>VWZY01006900.1:30271-81250 GCA_013399075.1 Chloroceryle aenea
TTTCTTTGGAGGAACAGGGTGTATAATAAATAAGCAAAGTGGGTTTTTTTTCTTTCTTTCTTTTTTTTTTCTTTTTGATGGGATAATTTGGTTTCCACATCAAATCATTTCAGAATATTAATGGCCTTTTGCAACTTGTAGATAATATCAGAATAGGGAAGAAGGTGTGGGAGAGGAGTTTGTGTCCTAAGGTTGGAATTTAATGAGTGCTGCTATGAGCTTTTTCTAATGACTTACAAGTAGGTGTAAAAATAACATCAATGTATGTCAAATATTTTTAGGGGAGTGAAAAATCCAGGGATTCCATTCCAAGTGTGGCTTTTGGTGTTGGCAGAACTGTAGAAAAAGTCAAAAATCTTGATTTTTGTCCCTCCAGATGATAAATAAAAGAGCTTATGGAAGTCCTCTTCTCAGTTTTCATGACTTCTAATAGATAAAGCTTAACCTGGGAGGCTCTTCTCTCATGGTTTGTGTGTGGATGAGGTCAGAGTAAAGCCCAGTCTGTTGTTGCCAGACTGGTTTAAATGTCACAACAGCACTGGCTCACCACTGCTGTGTGGGACACTGAAGATGGGGAAGAAGGGACAGCCCAAGAGGCTGAGTTGTTTATCATCTATCAGCAGATGAACATCATTGGTTTTACAACTCACTGGGCAGGCAAAATCTCCAGCAGCTCAGCACATTCAAGCAGAGGGCTTTGTACCATTAACAGTTACTTTAAAAATCTATTGATCAGAGCTTCACAACATTTAATTTTGTTGTTTGCCATCTACGCTGCGTTTGCCAGAGACAGAGTTAAACGGGGCTGTCCAATTTACAGCTCCAGCAACACCTTATTGTGTTTTCATGGCTGGAAAAGGGGCTGAACAGAGTCCTGAATGGAAGCTAACAGCTTTGGGAGAGAAGATACTTCAAAGAAATGCCTTGAAAGGCAACTTCTGGGAGTAACCCAAACCATTCTGCAAATCAGACGCTGCTCTTAGTTCCAGCCTGCTGAAGAAGTGGCACTAAGGAGTAAACTCCAGTCTCACAATTCCCACCTATCCATATCCCCTGCAAATCTGACATTGCTGGGAGCTGGACACCTTTTATTTCCCCAACTGTAGCCTTTGTGCATGTCTTGGAATTTTTTCTTCTAACTGTGTATTTATTTATTTATTTAATTTAATTTAATTTTTTTTTCCCAGCTCTCAGACTACGAAGGATTAGCTCCAAAAGATCTTTCAGTCCAAAGGAGTTTCTGATGGAAGCTGCTCCATGTAATAGCCTCCAGCAGCCTGGGAGGAGGGAACAAACAATCACCACCGCAACAAATTGTTATTTATTTAGCACCCACCACAACAAAGCTATCCCTGGGCACCGGGAGAAACTGTCTTGTTTATGGCAGAGAAAAGCAGAGGGAGCTGAATATGAATTTATGCAAATCACCATCTCTATTTCAGAACAGCTGTTTGCAACAACTGCTCTGACTCAATTGGAAATTGGACCCTCTTTTGAATTGGTGGAGATGAAAAGCAGAAGCCGATCAGAGTTCTCTTTACCCAGCCTTCCAACATGTTTGGAGTTTGGGGATATAAAGGGAATGAGTTTTGCAGGATCTGGCCTTGGGCAAGTACAACACCAGCTATTCTTCCTCCCTTGCTTTTAGCTCTAATTCGTTAAAATATCGTGTTGCTCACAAAGTGTGGTGTTTGGCTTTGGGGTTTTTTTTTTTCCATCTGAGCCAGCCAGCAAAAATCTGTCAACGTGATATTTGGAAATGCTCAGAAAAGCAACAGTGACCTTAGGGACATCTGAAGCATGGAGTAAGGGGAAGGGTGGGTGAGCATTCAGGAGAAGAGTGGACCAAGCAGTGGACCAAAGCATCCTGGCTCATCACATCACCAAGAAGACCAACGGAACCAGTGTGGCCAGCAGGACTGGGGCAGGGATTGTCCCATTGTAACAAGCAAAAGAAGAGGAAACAGCCTCAAGTTGCACCAGGGGAGGTTTGGGTTGGACATGAGGAATAATTTCTTCTTGGCAGGGCTGTCCAGGGCTGTCCCAGGCTGCCCAGGGCAGGGGTGGAGTCCCCGTGATCCCTGGAGGGGTTTCCAAGCCCCCCGTGGAGCTGTGGTGCTGAGGGCCAGGGGTCAGGGGTGCCCTGGCAGTGCTGGGGTGAACTCCATGAGCTGAAAGGTCTCTTCTGACCTAAGGGATTCTATGTGGTGTTATTTCATGACCACAAGAGAGGCAGATTTGACCAGGGGTGCTTCGGAAGTGTCTGATACTTTTCAGTCACTGCCTTGAGCCATCTGAATTGCCAGTGCTGTTGAGCATGAGGTATTACTGGTGGGTTCATCACAACATGAATCTCATGACAAAGAAGAACCACTCTGGTGAGGTCCTTCCAGGGAAGATCAGCAACAGAGAGGAGGAGGGACACGTGTCCCTGAGGTAAGACCAGGGAAGGGTGACAGAGAGCTCTGCCATCACATGAAGACAGTGTTTCAAGTGAGATGGATTTGTAACACTTCTGTGTTACAGTTCACAAGCAATTTTTTCCTTCCTTCTCTGGTTAGCTGAACCTTATCTATCAAGACCTGTGAGGACTACACGTGAAACTCGAGGGACTTCACAGATGAATTTTGGCATGGACCAGCCTCAGACACGTGTTTATCAAGAAGCAACAGAGATAATTAGTGCATTTCAGGGATAAAACCAGAGAATACTGCAAGGTAGTTACTACTCCTGTGAATATCAGCAGTAAGATAAATAGAGCAACTTCTACTTTGGCTTCTTCATTGGAAAAATAAAAGGGGGGAAAAAGAATCAAGGGCTAAAAGAAATAACTGGAAAAATGTAATTTCCTTCATTCATCACAGGGACCAATCACAAGATTATTGAATTGAAATATGATTTTTATTAGTAAACAGTGCCCTTCTGAGCTCTGGAGGATTGTAGGGGGAATGTTTTGGTGATATTTAATGGCTTAAAAAAATATTTAGTTGCTAACTCAGCTACTGGACAGGATAAATAAGGGAATAGCCCTTCTGTTAAATGATGGGGATGTTCAGATGTTATGTGCTCAGCATTGATTTGCTTCGAACACCAACCACATTTTAAATACTGCAGAAGAAATACAAAAACAATTACACTTTTCTTCTGCTTTGGGAAGAGTTTAGCTTAGTGTTGTTACAACAGACATCTCTTTCAGTTCACTGGGGACTGCTCAGACATGCAAAAGTTGTTTGGGCTTTGATTTGCTGTACAGCAGTATCTCAGGGTATTGGTTGTGGATCAGGATGGGAAGATCCAAGTGCTCTAAACATCCAAACAAATGTTTACCATCTAAATAAGTTAGCAGATGGGCAGATGCAGTTAGGAAGCTGGAGAAGAGCACGAGAAAAGCAAATGCCCATCTTGATAGCACCCGTAGCCTGACAACCACCGAGGTTTCAGCCTAGTGCTTTGGAGAAGTGAGTTTTCCTTTGATTTAAGTACTTGTTATTCAGCCTAACTGTAAATCTTCTGCATTCTGGACTTGATTTGTCTTGCTGGTGCTGTAGCAAGAGGAGTAAACAGATGCACGCATCTGCGTGGGTGCCGTGCTCTATAAAAAGCTCCATAAACTGGAGTGACTATTACCCAGGCTGCTTCTGTAATGGTCACCGTGCCAGAAATTGATAAACCCTGTTATGCACTTATAAATCTCAGCAAATTAGGCTGAGAAACATTCTGAGCACGGTGTCGCACGTTCTGCCTCTGTTTTGCCTCTTCCAGTGGCTTCGGGTGGCAACGGGGAAACCCGAGAGCTCTGACTAAATCATCTCTTCCAGTTTTCAAAGAGTGGTTTGGGTTGAAGGAACCTTCAAGATCATCTTGTTCCAAACCCCCTGTCATGGGCAGGGACACCTTCCATGAGAGCAGGCAGCTCAAAGCCCCATCCAGCCTGGCTTTGAACAATTCCAGGGATGGAGCATCCGCAGCTTCCCTGGGCAGCCTGTGCCAGGGTCTCACCACCTTAATTTCTCATCTAAATCTCCCCTCTTCCAGTCTGAAGCCGTCACCCCTTGTCCCATCACTTCAAGCCATCATAAAAAGTCTGTCCCCAGCTTTCTTGTAGCCCCCTTCAGATCCTGGAAGGCCCCCAGAAGGTCTCCCCAGATGGAGCCTTCTCCTCTGCAGGCTGAACCCCCCCAGCTCTCCCACCCTGGCTCCAGCAGAGGGGTTCCAGCCCTCCCAGCATTGCTGGGGCTCCTCTGGCCCCGCTCCAGCAGGTCCCTGTCCTCCTTGTGGTGGCAGCTGGATGCAGCACGTTTAATGCAGCTTGAGGTCTTTTTTCTTTCTTAAATCCAGTTCTGTGGCAAACTCCACTGAAGCAACAGCTTAGAGAGGACTTTACCAAACCATCCTTGACACCCCTTTGGGCTGGAGAAATAGCTTTGAAGGAACTGCAGCAAGGTCTGTCTATTTAATACAAACAGTATCCCCTGTGGTAAGGTTCTAGAGGTCTGCTCAAAAAATAATGTGCTCCTTGGACACACTCTGGGCTGGATTCCTGGTGGGCATGACTTGGTGTTGGGAGAACTGGTGGAAAGCGGCTGGGGATTTATTCTATAGACCTGAGGGGTTTAAGAAGCATTTTTGATCATCCCATTGTATTATTTCCTACTAATCTGTCTTCCTTTTCACCTTCCAAAGAGTCTACAGCCTCAGCTGGAAGCATTTCATGGTTTTCCTTCCCTAAAGCCTCTTCTGTAACTGCTGCCACACCATGCCGAGGGAGGAGGGTGGCTGGAGCCCGTTAGCTGTGGTTGGTCACCTCTCCAGAAGGGATCAAACCCTGCTTTCTGCCAAGCTGAGTCACCCTTTGTCATGGCACTACCTCTGAGCAGCCTTAGTCCTGCAGGGCACAAAGCAGGAGGATACAAATAGAGCAGTTAAGGTAAAAATCAAACCTGCCTGGTTACAGCTACAATTTCCCACTCTTTTCAGAAATAACCCCAAAAAAACCTATTGTATTTCATCTCAGACTCTTCCCTGGCTTGCTTTTCTTTTTCTGAAGTCTACCCTTAGTCATATATAACTTTCAACAGTGCTTTTCATGAAGACCTCTGTCCTGCTCGCTGCATCTTCCTGATTTTTCCCAACCAATTCTTTAAGCTTCCTTCTCTCCCTCCCCCTCTTCCATCTGACATTCAGATGCCTGCAAATTTTTTGATTCCTGGGTTTCGTTATCACTCGTTAATCAGCAGCTCAGACCCAACAGCTTGCTTCTCTTGTGCAGAATAAATGCCATTAGCAGGGATTCGTATCCTCAGCTGAGGAATAAACAAAGAATTTTGCCCCCGTTGGGATCACAGAGAAAGTCTTTTGGTTTCCAAACTTCTGCCAGAGGTATTTATTTAAATACCATGAAAGTCTGAGCTTTCCCTGATTGTGGCACCACTAAGCAGCCTGCTTCTCACAGAACAGAGCTACTTTCTCCTCTCTGATTTTTACCCCCAACAATTATTCATATTACGCACGTGACCGTTGCTTTCTTGGTTCTTCTGTTGCCCTCCTGAAGGAATTCAGCCCCACTTCTTCCATTTCTGGGGTTTTTGGAAATGAACAAAGTATTATTTAAACGTGGCTTGATGTAGAGATCAAGGGAGTGGATTTTAAAAGGCTGCCATTGAATCTGAATTCGGTGATATAATAAATCCGTCGCCGCGTACACAAAGACTTGCAGAGTAGCAGAATGTGATTAATCTGGTCGGATGAATCTCAGAGGGGTTCAGGTTTTGTGAAGTCTCTCGACTTAATTCAGTAAAACTGCTCAAGTGCTTGGGGCTGAGGAAGTTTCTGCCAAATGAGGTCTTAGCCTTTTTTTATTTTCTAGAAAAACTTTCTGGTTTAAATCAAACTGGGAATGATGGTTGGGGTTTTTTATTATTATTATTTTTGTGTTTTGTTTTTTCTTTTAGCAAAGGACAGACTCTGGAAGCCTCTGGAAGGCTGTTACTATGGATTACATTTCTATCACATCACTGGTGTGTTGAGTGTCCTCAGCAGCTTTCAAAGACCCTAAAACTCCAGCAGGACATCACCAAACCATGAAGGAGCTTTCCCTGTGGATTCGCTTGCAAATTCAGATACAAAATCGAGCTCACAATAGCAGGAGAAGCACAAGATGTGAAAGGATTGTAAAAGCAGGAGGCGGCTCAAGGGATCCATCAAGGTAAAAAGGATGGGGCACGGAAGGACCTTTTCCACCCACGGATGCACTTTGCAAGCTGCCCAACAAGCTCTTTACAAAAGTGACTGGTAATTTTAGGTTGTATTTTCTTTGAAGCCCTGAATGACTCTGAAAGTCAAAAGATGCCATAACAGCCTTTGACAAAGAAGTCCCAGGTAAGCTATTTCAAGCCAAAATCACTAATATCTCTTGGCTGATTCATGTTTCCTCTTCAGTTTTTCATTAGCCTTTACCCTTTTTCCCATCTCTCTTCTCCCACTGTATTTTTTTTTTCATTCATCGTTTTCTACTCCAATATCTTTGCCCAGTGTCCTGCCTTCCCCTAACAGAACAGGAACCCAGCTGATTGCAACAGGGACTCCATTCTTCAAACCTCTTTGTGCTTCTAGGAATATACAATTAGACCACAAACATTTTTTCCCCGACCCTTGCCGGAGTTCTATCACTGCTAGCAGATATTTGATGGTACCCTGGTGCACAGTAGTCACCATTAAAAAATCATTTACACCAGCATCTAAAACTTCTCAGCACTTCTTAGTTCAAGAGGAGGAAATAATTGCAGCCTCGTGCGTTCTGAGGTGGTGTAACTCCTGGTGACTGGTGACATTTTAATGGCAGGCATCATAATTCCAGTCAGAACAAAACCAGAACTAGGACAGGTCTATGGTTCTCACTTAATGAGGTCATGAATTTTCTTGCTTAGGGATGTTTGGTGAGTAATTTCACTAAGGAAAAATAAAGGGCCTTCAAAAAAGCTTTTTAATGAGTTAAAACTGTTTAAAGAAATTCTTTTTTTGAGAAATACCACATAGAAAAACTAACTTTTTAAATGATTCTTTTATTTTTATTATTATTTGTTTCTTTTTTTCCACAGATGGTTTCAGAGCATCAGAGAATCAGATACTGGAAAGCCATTGGTCATCACAAGCTACTCTTGGTTTCAAAGACTCCCATCAAATGCTGCACCCTCTCACAACAAGCTGGCTTATTATTTGCCAAGAAACTGCAACAACCGAGGTACTTAGCTAATTAGACATTTCTGTCTTCTGCTTTTGACATTTCCATCAGCTCGAAATTTTGCAGACTAGATTACTGCAAGAATTTGCAATGAATACTGTGGTGATTAAGCATCAAGGATGAATACTAATGCCTTTCGAACTGGGTTAGCTCTGCAATGAATTTAACAGATCTAAAGTGGACTAATTAACAATTAAGAGTCTCAAGTGAAACTTATTTTTATCTGTCTTTAAAAAAGATTAAAATAAATATCTATCTACCCTCTGGTCTCCCACCTCCCCAGGCAAGGATCTCAGCCTGGTAGCTTCACCAGTTTTCCACCTTCCCTACAATCCCGTATTTTCTGCTTTTCCAGTGTCCATGGGGGTGCCCAGATCCTCCCACCCTCCCTTTCCCCAAGAGATCTGTACCTTTATGAGTGGCTGGTAGAGCATTTAAACAACCAGTTTATTGCAAGGGGTGGTTTCTGGCCACATCACTGAGGTACCAGCTGGATGTTCAGCCCCCCAAATCTGGTTGTCACGTAGCCATGTGAACATCCCTTTTCCCCTTCACTGGCTCTTACCCTTTTCCATCACTTTTGCAGGATAATGAACGTTTTCCTTTTGCTTTTCCCCCCTCCTTCGATTCAAATGTAGCAGGAAGGGATAGGAGAGAGATTCCCTTTGGATTACAACCTCTCTGACAGGTGAAATTTGCCACAGCCCGAAGGGGATTAGCACAGCATTAACTGACTTGTCAAACACAAATGTCAGGTTAATTTTGTCCTTACCTTCATATTCACAAAAATCTAAGCTTTTACTCAGAGATGACTAGAAAGGTTTCTATGTGCATAGTTTAATTACAGTGGAAATGGAGCTGGCTGGCTGTAGATCCTGGAGTGTATTTGTGTAGAAGAGACTTTTAAACGAGTTTCTTTTATTCCTTGCTTTTATTTACAGGCTTTAAGGCTTGAAAAGACCACAGGGATCAGCTCCTGGACTAACCCTTTAGGAAGGACAGGCCAAAGAGCTTCACCTGATAATTTTCTCATCAAGATGGTAAGTAGATAGAACGATCCAAACGTTGCAGCATTTTATTAGCACACCACCTAGAGCTGCCTGGGAGCTAATGATAAGGGAAGAGGTAACATCTCTATTGTCCAAGGCAAGGAAAAGAGCAAGGGATAAGAAACCACCATCGATGCTGAGCTAAAAAGCAAGCAGAGTAACCACGTTGTGACCTTTTTTTCCCTGTACTAAGAGGTTAAGATGTAATTTGTGACATGGGTAAAGAAATGTAGTTGAGAGCCCCCTGACTTATCTTTGACCCCTCTGCCCAGAATTAGGTTGCAATTTTATGTTGAATTGTGGAATTACAATGAAACATCTACTGGTGCAGATCCTAAAAGGTCTTTAGAAAAGTTTGAAAACAGCAACAGCAAGAAGTTTTATACCTCAGTAGTGGAGTAGTCTCCTGAATTATTTACTCTTAAAGATGACTTTTGTCCAGCAAAACTCACTGAGGGACATTTGTTTCAATTAATCATTTATAATGAAAACAGTTTGTCTTCCAGGGGGAGGAATCGATGCCTTTGGTATTGTTAGCCACCCTGGTTTGGTGCTGGGCCACTAATAGCTTGATGCTGAAGGTCCTCAGTCCTTCCTGGGAGTGGCTCAGCATGATACAGGATTGGACCTGCTGTCCCCTGACAGCACAGATTACTTCTTGATAAATGGATTTACAAGCAAAATAATCTGAAAAGGTTTTCAGAACTGATTTGTTCCCCAAATCCCTTGTTTCCTGAAGAGTCTTAAAATAATGGAATAGTCTGGAAGGCTGACAAGGATGATGTTCCCAAGGCTACGTTTCCCAGATCCAGCAGATACAGATCAGTCCTGAAGGATCCATGCACTGTTGTGGGGTTGGGGCTCATTCCTCTTGTACTCAGCCAAACACACACTCGACTGACATTATTTGAGCCAACCAAACCTGAAAGAGACACAGCCATTTTTATATTCCCTCAAAATTCACTTCCATGTGGCTTTTGTAGAATCTATTTTTTGCTGTGATTTTTTTTTATGGTTTTACTTGTAAGAGAATATTTCAGTATAAAAATTCAAATCATAGATTTTTATGGTTTCATTATTTATGTACATGCATATAAACCCCATATAAATACTCTATGTATGTGTAATATATAGCACAGAATGTTTTTTGGCTGGAAGGGACCTTTTAAATGTTCTATGTAAATCTCTCTCTATAATGTATAATCCAAAGTGTTAAGGGGGATACAATTTTCACAGTGAGGATTGTGAAATGCTGGAAGAGGGGCCCAGAGATTATGAAATCTTCATCCTTGGGAACACGCTAAAGTGTTTTCCCTAGGCACCTTAATTTCAAGTTGGCCTTGCTTGGAGTGGAGAATCCAATCCCAGATTATCCTCAGAGGTTCTTCCAACCTAAAATTAGCTGTGATTTTGTAGAGCAGTGGAATATGTAAACTGTGGGGGGTAGGAATGCGTGACGTGGACATCTGATAGATACCCATCACCTATCAGTTGTTGCCTGGTAGCTGTGAAGTCCAGCACTTGCCCATCCAATGGTCTGTCCCCATCCTATATCTCATTCCATGAGGAGATCTCCCTGCCTCTGCAGAGCAGGTTGTCACATCCAGCACCACGCAGAGTACCTTTTCTGTTCATTAAACATATGAGTGAAGCATTTCAAAAGAGAGCATCTAGTACCAGATGGCAAAGAAGATGCTTCTAAGATGTATTTGAATGAATATTCTCAACAAGAATAAAAAAAAAATCATGAATAGCAAATAAGTTCATAATAATCATCAAAGAGCTGGAGCTCTACGCTTCTGTTTGAGAAAATATTTGGACACCGAATTTAAACTAATGCTTCAGGGTAATTTTTATTTATTTCTTTTAAATTTGGATCTGTTCTACCTCTTCATAGATAATATTTTATAGGTCTTGACCAGGCACTGGGGTTTAGCCTCATGATGAGAAGAAGTGCATGTGCTCAAAAACAGAATATGTTTTTTGGTGTTAATGAAACTTGGATTTTCCCCTAAGGCTCCTGGATGCATTCCTTGGTTGCTCTGACTGAAGTGTGGGACTAAAGAAACACTCTTATAACTGAAGAAGATGGATGCTGCCAACCTCACGTAGGTTTGCCTTCAACTTGGTGCCACCTGTACCATTTTAGACAAAGATTTTAAAGAAATCTAAAAGTTAGGATCCTAAAAACCCCTCGAACTTCATCAGAATTTATGTCTGTAATATATTTTTCTTTTTACAGCTCAGCTTAAAACACCATTTCTACAGCTGCCTTAAACCAGCGCCTACGCAGTTGGTTAAATAATTAAAGAGGAAAACCCTCTCATAGTTTCAGAACTATGCTTTTAATTTGGATTTATAAAAAGAGAGAACTTGGCAACATTGCTTTTCCAACTTTCTGTCTCTGATTGTCTTCAGAGCAGGAGAATATTGCTCTTCCTAATGATCCATGTTATCTGCTTTACTGTCCTAGACTGTCATTCTGGGGCAGTGCTCGTATTTTCAACTTATTCAGCAGAAAAAAAAGCTGTCTTACTGTAGAATCTTCTCAACCAAGTTGCTGGAAGGTCACCTTGAATAGTGTACAAAGAGCTCTCTTCTTGTGAAGGTCTTTGTTGAAGTAGCCAAGTCCCACTTGCCCTTTCCTTGGGACAACCTTAGAGAAGATCCATTGAGATGTGTGAGCTTCTCCTTGTTATTGTCATTCTGATGAGAGGAGAACCCCAGATTTCTAATGGGAAGGTCGTAAAGTTTTTTATTAATCACTATTATACATTAAACTGGACTAGTGAACCTTGAAGAAATTCATACTCACACCCTACTGTCCCTGCTGCTTCTGAAAGCTTTAATAGAAACACAGGCAAAGAAGCTCAAACACAACTTTGCTACAGCTGGAAGTTGCTCATGAAGTGTTGCCACGACTCTTGGTGGGCTTCTTGCTATGTGCTTTCTCTATTTGTACAACCCCCAGCCTACACTGAGTCCCTTTGTGACTCAGGCTTGAGGACCTACGTGCTCAAAAGGATTGTATTGACCTCCCTCAGAATAATAAACCCCTGCAATCAAGCTAATGTAAGCCAGACTGACTCATCACAAATTCCTGCAGATTAAAAATGATATTAATCAGCTATATTAAAATCAGAAGAGGATGCTTTGGTTCACTTCCTTCTCGTAGGCACTTGGGCAGGAATTCTGCTGAAGCCTGCAGAGGAACTCGCCCACCTTCCAGCTCAACGTCTGGGTTGGAAGGGACCCCTGGAGACCCACTCCAGCAGGCACTTGCCATGGGATGGAGCAGCTTACTGTGGGTTTCCCAAGGGAAAGGTCTCACCGTGGCACTGCAATGGAATAGACACCTGGTGAAGCTCTAAACCAAATGAAAACATTCAAGTTTCTCCACCTGCAAACTTATTTAGAAAAGTTGAGGTATTTTTATTGTTATTATATTATCCCAATTTACCTTTCCATCCCTAAGTCTTAATCTCAAATGTATTGATATAGCTGTTACCAAAGGAAGAGTATTTATTTGAATTTAAATTAATTTGAAGCTCTCTTTAGCAATAGAAAGAGGAATTCATCGCTGTGCTCTATCTTTGTGCCTAATCAACTCCTTTCAACCCAGAATCTTATTAGCAAATCCCTCGAGGAGCAGCTCTTCTTTGCTCTGGAAAGCAAAATAAAGTTCCTTTGGTGACAATGGGTTGGTTACACGCCACGTTTTATGAAGGGCATTATCTCTAATACGTGCCATTTACAAAAAGATTGGAATGTTCATTTAGTTTGATCATGAAAACTGAGTTCTGGAAAGTGAGGAAGATTTGTGATTCCTCTGTTAGTCAGAATCCTCCGAG
Organism: Chloroceryle aenea; assembly: GCA_013399075.1. Lineage (NCBI taxonomy): Eukaryota > Metazoa > Chordata > Aves > Coraciiformes > Cerylidae > Chloroceryle > Chloroceryle aenea. The sequence goes on from VWZY01006900.1 coordinate 42,412, forward strand.
CTAAGAAGGAAAAACATCTCTCTGGTTTGATGAGGGAATAAAATACCCATAACCTGATCAACACCTAAATGAACCCAACTGAATGAAACCAGCTCAAGATTCACGTAGTTTAGACAAGAGGCCACGTAGAAGGGACAATGCTTTGGGTTTTTTTCTGCCACACCTATATCATCCCTCACCCATATTTGAGCTGCTCTGAAAGCTGCTTCTAAGGCTGGACAATCTACCATCTCCCTGGGAAATCTTGGAGATTTTTTGCTTTGAAGTGAAAAATGGGCAAGGATTCTTAATAATTAATAAAATGACACGCATTTAAATCAAAAGTCATCAACTTTATTATCCACAAGTTGGCATTCATGGTCACTTTACCTCCAGAATGAGGATTTCTCCAGCTCTTTCTGGAACGTGCAGAGCAGGAGGAAACGTGAGTTGGTTTAGATGACAAACGCTGAAAGTCTGGTGAAAGACTAAGCAGGCTCTTTGCAAATCCTGAGGGTTTATCCAGCCAATTAAAGTGAGATAGCAAAGCTAAGCCCATCTAATGAAATACAGATTTTTCTGTAGTTAGGATGATTTATGCTAAATTCAGGAGCCTGACCCCCCCCAGCTAGACCAAGCTCTGTATTCCTCACACACACGCAGGTAAAATTCCTGTTGGTATCGAGTAAAATTGTGCAGATTAATACCATGTTTGATGGGCATATAGCAGATAAACATTAGCTCCAGAGGCTGCTCTGTCACATCTTGCATTGATTTATTTAATTTTTTTTTTCCACTTGATCTCTTTAGCCAGCCCATCCGTGAACGAAGATTCAGAAAGACATATTCAGCTGTCAGCTTTTAGCTTGGCTGGCTGCAGACAGTGCTCCAACTCTCAATTATTCCCTCATCTAGAAGACCTAAGAAGCAGGTGGATATGACCTTTGAAAAGAATTCTTTTCCAGAGGCTTGTGAAGATGGAATATGGACTCGAAGTTGCTTGACCTGATTTCAGCTGTAAATGCTGATTCACTGGAATGAGAGCAACTTGCAGAAAATGCAGCAGTTTTGATGGGATTTGCACTCATTCACAGGAAGAAGCCTGGGGGACCTGGCTGCTTTTAGACCAGTTCCTCCATTTATAATAATAAAATAAATGACTATTTTGGTAACAGCTTCTTTGGTATGGCTACCACCTGATTATTCTGACACTTTCTAGGTGAAGTCTCATCCTAAATTCTTCTAATAAATGGCTTGTGAGTTACACCAGGGCTTAGATTAAAAATCTGTAAATGTAAAAATTAAAAAAAATGTAAAAATAAAAGATGTGTAAATGCAAAAAAATGTGTAAAAATAAAAAAATGTGTGGAAAAAAAAAAGTAAAAATAGCCAATGAGTCATTTACCCCATCAGGCCACCTCTAGAAATCAGTGCAATTTGCTTCAGCCCAACTAAAGGGTGAGACTGGACCCAGGTTCTGTATCTATAATGTATGAGAAACCCTAAATTTATTTGAATACCTCCAAGGAAGCTGAACCCTGCAATGATTAAATGCCACTAAACCAGCAATTACTGCGCGTGCCACTCTTTGGAGAGGGGAAAAAGTCTTGGCTGTAAGGATCATTTAAAAGAAAAATAGATCAGTTGCTAAGTAGTTGCCAAGATCAGAGCCTGAAATCAAACCCCTTTAAATGCTAAGCAAGAGAAATGAAGCATTGTAATTATTTATACAATATGTTTGGTGTTGGGCTCGCCCTTGCCACTGAAAAAGGGATGAGAAAAATCTCCCTCCTGCCTTGGAGGCTTTGCAGCAGGATAAAGCCCTTCAGCACTGGGCTGTCACCATCTACCCCAGGGCTGAATCCCTGCTCCAAGGGATGCACAGAGCTGGTACCACATCCCAAATGCAGTGGTGTGACTTTTCCCTGCGTGCTTAATGAGCTGCCCGAGCTGTACTTTCCCCTTTCTCCCCTCCAAGAGCATCTGGAGGTTGTGAAAGAGCAGGAGAGGAGTAGTCAGCTAATCAAATCAGCCAAGGCTGAAAAGGTCAAAGCCGTTGCTGGAGACTGTTGACTTTCACAAGCTGTCAGGAAAGGGAACCGTGGTGTTCGAACACCGTGCAGAGAATCCCACCCGAATTTGAAAGGGAAATCGGAATTGTGGCTCTGCTCTGGGTGCTGAACCAGCAGGAGAAGCTGTTTCACTGGCTCTTCTCCAGGAGCTGGAGATCAAAGGGTGGAAAAGGAGATGGGTCTTGAACAGTAGTGTGAAATGAAAGGAAAGATGGGGACAGAGTTTGGATCTGTTCCTGTTGGGCCAGGCCAAGGGGGGATGGTTTGGAAGTGGCCGAGGGAGCTTGAGCCTGGAGAGCAGGAGAAATTGTTGGTGCTGAGGGTGGGGAGAGCCTGGCCCAGGCTGCCCCGAGAGGTGGTGGCTGCCCCATCCCTGTCCCCATTGCAGGGGAGGTGGCCGGGGCTCTGAGCACCCTGCTCTGGCTGCAGATGGCCCTGCTCCCTGCAGGGGGGTTGCACTGGATGGGACCTTGCAAGGTCCCTTCCCACCCAAACCGACCTGTTTCCTAGTTCAATAACATTTAAGATTTACCCAGTTCCAATGGTCTGTAATCAAAGATGCACCAGTCTGAGTCATCTCAAGCACATGAGAGGCACAAAGAAGACCACATGACTCAAGAGCACAGAACCAGAGTAAATCTGAGCATAAAATACTTTGCTTTCCCATTTAGTGTTTTTTTTTTCCTGTATATTATTTTGTACACTCAAGGAGAAAACAGCTGCTCTTTGCTTTATTTTTCCTCTTAAAAGATGCAGGTAAACAGGCTAAAAATACATAAATAATTGCTGAGTTTGATCAGGCAAGGGCATGAAACATTTCCTTCAGCAGGAGAGATGGGAGAGGGGATGTCAAACCCTCCTCATCCCTGAGAGGTTAACGCTTGCAAATGCAGGAGCTGCTTAATTAAACCAGTACCTGAGTTAACTTTAAATAACTGGGCAGGTTATTTGACAGGAGGCACCACCCTGGGTCCTTTCTCTTGAACAACTCACTAGGGATCCTCTCCTGCAAGCTCCAGCTTCAGGTGTATTGGTAAAATGGGTCTGGAGATCCCAAATCCCTGAGGATTCCAGCTGGGCTCCTCCAGGTGCTGGTTCTGCTTCTCCAGTCCCTCCTGCACACCAGGAACACGTTCCCAAGGAGGGCTGGCAGTAGGTGGGAGACTCCAGGGGTGCTTTCCAACGGAAGAAGTGTGTGCCTTCTGTAAGAACACATGAATTTTGCTAAATTGGCTCCTGTGAACAGAGAAGACACTCTGCTAAAAGGCTGTGGGCTTGGGGAGGAGGTTGTTGCTCTTCTTGAGCACTCCCACAGCCACGTGCTGCTGTAATATCTACCTTGCTGCTGGTGATAAAGCTCTCCAGTTAAAAGAAAAATAGATTGTGTGTCTTTTTTTGGTCTCTGTGGCATTAATGTGAGTGTGAGAAAATAGAAAGGCTCGCTCTTGACTTGCCTGAGCTAAAGTGCTGGAAGATTTTGGGGGGTGTTTCTCTTTAATTACTATTTTTTCAGCTGTATACAAAAAAAAAGTCCTTTTCAATAAAGCCTGAGTGGCATTTTCCTGAGCTGGTGTGATCACAAAATATCCATCCCAGGCTACCCTGTCTTCCACGTTTTCAACGGGGGAGTTTTGAACCCGCTGGCATGTGAATAATGCTGAGGCTCATCACAGCCCGTTAGCTCGCACTCAAATTTTTACTCTGTCAACAGCTTTTTGACTAAGCTGTGGCTGGAATTTCAAGCAGTCCAGTGACTGTGCTGTTTGCTTCACTGAGGTGGTTTTATGAGTGCTGCAGGATCTTTACGGGAGTTCTTGCCATCGACTCAGCACAAGCAGCTCTGGGTTTAAACTAAAAGAGGGAGATTTTGCTTAGATAGAAAAAATTGTTGGTGCTGAGGGTGGGGAGAGCTTGGCCCAGGCTGCCCCGAGAGGTGGTGGCTGCCCCATTCCTGTCCCCATTGCAGGGGAGGTGGCCTGGGCTCTGAGCACCCTGATCTGGCTGCAGATGGCCCTGCTCCCTGCAGGGGGTTGCACCAGATGACCTTGGAATGTCCCTTCCCACCCAAACCAGTCTATGATTTCCCAAGCAGTGTTATTCTGGCTAAATCCATTTCCAGGGCCAGCTCCTGTTGATAGAGGAGAGCACTGGGTTCCCCCGTAGAGCTGGACTGGAAAATGCCTCTAAGATTTCAAGTCATTGAAAAAGTGCTGTTCAGAAAGATTGAAACCTCATAAAACTGCCACGTTCTGGGTTAGCAAATGAGCATCTCTGCTTGGGGGGGCTGATACACAGAAAGAAATGGTTTACCTCTTTTATCTCAGCCTGCTTCACTGAGGTCCTTATTGCAGCTTGGTTCTGCTACACCCCACTGCACCCCAAATAATAACCCCTGGGAATCAGGCTCTTGATGGAGAAACAAGGTCCTTTGAGATGGAAGATGGTGAAAAAGAAATGCACTGTTTAGCTGGGGAAAAAAACCCCACCAAAATAAAGCAGAGTTTCTTGGCAGAGACATAAACCAGGGATGTTTTGATCTAGGAGAAAAGAGTGAAGTCCCCTTCAGGTAGGCAAGAGCCCAGGGTGAGGAGCAGCTGAGCCCTGGCACGGACTCTGCACTGGGCTAAAAGTCACTTCTGGTGCCTCTGAGTCTCTCCCAGCCCCAGCATGACCCTGACCTGGTGGGCTGAGAGTGTTCACATGAGGCTTTGGGACCTCCAATGGCAGAGAGCCCTGCTTCTCAGGGGGGGTTGGAGTGACAGCTTCACTCCCCAGGGCTAGAGGGCAGAAGTGATGTCTTAGATCTGTTATGTCCATGCAGGATGCAGAAAGAAAGGGGGTGAAAAAGCAATTTAATACACATGCCCAGGCTTTGAAAAGAGAAATAACCAAACCAAAGCCAAAACACTGCATTTTGGATTTATTCAAACAACCCAAAACACTTGAAATCTGTAAGATTCCCAAATGCACTTTGCATGATTAAGGCTCTGGAATATTTACATTCAACTTCCCAAGGAATGAGAATCTTTAGTTTCCCGTTAGATAGCTGTTGCTCGAGAAAAAGATTGCTGAAATTGGATGTTACAGGTCATGGAATTGTATTTATATGCCCATTTCATGCTTCAGAAAGTTGGCTTCTTAAAATGTAATACTTGATGAGGGGAACACGCTGCCTAACAAAATAAATAAATAAATCAACTGGCCCCTGGTCCCACTCCGTTCAGAGGGAGGAGGTGGTGGCTGAGGTGAGCTCTGAGGAGCAGCAGCAAAATGCCAGCTGCTCAAAGGAGGTTGTGGCACTTGCTCTTTTTACACACACCTGGCAAGTTTTGTTTCTGAGAGAATGAGTTTCCCTTTGTATAATGAGGCAGGAGCCCAGGAATCCTCTGGTGAACCAGCCAGAGGCTGTCAGAGTGTGTTTCTGCTGGATGGGATGATGCTGAGGGGTGATTTTGAGTTTGCTGCAATAAACTTGAATGGTGGTTCCTGGGCTGAACGGCTCAGGATGGTGTCACAGATCAGGAAGGGCTTGTGAAACTGTGCTGGAGGAGTGGGGAGATGCTCTTGCTAAAAAAAAATAGGATGAGGTTCAACAAAGCCATGGGCTTTGGTTACAACAACCCCCTGCAGTGCTCCAGGCTGGGGCAGAGAGGCTGGAAAGTGCCCAGTGGAAAAGGACCTGGGGGTGTTGCTTGACAGGTGGCTGAAGGGGAGACAGAGAGTGCCCAAGTGGCCCAGAAGTCACCAGCATCCTGGCTTGGATCAGCTCTGGTGTGTCCAGCAGGACCAGGGCAGGGCTTGTCCCCCTGCACTGGGCACTGGGGAGGCCACCCCTCGAATCCTGGGGTCAGGTTTGGGCCCCTCACTCCCAGCAGGACATTGAGGGGCTGGAGCGTGGCCAGAGAAGGGCAACGGAGCTGGGGAAGGGGCTGGAGCACAAGGGGGGTGAGGAGCAGCTGAGGGCCCTGGGCTTGTGGAGCCTGGAGCAAAGGATGCTCAAAGAATCCATAAAGTGACAAAGTTTTGGTGCTTTTCCCCCACTGAAAGTAATTTTTCTAGGATATTTTTTTTCTCAGAAGGTTTCAGCTGGGCAAATGACAGTATCTGGGCAGGATAAATTCAGCAAGGATGTCTCATATTAAATTTATTAATGAACAGAGAATTCTCAGCTGTATCTGCACGGTTGTCAAAGAAAGCTTTGGGGTTTCCTGGATTGGGAGATTTATCTGCTGTTCTTTTCTGCCGTACTGTATTAAAATTAACCATAACTAATTTCTTTTTTGTTATCCCAGTCTTTGTCAGACTCTAATCTCTTAAAAGGCAGGGAAAAAAAAATAATATAACCAACCAAAAAAGAAAAGAGATTACCAGCATCATTATTGCTGCTACAGGAGACATCTATTTTTAAGTGACTTTTAGGAGGGTTTTATAATTAAGCTTTATCAAGAAGTGCAAACAAATATGTAAGTTTTTTATTAAAGTTAGACTCCCCTTCCATCAGTTTTTTCTTCTTTTTTAAATCTTCAATCATTTTTCTTTGGTAGTTCTACGGGAAAAAGAAAAAAAGAAGTTAATACCCTGAAAGGACTGTGGTCATTCTCTTCAAAACAATGAAGAAGAAACATTACTGGAGAGAAAGTGGCAATAGTCTTGTCTCCCATCCTGAGCAATAATTCTATCTCTTCTCTTTAACATATAATGGAAGAAAACACATTTACCAGCATAAGAAGTTCCCAAAAGGGAAAATTATCCAGGGACACAGAAACTGGAGCGCGTAGGCAAGGGATGCAGGAGTCCCAGGGGCTGGCACTCAAGTCAATAGAGAACAAGAGGCAATGGCCTGAAGTTGAACCAGGGGAGGCTGAGGCTGAATATTGGGAAGAATTTCTTTACTGAGAGGGTTGTCAGGCACGGGAAGAGCCTGCCCAGGGCAGAAGACGCCGAGTACTCTTACACCTGACTTTACATCTTGTGCGTGCTTTCAGAGGCAGGCTGGTCTCCCACCACGTGGATTTTGAGAGGAAACAGATCCTACTTCTCCTTAAAACCAGTTAATTTTCTAACACAGCATCCAGCTGAGGTCCAAGCCTTGAAGAAGGTTAATTTAGAGATGCCAACAGGAGAGTTTAGAGGGAGAATCACAGAGTAGTTTCGGCTGGAAAAGACCTTCCAGCTCATCAAGTCCAACCTTATTCCCAGCCCTATGAAAACCACTAAACCATGGCCCTGAGCAGGTTGGGGAGCTGGGAACACAGAGGTACCGGGTGCCTCCCAAGATGCCCTGCCTTTGTTCCATATGAGAGAGGTGTCCTGGTGCAGAGATGTGGAATTACTCAACCTTTGGACCCCAGCTGGAAATGGCCTTTATGAGCTCTTCCTGTATAATGGAGGGGTTTTCCCCCTTCCTTTTCTGCAGGAGCTTTACAGATGACATCACTAATCCTCTTGGCCACTTTCTGAGCATCTCCTTTAATGCCTTGTTATGGTAAATTCTAAACCAAATAAATCTCCTGAGCAAAAGATAATAGCAGAATTTAGCAAAGGCTGGGGATGAAATTTACACTCTCACGTGTGGCACTAAAATCATTTTCCTATGGTACCATGAGCCTGTTGCACCAAAACCCAAGGTCTTTGTGCAAAACCTAGTTCCTGGGGCGCTGAACTAAGCAGAAGTGGTGAAGTTCTGTACAAAATCTCTCCTCCAAAATGAATTTCCCCTTAGGTGGATTTGCAGGAGCAGCCCCAGCGAGAGCAATATTATCAAGAGTCTGAAGCAAAGCCAGAGCTGTGACTCTGCAAGGGTTGCTCCTCGATTAAAACCCTGGCAAGGATTTGAGGTGCTGGGAAAGGTAATGGTGGGGGTAAAGCATGTCTCAGGAAAAGAGGCTGTGAATATGGCACTAACATCTCCATCTCTTGGCTGCCAATCCTGGCCTGGAAGCAGAGAACTGCAGGAAAAGTAGGACTGGGTTACTCCTGGGAGAGGCATGGGAGTGTTGTCACCTTTGATGTGATCTACAGCCCACTGCTACAAGCAAGGTGGCTCATAAATAAACTGTCTGTCTGGTAATAGAACCCACTGCTGGAGGTAAGTGGGAGGGTGATGTGTTTGTCACTAGGAACATCCCATCAAAAGCAGGTGGATTTCTCACAAGCTGTGCCTATCAATAAGTCACAGTGTTGAAAAATATCAGGCTGTAGCAAAGAAGATGGAAAAGGAGTCAATGTCACGGGGAAAAGCTGCAGGGTGAGCTTGCCAAGTGCTCCTGGTGAGCAGTGTTTGTCAGGATGACTGAGAGCCCTCACAAATGACTCCGAGGGGGTGAAGCGGGCTTTTGGCAGCTCCATAGGGTGAAAATCACTTTCAAAGAGAAGAAAAGAAGCTACTTTGGGCAGTAGAAGAAGATGATCCTGTGTCAGTTCCTAATTCTCTAGTGTAGATGATCAGGAGGAAATGAGTAAGACATTTTTTCACTGCTAGCTACAAAAAGGTGAAAAGGAGAAAGAAGTTGGTTCCATTACTTTCTTTACACACATCAGGAGGGCTCATTTTTTTTTGGAGGGGCTGTGGGGAATGCAGAATATGGGGACTAGTTACTAACAGGACATTGGATGTCTAAGGCTGGGATTCCTTCAGCTTTACACCACAGATAAGTTGTCTTTGAATGCCTTCAGAGGCATCTGAGCTTCTCCACCAGTTTGATAGGTGCAAAGATGAGGGAGTGGAATGTCTCCCTGCTGAGGAAAGGCTGAGGGAGCTGGGAATCTTTAGCTGGGAGAAGAGGAGGCTGAGGGGTGACTTCATTAATGGTTATCAATATGTAAATGGTGAGGGTCAGGAGGATGGAGCCAGGCTCTGCTCGGTGACATCAAATGATAGGACATGGGGCAGCTGGTGCAAGCTGGAACAAGAAAAGTTATTTACTGAATCTTTTTCATTGCTGAGTTCAACTTCAAAATGCTTTTCCTGGGTCTTCACATTTTCTAAAGTGCTGTAAAAATAATGTGCAAAATTTCACTTAAAAATCACCCCAATAATAAACCCTCAATCTCAGACCATGCTTAATAACCCAGCTCACCTACCAGGACTATCCCTGCCCCACTCCCACAGCTCTGCTGTTGCTGTGCTCATCCTGGACTCAGCATAAAGAAAGGTGGAAATGATGTTTTCTTCCAGAACAGTCTGGAAAAACAGGGAAGGATGTATCAGAAACACCCCATCAGCCTTTACTTTGTCTGCACTTCTGTCACAGTTTCGGTGGCATTTTAAATAAAGAAGATGTTACCTTGCTCTTCATATCTCCTTGTCACAACTGTCATCAGCAGAGATGTTTAAGTCAGATCCTGCTTGTTAGGACTCTGGGATTTTCTTCTCTAGTTGAAACCAGCCTGCAATGTATGATTTCTGGACAACCAGTGGACAGATTTCTGCAGAGGAATGGAATGGGTTTGAGTAGAAGGCTGCTTGGCAGCGTGCACTTGTGTTCCAGAAGCACAAGCTGGACTTTGATGGTTTCTACACCTTGTTGTACAACGTGGGTGCTGATGGCAGTGAGGAGCTGGGCTCTGCTGCCTGACAGTCCCTCCGTGGGTACCCACTGCTTTGGCATTCATTGCCTGAGAGGATGACACCTTCCAGCTGGTTTCTGAAGGTCCCTGAAGGACGTGATGAAAGGCTCCAAATTCAGGCTGGATGACAAGGACAGTTCCTTCTGCTTTCTGTCATCTGACTGACCTTGCTCCCTAAGTAAACATTTTCTCCTTTTCTAAGCTGCTTTTTCCACATCCTAAACTATTGCTTCTGTGTCTCAAGCCTTCTCTTCCTGTGCAACGACAGGGACAGCACAAGGATCTCATTTAGGCTGAGAATATCTCGATAGGCAATTAACAAGCTGTGATTAAATGATAAACTGAGCTCCAAATTACTTTTCCTTTCAGGTCTGTCTTTTGTTACACCAGCCTCAGATAAAGGATTTAGAGTCAGAGCTGGGTCCCCGTTAGTGTAAATCCCATTTCTACAAGGCACTGGTCTGTTAGGGCATAAATATTTGAAGAAAACATTTTTGTTACAGGTTTTTCCTCATTACTATCTACTGGAAAAAAAAAAAGGAAAATAAAAACCCCCAAAACATCCCCAAGCAAACTTGGAACAAAATGACAGGAGCTTGCAGGGTTGGGGAGTTTAAAATGAGGGAGAAGGCCTTGAAAGAAAACCTTGAATTCTTCTGGCTTGGCTTTGTTAGAGCAGCTACAGACTATTTTCCTGCACAATGGCCAAACGGCCCCCTCTGCACCAATTTCTTCCCATCCCAGGTTGTCCAGGGCTGTCCCAGGCTGCCCAGGGCAGGGGTGGAGTCCCTGTGACCCCTGGAGGGGTTTCCAAGGCCCCTGTGGAGCTGTGGTGCTGAGGGCCAGGGGTCAGTGGTGCCCTGGCAGTGCTGGGGGAACAGTTGGACTCCCTGATCTAAAAGGTCTCTTCCACACAAAATGATGCCATGACTGATTCTATGACTGTTAAGTGTCTTTTATCAGATGAACTCTCACACTAGTTATTTAAAGCACAATGAGGGCCAGAACATACTGCTGCTCACTCCCAGAGAAATAAAACCAGAAAATAAGCCCAAACCCACTAAAATATAATGCAGCCCTTTGAAGAGGTTGTGCCCTGGTTTCATAACCAGAGGAAGGAGAAGACTCTGCTTGGCAGTATCCAACCTGTCAGAACCAATGAGGGATAACTTTGTCCCTTTTAATCAGTGATTCCAAAACATTTTTCACTTAAGGAAATAACAGACAGATAACATATTTATCTGGGCACATTTTATGGCTGGAAAGAAGCACACTTTATTTTTTTTTAAAGCAAAGCAGTACTAAAGTCTACCAAAGGAAAAAAGCCACATGAAGTTCTGCTGGAAACCTCTCCAGTTTTGATCAGATGAATGAGAGCTGGGTCCTCAGGAATTAACTTTGTCTCTCTTTAATATAAATTATTCCACATGGTTCTAATAGATAAGACTATAGAAGGAAGCAACTTGGGTTTGATATGATTTTTTTTCCCCCAGAAAAAGTCTACCAGTAAACAAGACTTAGATTTTAGGCTCAAATTAGAGATGATTTATAAGGGAAAAAAAACAAACCCAACTAACTACTCAATTTATTGCAAGAGGTGAATGGGGAGAAAGTAATAAAATTTGCATGGGAAATGTGACCTTTCTTAGAGCCAACAGGAACTTTGAGCAAGCAGATGGATTGCAGGGGCAGGGTGGAGGTTTAGGGATTGATGCTTCCATCACAGATGTGTTTTTCCAGCTAAAATTAAATCTTGATTTACCTGCCACTAATTTGATTTTTAAACCAGCTTAGGAAAAAGAAACTTTGGCTTTGTAAAGAGCAAGGAGAAGAAACCCCAGTCAAGTTGGCTTAGGCTTGCCTGCTGCTGATTTGGTAATGCTAGAACTGGTGCCAGGATGGGTTTTAGCCATTTCTCACTGGTTTGGTCCCAAATCTTTCTGCTCTGCTTCAGTAGCATAATGGGATAAAATCACACACAGGCCTCTGGAGGTCTCTGGAGGAGGCCAGTGAGTGAGGATGGAGCAGTTGTGGGTCTGTGCAGTAAGGAAGGGCAACCTGGGTTTGTACGGGCCCATCGAGGTGAGAAATGCTGCCCCCGTGTGGACACTTGGGAAACTGCATCTGGGGTGATGCCTCCAGGTATGGGCTTCCCATCAAAAGAATGGAATTGACATCTGGGAGCAAGCCCAGCCGAGGCCATCAGGATGGTGGAGAGGGGAGGAGAATATGACCTAAGAGGAGAGGCTGAGGTGACTGTGTTCACTCAGCTGTGGAGGACACAAGATGAAGTAGATTGGTCTATAATCCATCACCTCCTTGGCCAACGTGCACCTAACTGGGTGCTGCTGTGACTGATGCTCAGGCTTCCATCTACAAGGAAGCCCTCTAGCCCTCCATCCTTCATCACAGACAAGTTGCTGAGCAGCAGCAACAACAGCAAAAGTTTTAAATAATAGTTGCTCTGTTTACAACAGGTCAATGTAGAGCAAAAAATTCTAGTGGTGGTGTGGGCTCTGGCAGCATCTTTGCTTTCAAAGGCTCTGCCAGGTGAAAATGTGGCAAATCTCCGTACACGGTGTCTCATCTGAAGTTTTCTTCCTGTTTCTGCACATTCCCAAAGCTGTGAACATCTTCAGCTTGCATTATGCACTGAAAAAACATTTTTATTGTTCTTTATTTCATTTTATTCTAGGTTCCTAGGGGTTTCTGTAGGTTAGACGTCTCAGATTCTGCATAGGAAGAGACAAACTTTGTAACCCCTGCATAGAAGGATGAAGAACCTCTTTCCATGGAGAATTTCCTACCATTTCTGAGGGGAATTCAGACCATCAAAGTGCAAAGATGCAGTGGGAGGGTGCCTTGAACCCTTCCTCTCTTGCACTCCATCAAGGGGTAATGAAGAAACAAAAACTTGTTGCCAAAAAGCCCCTGAAAAAGCCTCTTCCCTCAGGCTTATGTTTGCCCCACAGACTGGTTTGGGTGGGAAGGGACATTTAAAACTCATCCAGTCCACCCCCCTGCAGGGAGCAGGGCCATCTGCAGCCAGAGCAGGGTGCTCAGAGCCCCGGCCACCTCCCCTGCAATGGGGACAGGGATGGGGCAGCCACCACCTCGCGGGGCTCTCCCCACCCTCAGCATCCACAATTTCTTCCTTTTCACCTCACACACTTGATCCAAAGCAAGATAAATGCTAAGGCAACACAATTCTTACGCAGAAGAATCTTTTTCCTGGTTTCTCAATGAAATTTAGATTGTGCAACAGTGTGGTTTGGTCATCCCCCTGCCTGCCCAACACTCCTGATGTGCTGACCGGTGTCAAACAACCATGCCAGAAGGATGGAAGTCTCAGAGACAAGAAGTTTTGTGAAAACTCATGATTTAGCAGAAAAAAGTTTGTGTTTCTGCTTAGAGGGAAAAGGGAGAAAGTCTTTTCCCCCTCTCCAACAAGCACATTGTCATGTGAAAACTCGAATGACAATAACAATACTCATCTCTGCTCTTAAGGTTTGGGATCCAGTGATATAAAAAAGAAGATGCTAAAAAGTATGGGTCTTTTGGAAACGGTCTCCCTCCATCTGATTATTTAAATAGAGTTGCACCTCATTGTTCATGGCCTTGCAAACTCACTCCTTAAAGTTCACGATGCCATTTAGCAGGAGCTCTGCTCTCCATCATGCTCCTGAATGTGCCCAGTGGGCTTATGCTAGAAAGGAAAAAAAAACACTCAAATGACCTAAATTACAGGACCAAGGGCCAGGAAATTAAGCAAGCTGTTCTGCTGATTAATGGGAGACAAAAAGATACTTGTCACCATCAGACAGGGCAGCTGATGGGCAGGAAAGATTCAGGGAAGGTTCAGCAAGCTCTGTTATCAAAGATTTGATAGACACTTTATCACAGTTAATTGGACAGTCAGCGGGTAAATGAGAGAGGTCCTTGGTGAGATTCTTACTACGCTGAAACTCAGGAAAGCATTTTTTCTTAACCTAGCTTCTACCTACACCAGGAGCACGAGAGATGCTTCAGAGCTGCTGGAGCAGGTTGAAAAGCCTCAAGTGTTTCCAAGGAAGTAGGTGTGGACTTGTCAAGCTAAGAGCAATGGTCTATGCTGAAGCAACTCCAGGCAGGTTTGCAATTCCCCCACGTCTGCAAATTTCTCTCTCCAAACCCAATGTCAATCAATAGCACACGCTTATATTCATCTTTCTAACAGCCACCCTCATCCAAGCCATCCATGCGGGTTTTCTTATTTATTTAATGCAACAACTAGGTTGGAAAATACCATCAGTGTTTGTGACAGAGAATTCTGCTGCTGTTTCTCATACCAAGTGGATTTTCTACATCCACAGAGAAGAAGAGGAAAGCATCAGCTTCTTTGAGCTCTGGCTTTCCCATTTTTCTGGGTTTTTTCTCCACCAAAAGGCAGAAATTTTTTCAAATCCATTAACTGGGGCTTTCCTTCTTCCAGTGCAGTGAAATACTTGCAAGACAGTAAAAAACAAGCTGCCCAAGATAGCCAGTTAAAAGAAGAATTAAAGCCATCATTAAGACTTTAATCTAGGGATTTTACCCTCACAGCAGCATAACTTGGGCTGCACCCTTGGCTGGAGCAAAGCTGGGGCAGATCACTGCTGAGCGAGGCACTCTCTGCATTGCCACCTCCTAAAGGAAAAAGAAATCAGAATCTCTGCAAGTTTTGCTAAGCTGGAAACCAAGGCAGTCAGGGAAAATGATGAAGAAGTTCCCAGTTTAGTTTGCAAAATCTAATTAACCAAAAAACCTCATTTCTCAAGTCCTCAGGAGGCTTCAAGATGATTCAAGGGCACTACTGCCGTTGAGTGTCAATGGGAACACTCAGGACAAAAAGGAGTAGATCCAAGAGGTGACAGTGCCAAGCGTGTCTCCCAAGGAATTTAGGCTACAGCTTTCTTGTAGCCCCCCTTCAGATACTGGAAGGCTGCAGTGAGGTCTCCCCAGAGCCTTCTTCCCAAGGCTTTTCCATTATTGAATTTCTCATTGCTAAGAACAGAAGCTGAAGACAGTGTTGAGATGGATGCACCAGCACCCTGGGGCCATAGAGAGATTCATTAGTGCCTTGTAAAACAACCTGAAAATCAAAAGTGGTTTTTTTGGTTCGTGTTTTTTTGTTGTTGTTGTTTTTTAATCAAAGCTTTATCTGCTGGGGTGGGGGGCCTATCAGAAAGATGGGGACAGACATATTAGCAGGGCTTGTTGCTGAACTAAAAGAGACTTGGTGGTTTTAAAGCTAGAGAAAATTAAGAAATGTTTTACACTGAGGAGGGGAGAGCCTGGCCCAGGCTGCCCCGAGAGGTGGTGGCTGCCCCATCCCTGTCCCCATTGCAGGGGAGGTGGCCGGGGCTCTGAGCACCCTGCTCAGGGGTTGGACTGGATGACCTTGAAAGGTCCCTTCCCACCCAAACCAGTCTATGATCGTTTGAAATGAAATCTATCCTCTTGTAACTGCACACACTAAAGCTGCTGGCTTTGATCAGGTGACAAGCAGAATGGCAAAATAGATGCTTCATAAATGATACAGTTTTTTTGACCACCCTGTGCAAACACAGCAAGCTCTTCTGCAGTGAAGAGGTGGGAATGGTGATAGAGGAGAAGTTTATCATTTAATTCAGAAAAAAAAATAAATCAGAATTTAGATCCTCTGAGTGAGTCAAGTTCACTGCAGCAGTTTCAAAAAAAAAGAAAGGGACTGGGAATCAAAGTGCTTCTCATCAGTGAGAAGTGCTCGAGAACAAGCTGTGAAGAGGTGGTAAAGAGATCGTGGTGCTCTGGAGTAAAGTGTTTCCAGTCAGAATGATCATTTAGCATCAGCCTCTGGGACTTTCAAACGCCACAAAGAGGTGATTTAACCATTACAACTCACTGCATGCAATTCTGGGCTTTGGTACCAGGTCAATTGTTACATAAAATTCAAACTTAATATCTTTGGGTGCTGTTTTTTCTGGTTTCTTTTTGGTTTTGTTTCCCTTTAGTTAGGAAGTTGCTACAGCATCAAACACCAGGTAAAATTTACCCTAAAATTAAAATTTAATGTGGTTTTCTTTTATTATTTGAAGGTCTTAGGGAATGTGCCCGTGTGCTTCCTCACTGGGGACATCAATTCCTTGCTGCTCTGAAGTGAAGTGTCTTGGCTGCTCTGTCTATTTAGGTGTCAGCTAATGAGTTATCGACCATGTGATTGAGAGTGAGGGGTTGACCAGACTGATATCACGGAAGGATAATCCTCTAACTGCCAAATTCACATAGTCATCACTCGGGGATTATCCAAGTTAGGCATTCAAAAATAAATCCAGCCAGGTCATCTCAACTGCCTGACTCCTGTTGGTCAAAGAGAAAGGAGAAAGCCACTGCTGGCTGCATGGAAACGTTCTGTATGGATATGGAAGGAGAAAAAAACCCAAAACAATAAAAAAAATCAGGAAAAAAGCCAAGTTAATTTTGAAATGATACAAAACGGAAATAGTTTGATGAGTCGTTGGTTCTGATTTTCACTCTGACTTCTGTTACTGAACTGACCTTGTGAAAATGAACGCGTCGATTCCGCGGAGAAATCCGATTTCCATTCTTTGGTGGCAGTGATCTGTAGCCTGATATTTCCCAATTTACATGATGACAACCTTAGTTCAAGCCTGGAGAAAAGGCAGATGTAGAAATACAGGATATTTCTGTCGGAACAGAAGTGCTATTTTCTCCCTGGGTCCATTTAAAACCACTTTGACTAATCTCTTTTTAAACACCCTCGGAGTGTGCAAGACCTGGGTTTTAACCATATGGAAATTTCTCTCCAGCCTTGAGCAAGAAGCTCATCCCTGTAAGAAGGCACCAATTTAGCCCTTTTCTACTGAACAGATCATGTGGTTCCTCTCTTCATTTTCCTGGTTGGCACGTAGCTCCCAAGCTGATCTGTAATTCCGACAGAAAGCCCATGTTCCTACTTCTAGGGCTTTGATTTCCTACCTGTCTAAAAACTACAAATGCAATATTGTAAATCTGGAGTATTTTGTACGTTCTGTGTTCTACTCACAGCTGGGGAGCTGCTAAGCATTGGGGGTGGGGGTGTAATTTTCAAGTGAGGAGAAACAGGTATTTCTAGCACGGGGGTTTCTAGTGCCATTGCAGAACACCAGGCAGATAACGATGTTTTCATGGCTGTCAATTAAAATTAAGTAAGTTATATCCAGAAGGGCTGAATTCATTAAAGCTCCTTTGCTTTGGATGCAGCTCATCGTGGAAAAAATACGCAACTAAATCCTCGGTGTTGTATTAGCATTGGGTAATTAGTAAAAGAGGGTGTGGGAAGGCAAACAAATCAAACCAGCAGCTTGATCCAGGATTATTGCATTGCAGAAGGTGTGGGGAAAGCAGCAGTGGTGGGATCTGCCTGGGCTTTGAGGCTTGGAGAGTGGATTGTCTTCTCCAGTTCTTCTCCTGCCCAAAGCACCATTAACAGCCCTTGTTCCAGCAAGCTACTCTTTGCTTGATTTTCTTTGTGCTTGGTTGTTTTCCCTGGCTGGAAACTACCTGACTTTTGATTTATGGTGTTGCTCCAGATGGATCTTTACGCCCACTCACCCTATTAGACAGAGAGCCTTTTGCTCACTGGTTTTCTGACAGCAAGTCAGGCACCATCCCTTCTCCAAAACTCCCCAGCACTTGCAACTACCCGGTGTGAAAAATGACCCAGAGAGAAAGCTCTTCCACTATAGATTGGCACCCAGAGAAGGTTCTGGAAGAGGGACCTGGGAGGAGCAGCAGGCACGGGGAACCCTCCACCCCAACCCTCTGGTGAGCTGGACATCAGTAAGTTTACGATGCTGCAGTTGCCTATGACAACTGGATATGGCTTCAGTGCTGCAGAAAGTCTCTTTCCCCTGCTTTATTTTAACTGCTGCAGCCTCTGCAATCCTGGGTCGGCTGCTCTGTGGCTCCAAGGGTTTGATTTGTTTCTTCTGTTGCTTTGTGGTGGCTACTCCAGGAGGCTGTGGTGCAGGTACAAGCTGGTGGTAACTGAAGAGGAGAAATGTTGCTGTTAAATACAACACAAGATTTTAACATCACGGGACTTCACAAATAGAAAAGGGACTAAGGTTTTTTTATTCCTCATCAAATAAAACATATTCTACCAGTTCCCTTCTGCAAGAAATTATCTTCACTCCCTTTCAGTCAATAAACAATTTACAGGAATCTGCTTTGCCTAATTCATGCCTGTAATGTGCCAGCTCTGTTTAGGAGTGGAGCAGGGTTTAAAAAGCTCTGAGGAAGAAGAAACTCAATGTGTTTGTTCAGCTGCTTGGAACAACATATAAGCTGCTCTAGGCTGATGAAAATGTTGTTTTTCAGCTTTTTAAAAGGATTTATCTGCAACGTCCAATTAAAGTATACAGTCATAAAATGGCAGTTTAAGGGAACTGATGCCTAATTCTCATGCACATTTAATTTTCATTTTCTTTGAATGGGTGACTGATAGAAAACAGTCCTGTGAACTTGTTTCAAACCAGAATTACCTCTAGGTGTTTTTGTTAATCAAGCATTGAAATATAAGCCCCTTACATAAAGACGATGCGCGCAGATTTTTAAGCGGCGCGGAGAGTTTGGGGAAGGAGGAAGCACACGGTCTCCAATTAGCCTACTGAAGGGCTGAGCAAAAATAAAGAAATAAATGCAGTTAAAAATCAGTTCATTTGAGCTCGCCTGCGGGCAGCTTTCTCTGGCGTGTGTTATTCCCAGAGACAATTCTGAAAGAAACATGAGCTGCTCTTGAACGTTTCCTCTGATAGAGGATATGAGATAAACATGCATTTGCCTGCCACTATCAGCAGGAATTTATTTAAGTTTTTCCCCCCCTTAGAACTGATTTTTTACTCTGGCAATCCCTTTTACTCCCAAAGCAGACCTGGGAATCAGCCCCAGTATTGCTGAGCTCCATCAGTACCTGTCTCAGGACCAGGGAGATGTGTGGAGTGGGCACTGGGGCGAGATTGGAGAGGAGATACCATAGCATCATAGAATGGATGGGGTTGGAAGGCACCTCTGGAGATCAAGTCCAACCCCCCTGACAGAGCAGGGTCACCCAGGGCAGCCCACACAGGAACAGAGCCAGTCGAGTGAGAAATGAGAAATATATGTGATGAAAATGATTCTCAGTTGATATAAATGTTTCTTAGACAGTGCCAGTAGACAATACTAGATGCAAGCTTTGATTTCACCCATCCATCTTCCACTGCAGCTGATGAGAGACCTTCATGGGGTTACTTAGACACCGCTGGTTCTAACTCGAGGCCAGAGGAAAAAAAAACTCTTTTTTCTCAACTAACTGAACCAATTAAGCTCCTGGTTGCACTAAATACCTATTTAGCTATCTAGAGGAAATAAATCTAGATTTAGGTTTAATTATGATACATATTTGGAGAATTATTTTCCTTCATGCTAAGTTATCTCACAGCTGAGTATGAAGCCATAATTCTGCTGCTATTCAGAAGAAGGTGCTTTTGTCAGGAACAAGAGCATAAATAAAACAATTTGTCTTCTGCACCGCGGCTGAACAAAAGGAAAATGTTTTGTCTATTAAATCAGGTTAGGAAAGATCAAAAAGCTTCTTTTTTTCTAGCTTCTTTACTAAGCCAAGTGGGAAATAATCATCTCCGAGCATTCATTTTTGAGTCAGAGCCTGGAAGTGCACTTACAGTTATTTGCTTTGTTTTTATCAGATTAAAAATCAGATTCTATTTGCTTAGCTGGAGCTTTGAGTATTATCAGTATCAAAGCCTACCAAGCCCTGTTGTGCCAAGGGTATCTCGGAATGGCTGACAAAAGTTTCATCAAGAAAGAACATTTCTTTGTGCTGTACACACCATTGCCAAGAAGGGAAGCTGTTTATACCTGTTATAGGTGGGTTAATTGCTATACCTGAGGCTGGATTTAATATAAGTGTTGGAAGAGATAGAACAAGAGGAAACAGCCTCACGTTGCTCCATTAATTGTCTGAGACAAAGGCATTGGTGCAAATTCAACACGTGTTGTGGTTTGACTGTAGCAACAGGAAACTTCTGGAAGAAAAAAGAGTACAACCCAAAGTTGTACCTTAAAGTAGGCTACAAAGTCTCTCTGTTTTCTCTTTTTTTCTTCCCTTCCAATTTCAGCTCTTTTCTATTTCTGTCTCTCTCTCGTTAAAAATTGATGCTGGTCAAAAGCTGCAGTAACTAAAGCTGTACAGATAAATACAGTGCTATGAGGTTCTCAGAGCTAATTGAATTAAAATCCGAGTGAAATATATTAAATGAAACTCAAGTAGGCTTTTTCTGATTCCAAAACTATACTCTGATTTATCTAATCTATTTATCCAAGTGTAATCTTGGACCCAGACAGGAAAAAAAACCCAAACGCTTTTTAAAGGCAGGTTGCTGAAGGCCCAGGCTTGGCTAGGAAAGAACTCTATTAAATATCTGAAACTCTGGGAAAACAGAAGTCATCATTCCATAAGAAGATCATCTTTCCATACCATTAACTTTTCCAGTCCTATTTTTCCTAAAAGAGGGACACAAATAAGCTTCATTAGCTGGTTCAGAGCACAAAGTGTTTTACAACAAGATACATAAACCCCTCTGAACTTAGCCCAGGAAATAAACCACACTTGATAGCCAGAGCAAAAAGAATGTCTTTTCCAAGCAGGTACCCAGCTGAAAAACCACTGAGGAACTTTGTCCTGGCAGGTGTAGAGCAAATGTCACTATTTAATTGAGGACTTGCTGTGGAAAGGCAGGTAATGTAATAACACCTCCTGAAGTATTAGCTATGCAGGAGAGTGCAATTAAAACCAGGAGCATCCAGCTCAAGGTGAAGCCTGACATCTCAAGGGTACATTAGAGGAGGACATGACTCGTCCACTGGAACATGGTAGAGGCAGGACTGCAGCTGTAGCCTCTGAGGACCAGCTTACATGAAGCTTTTCCTTGTTACAAGGAAGCTTCTTTATTTGTAAAGCAAAGGTGGCTAACCAGTGCTTGGTACCAGCATCATGACTTGCACCAGTACAGCTGAGGGGTTGAGCTACTGGGAAGCAGCTCTGTGCAGAAGGACCAGGCAGTCCTGATAGACAACAAGTTCACCATCAGCTTGTCATGGGTCCTGATGGCAAAGAACATCCATGGTCTTCTGGGCTACATTAAGAAGTGTCCAGTTCTGGGCTCCCCAGTTCAAGAGAGACCAGGAGCTACTGGAGAGAGTCCAGCAGAGGCTGGGAAGCTGCTGAGGGGCTGGAGCATCTGTGTGGCCAGGCCAGGCTGAGAGCCCTGGGGCTGTGCAGGTGGAGAAGAGCAGCCCGAGAAAGGCAACACTTGTAGACAGAGTACTCTCAAGCATATGCATTTTAGATAAAAGTGCAGAGTGATAAAATATTCTCACTCTCTTTTTTTCCTGAACTCCTCTCAGGCTGGAGGCAGAGCCCAGGCGAGACTGTTCTGCCTCCCCTGCTTCCTAGAATGGCAGGTGATACAGCACTAAAAGCCTTTCTAAGTGTTTTTGTAGTCATCTCCTGCTTCTTCCTTATCTCCAAGGCCATGACCCTGTCATGGAAGGAAATTAGATTTGTTTGACATGATTTGTTCCTAAAAAAAACCCACCCCGTGATGGCTGTCTCCTTGTTTTTCCCCTAAGTGTTTGGCAAACTGCTATAACCCTCATCGTGCCGGCAGCATCTTATCAAACAGCCAGGGCTTCTGAGGTCAGAAAGCATCCAAAAAGCCCTGGATGGCCCAGAGGATGCTTGACCCAACACGTGTGATTAATACTCTGCTTTTCCCAGTTGACACAGAGAGCCATGAGCAGGTGCTGCTGTTCCTGACCAGAAAATGCAATGGCTTATTTAACAAAATCAACTTCTCTTTCCCTTTCGTTCCAGTGGCAGCTCAGCCAGGTAGGGAAGGAATTAACCTCGGTACGTCAGCTCTTCCCTATGGTGGCTCCAAAGCCACACCTGCCATTCCTGTGCAAAATCTGTGCAGAACCTGTCAAAAGATTAAATATGAATTCATCTCTCTGAACTTAATATCTACTACTTGGCACATTCCGGATTCCAGCTGGAATTCAGACTTGAACAGCTCTGGTGGCAATGATGGATGATTTCCTCTTGTTAGTAAACATTTTCATTATTTTAGACCTCCCTGCAGCCCTTCGTGTTGTCAGCCATGAGATATTACCTCCCACTTGAGAGAGTGCCAGGAAAGCTGGAGGAAAAGTGGCTGTTCCTCCAAAGGGACACCCTCAAAGAACAGGGATCAAAAAATACATCTTCAGCAGTAGGTTGCTCATCTCTGAAGCCCATGAAGGTCACTTTCTTTCTGGCCCCGTGTGAAGACATCTGGGATCAAAAGAGCCAATTAAAAGTGCACCTCATCAAAGAGGCAAAGGCTCAGGGAATAAAACATCAATACGTTATCAGCATTATTCTCATCGTAAATCTGAAGCACAACATGATACCAGAGACCAGGAAGAAAATTAACTCTGTCCCAGGCAAAACCAGGCCATTATTGATGTCCTGAGTTCATGGAGCTTGGATGAAGGTACAAACTGCAGTTGGTCAGCTCACTCCAAGAACTGTCCTTTGGTTTTTTGTCTGATTATGAGCTCTCCTCTAAAAATCTGAAGTTACTTCTGTCCTCTCCTTTAGCCAAGGAAGTGTCACCTCACCTCTTACATACCTTTTCCACCTTCTCTTACACACCTTTCCACCTCTTTCTGAACCTCAGCAAGGGGATGTTTGAGCTATCAGTCATTCAGAAACTGATTAATAAAGAACTGCTGCCATGCAAGACATCAATAAATAAAACATGTCAGCCTGTCCTCCACTGGGTACTTCAATACCTATCTGGAGTGCACTGAATCAAGTACAAGGTCTCTGGTTTTATCTTCAACTTCCATAATAATCTGGGCCCAAGGTGCTAAAATATCTACTGAAGTTCCTAGATGAAGGCTGCAAATGATAACTGATTTCTCAGATCAGTACAAGGGTAAAGGTCCTCCCTGCAGGAGACCTCCCTTTCTGAGGGCTGATGCAAACTCAGAGATGCTACTCAGCAGGAATATCCCCACTGGTTTGTGCTCCAAGCATAAAATGTACTTCTTTGACCTGCCTGCCATAACACCAATACCAGCCAGTGCCTCCAGTTTGGAACCAAACCTCTCCAGCACTTCATATTCCACTAAATAAGTTTTTTCCCCTTTATTTCCTCTTGAGGAGGTAAGGCAAGAACACAGGCATCAGTAGCAGGAGATAGCCAGGTCCCACCACCAAGAGGCAAGTCCATAACTGATATTTCCTCGCAAGAAAACACATTTTAAAAGCCTTATGATGCTTGGCCTCAGCTTTTGACTGCAGCTGGCTTTTACATCACTCAGCTGCCTCTCCAGCTCCCCAACGTCGGCTCCGGCGGCAGATGGCGAGACCTCAGGTTGGGCTGTGGAATTGCCCGTGAAACCTTTTCCTGCTTCTTGCCACAAATGGGCCTTCAACGAGCCCCACAGGACCTAAAGACATTGCAAGGTCGTGTAACTTCCAGGGTTTCCTACTCGCAGTGACCCTTGCTTAGAAAGGGCATTCTGCAGAGAGTCCATCATGGATGGGAAAGATGCTGTGAAAGCCAAGCCTGGAGAAGAATATTTGACAATATAATAAATTGCTGCAGCTTAGTTACCATGGTCATTAACTCGTCGTTATAATTGCACTGCAATAGCTCTGGCCTTATCAAAGTGTTGCAGTCAATCAGGTGTTCTGGCTGCTTCTGGGACAGGATAAGAGCCCTGGCCTTGTGGTCAACACGGTTGTTGCAACTCAACATTTCCAAGTTGCCAAAGGGATAAATATTGAGAACAGTCACAATTGAACAGCTTAAACCACAGCGTTGATTTGCCAGCATCACAAATATAACATCTCTGACCAAATATGAGAGCCAAGTTGAGAAGCAAGAGGAAGGCTCTACATTATTTTTTCCCCTATTGTTTCTGATCTGTTACTGGAGTGGAAATGAGAGGGGACATTCATTTAATCGTGGAATGGTTTNATCAACCCAGCTCTATATTGTACATCTCTTTGAAGGTCAGCCTCACAACTTTGCCAGCAAGGCATTCTAAGTGCTATTCTGCTCTCCCATGTAGGTAAGATGAGGCATAGAGAGGGTGAGTAAGGGTGTCTTGCCCAAGGTCACAGATGAAGTGACTGACAGAGCTGAAAATAGTCCCCAGGAGGCCTAATTACCAGCTCCCTGTTCCAAGCACTAAGCAGCAATCAAGAATGATTATGCAGCAAAGGTTCTTGCACATGGGAGCTGTCTTACCAGAGGGTTAATCCCTCTGGCATGTCCTACTTGGAGCTAGTACATGGTGGTACAAGGAGACCATCAGCCTTTCACCCTCAGGATGCTGTTTGATGAGGTGTTAGTCTGGGAAACAGAAGCAAGAAGCAGAGAAGGAGGAGCTGGGAGCCATAACTGGCACCTCAGGAGGGAAAAGTCAGGCGTGGGGGGACATCTTTCAGTGGACACAGCTGTGGGAAGAGGTTCATGGAACATCTGCTCCATGCCACTGCACGGGGTCTGCTCTAGCTTGAGAGATGCTTCCCTTCACTAAACTTTTAGTTCTGGAGGCCCCTTTTTCAGGTGTGTTTTTAGGAAAAGGCTTTATGGGCAGGTTACTCCACTGCAGTCAGACACAAGTGTTCAAATGAGGCCATTTGGCTCTGCTCTTACTCCACCTGACAACCCCTTTGCTCTCCTTTTCCCAACTCCCAACAGCTGAGTCATTCCCTCTGCGTATCCCTCAAACACCTGCACTGAGATGTGAGGTCTGTGGGCTGGCCCCTCAGCTCCAACTCCATATTTCAGTATTTTGATATTTCAATATTTCAAAATTTCAATATTTTGATATTTCAAAAGCCAATATTTCAATAATTCAATGTTTCAATATTTCAATATTTTGATATGTTAATATTTTGATCATTTGATATGTCAATCTTTTAATATTTTGGTATTTTCATGTGTGATTACTTTGCTATTTCAATATTTCTTGCAACAGCCATTAAAATATTACACGAGCTGACTCCCAGTTCTCATTTTCAGAAGGTTTTCCAGTTAGAAGCAATTCCAACTCTCAGTTCAACAGCCAGTATTAGTGAATTATTCCAATCCATACGGGTAATCTGATCAATACTGGTGAAGTCATGGCTTGGGTAACCATGCCAACACAACTTTCATACACAACTGGAGGGCAGGTTAGTTCTTAAAACATTGAAAGGAGAGCTAATTAAGTCTGATCCTGACAAGACATATGGACAAAGGAGAAGGCCCTGCAAGTCATGTGGAAATCTTTCCAGTGAAGAAATAAAGCCAAGGCTGCAAATAAAATTAATTCAGTGGATAATGCTGTAAAAAATGGTCCCTTGCTCAAGCAGCCATCGGGAAAGTTTTCTCCCTCATCTTGCATATCGGAGTGAACATCGATCTTCCCTTTGTTGCGTGGACATCTAGATTGAGGAAGGATTATTTCCTACCCAATGGCTGTGAAACCAAGGTCTCAGAAAATTAATAGCCTGGGTGATGTTCTTACTGTCTCTTGGAAAGAAGATATTCCAAAGTATCATCCAGTACAACCCATCATTTCTTCTCTCTTCCATCCTTAGAGACATCAGCAGGAAAAGCACTGACAGCCAAAGAACGACAGACACCTAAAGATGAAAAGGAGGTGGAAAAAATAACAAAGAACTGATTTTCACTTAGCATCTATAACTAAACTCGTGTGATGCTTTTGGCCCCATATTTGCAGGGTACCACCAGCTGGCAAATCCATGGTGCCGTGCTTCTGCATTGCAGATTTTTGTTTTATTTAGGAATAACATCAGCTGGAAGCTGGCAGAGGGAGCCAGAGTTTTCAAGTCATGTCTAGGAGGTCCATAAAACCACAACCTGGGGTTGATAGCTGGAGCTGTGAGCGCTGGCTAATGATCCCTCCTTCTTTACAAGGGCCATATGGGCACGGTTAGACAAGGCAGCTCCTGGTTAAGGAGGCAGAAGGGTGAAATTTGATTTTATCAGGCTTTAAACCGAGCACAGACCCAAGAAGGGGGGGCTCCATCACTGGTTGGAGATGCACCAAGGGCCACTTGGACCACTGGCTGTTTATTAGAGATGAGTTTTTTGTGTCATACCAGCCCCTGACCATGGGATTAGTGGTAAAAGAGCAACTACTTGGACTTGAAACCTCTCTGAGATTTTTTCAGGTCAAATTTTTATTCCTTTTTTGTTAATTTTTATAATCCCATGGGGAAGAACAAGTTAATCTCAGGACTGGAGCCTGACACCTCTCTGCTCAACTTCCAGTGGTTCTTGTTCTTTCTCCGTTATCTTTCCCCTTCTCTATGACCTCCTTTATCCGTTGTAATTAATACACTCAGCTCATTTTCCTAGGTTTTATTTTCTTCCCCCTGGGTTTCAGGGGATCGTTGTCCTTCGAGCCCTTTGTTCTACACGCCTCATGTGTCTTCTTTTAATTTATATAATTCCTCATGCTTGGCGTTGTAATTGCCTGGTCATGTACACTCCCTTCTCCCTCGGAGGACAATTTAAATAGGTATTTTTTTAATCTAATTTAATTTAATAAATGAGCGTAGGTACCTCTAACTCTGTTCTTCTAACTCTGAGCTGTTCCAAGAACAATTTTGATTTTGCCTTGCTCTTGGCTGGCAGCCTGCCCCTCCTCCTCACGGGTACCAATCTGCTCTCCATGAGCTGGATCATTGAGAAGTGTTGTCCTGAAATGTGAGAGTTTGTGCCCCTGCTAAAAAGCCAACTGGCCTTGAAGGGATAGAGATGGAAAAGAAATCTTTTTTTTTGGTTGTTTAACTTTTGTAAGCAATGGGATTTTCAATCAGCCTTTTCCTAAAGGTAGCAGAAAGGTGAAAGCTCAGCTGTGTTCAGCACAAAGCTTGACTAACACATGACAGAGATCATAAAATGCTCCAGTCCCAGGTTCTAAGGGACCTCATGTATCGTATGGTCCAACCTTTCCTGTAGACCAGATGGCCCTGCACCCTGTCCAGCCAATTCTTCAAGGAGGCCACTGCTGGAGAACCTTCCCTGCTGGATTTTGAGGGGCTTTCCCTTTGTCCTATCTCTTGTTCCCTGGGAGCAGAGCCTGACCCTTTCTCCTCCTTTTTTTCCAGCCAGTGTCCTGGCAGCTGCTGTGAGGGGCCATTGCTGGATGTTTATGGTGCCTCTCCCTGATTCCCAAAGCTCTGCAGGCTCCCGAGGGGTATTTATTTTCATTTTGCTTTGATTTTTAATTGTACTTCCTTTGCCTGTGTTTTCCACAATTAATCCCCGGGATTTTGCTGCTGTGGTGCTCCCCGTTGAGTTTTGAAGTCCTCAGTGTTGCTCTGCTCTCCTGGGGGCTTTCAATGTCTTGCTGAGCTCTGGCTTTGCTTCCTATACCTTCATCTCATTCACTGGGTCAAATGATGCTCCTTGCTAGACATATTGTCATCAAAATGCATAAAAAAAAAAGCACAAAGGACGCTGAAGGATAAAGCTCTAACTAAATTTGGTGGGAGGCAAGCCAGCTCGTGCACTGGGGATTGCTTTCTGTTTCCAGGCAGTGCAAGCTAATGGTTCTGGACTGTTAATATTAATGGTTACGTCTTTATCTGCTTCCCTGATTGACTTTCCTTCTGCATTTCAGCAGTGGAAATTGCTCTGTATTAAACTTAATTTCAGGAACAATAGAAAACCGAAGAGGTTCAAGGAAATTGTAGCTTCCGTGGGGTTTATCCCTTTTTTATGGTCTCCTATTTACTACTCCCTTTAAAGCCCATCTCATTGCTCAGAGTCCCACCCAGCCTGGGCTTAAACACTTCCAGGGATTAATATAATTAATATAAGAATAGAATAATGTTAGATTAACCCTCTAAAGAAATGGTTTGATTATAGTGAGGGTTATGGAGCCACAGTTTCTATCAGTACCAATAAAAAGCCAAAGTTCCACACCTCCTCAGCTGCTTAAATAGCATCATAGCGTGAAGAGATGGTGACAGTCCTGGTGGCAGCCACCCTAGCTTGCTTTGGAGCTTGCTGTGGGGCATAATAAACATAGAAAATTCACAGCCTATCACACAACTCCCTCAGACATTCGATTTAGTGGCCAATTCAGCTTTAACTGCTGGAGAAGGAAGGTTGGAGTTGTCTTTCTCCTGCCACAAGCAGCCATTTGTGCCCTTCCCTTCTGGCAGATCTTTGTGCAGAATGCTGCTGTTTCCTACCAGTTCTACTCTGGGTCTTCATGCTGACCTCACCAAAAGGGTTTCCCTTTTTTTTTTCCCTTTCCCTTTTCCTGTCCAAGTTTCAACTTCAGTGACTTTTACTTGACCTTTGCAAAACCTCTTTTGGTTTTGGACACCGTGCCTTTGAGAGACACAGAAATGTGGACAATGTTGGTTGCTCTCCTCCTTTTGCTGCCTCAGCCTCTTTCTCTTGGCTAATTAAATAAATCCCTCTTCTGGTGCTTGAGGGCCAGGCTGTCATTCACCTCAGCTTTGATCAGACACAGTAACTTATGCATATATTTAATTTTTCATGCTTTAGAAGCCTGTTCACTTCAAAGTTAAACACATCAGCATTGTTGGATCAAAGTCTGCCTTCACCTTGTCCTCTTCTCTTTGGACATTGCCCCAACTGCTTTGGGAAGTACCCGTGAAAAGCTTTTGAGGTGCTGGCTCACCTTAGCCAAAGTCAATGGGAGAGCTGATCCTAACTTCTGCAGAAGCAGGATCAAGCCTTTCCACCCAGGGTGTAACAAGGGAATGGCTGGTTTGGATCAAACTGGATTTCCTCACTGAGCTGTGGACTTCACCTCCCGGCCAGCGGGAATTCATCGGGAGATCTCCCTCCCTGCTTACCCCACTTTAAAAACACCACCTCACCTTTTAGGCTGAGGCTTCTCCTTTCTTTGCACCTCCAACACCTGCAGCCAGGTCACTATTTTGGGGCTTCTGAGCTACGAGTGGTTTTGGTTGGTTATTTTTTTTTCTTTTTCCTTTTTCCCCCCATTTTTCCTCATGCACTTCCCATCACCAACGCCATCAACCACACAGCTCCTCCTCTTTTGCAAAGGGTGATTTGTTTTTGGGAGCACAGACCTGGCTGTTCACATTTAAAGCAAGGGTTTGGTGTTATTTCAGCTCTGGACCTCATGGAGCACCTTGGCAATACAGCGTTGAGCAGGTGAACATTGAAGACAAGTCTGGATCTGCTTTGGCACCTGGCAAATAATTGATGTTCAACTTCTTTCAAGGGTGTTATTAAAGATGCAAAAAAAAACCCAGCAAAAGAGTTAAAGCATTTGAAAAAGAAAGAACTAACAAAGGCAGTCATATTAACATCATCCTTTGTTCTTTTTGCCTTTAAATGGTGAGGGTTTAAGACCAAAAAAAGAAATAAATCCTCTTTGACAGTCTCTTGGATGACACTACAGATGGGAAATAAAAAAAACAACTTTCTGGAAACAAGCTGGAGTCCTGGGCTGCTTCCCTGCATACCAACTGAGAGTAATAAACCTAGAGAAGGGGCAGAGAAGAAACAGCAGCATTAGAAAAATTAGTTTTCTGCTGTTTGTGGACCAGGCTCTTCAGGCACCTTCCCAACCAGAGAGGACTGACATGGGTGATGCCATCAGCCACCCCAAGCCCTGCAAACCCCGTGTGAACCTCCTGCAGTAGCTGGAGGAGCACATCCTGGGGTGAGAACTAAGCCTAGGGGGGTAGGTATTGGTTTTTATTGGGGTCTATCATGATGCCCACCCATTGGAACACAGGGGGTCCCTCTCTTCTCCAATTCCCATCGCTTCCAGTTGCCACCAGCCAGGAGTTTTTTATTACTAAGAAAGTTGCTGAGCGTGTTGTTTCCCACTCAGCTTCTCAGAGAAGAGAGAGGCTGCCTAAATCCTTTCAGATTCAGTTACTACACTCAGGTGCCTTTGCAAAATCCCACTTTTATTTAACAGCATCATGAGTTCTCTCATTTTTTAGCCTGCCCTGCCTCACACCTGCCAATCCCCAGCAGAGCTGGGGGGAGCTGGTGCAAACAGCAGCTTTAGCCTGAAGACAAGATGTTGTTTTACAGGGCATATGAAATTCTGGTGTGTTTTGTCATTCTTCAGTCTCTGAACACCCAGAAG
Organism: Chloroceryle aenea; assembly: GCA_013399075.1. Lineage (NCBI taxonomy): Eukaryota > Metazoa > Chordata > Aves > Coraciiformes > Cerylidae > Chloroceryle > Chloroceryle aenea. The sequence goes on from VWZY01006900.1 coordinate 72,282, forward strand.
ACCACAAAGAGTCCCACTGTTGTGACTAAAACTAAGAGAATCCATCTCCAAAAGCATTCGTGGAGATCTGGGCCACCTGCAGCCTGCATGGTTTGGTGGCCAGCAAAGTGCTGATGCTTTGCTTGGAGCTCTGACTTAAACCACCTCTGTTTTCTGCTGCTTACATCTTGCAGGTGGCTGAGGTTTATGTGCCGAGCTCCAGAATCTGCCTGCTTTCCCAAAGAGAGGGAGCAAATGAGTTTTTATCCCTTCTCACGACTTCAAAACTCATCAGCACCCCCATCCAGGTAAGAAAAGCGATGCACCAACCGCTACGCAAGCCAACGATCAGTGACCTGCTGAACAAATCCCTTCAGCCCTTAGAGCTCTGTGAAATCCCTCCTTGGCTCAAGAGTCCTTTCTAGACACAGCAGAAAGATTTTCTCCGTCTGCTTTGCTTCAAATGGAGATGTCTTCAAAAAAAGAGTCCCCAAGGTTGAAGTGGGGGGGGAACTAAAGTTCGTAAAACCAGAGAATCAAAGACCCAGCAGCTAAAACTGCAAAGCCCTGGTATCTGTGTGGCTCTGAGTTGCAGTCAATTTTCTTCTTTAATAGGATTATTTCTTTGTCAGATATTTATATCCTCCTGCGTGGAAAGTTTATAGAACATGCAGCATTGATATATTAGTGCCAAGCAGATTTATTCATTTAGCTGCTCAAACACTCGTTGTAGCTCTGCTGGGAATGGAAGGGGTTGTTTTTTTTCCCTCAATTTAAGTCTTTTTTCCTTATCAGATATTCATTTAAATGGTTTGCCTATAAATACAGGACATGCTGAAACATGGACACTATAAATATTTCAGAAGATTTATGCTGGCATTAGGCTGCCCATTAATGTATTGCAGCTACTACAGCCAATTGCAAACCCAAACAATCGTTCTAATTATTGGTACTAAAAAGCTCACGTGGTTTTGGAGAAACAAAGCCCAGCCCCTCTCCCTTGCATCGAAGGAGTCGTGACACGTGCCCATCGTTTTCTTTGCCCTGGGAGATGATGTTTTCTGCAGGGTTTCCATGCTTGTGAGACAGGAACAGTCGAGGAGTCACAGCTCCTCTTGAGCACGAAGAAAAGCAAACTGGAATCCTCAGGTTGTGGGGCTGCAAAGCTGGCAGAGGCCAGAGCTATGGGAGATGTCTCCACCTTATTGGCTGAAGGACTTCACCCCCTGCAGATGTCTGCCTATGGATTTACTAAAGCTTGTTGTGTAATCAAAGAATCCCAGGCTGGTTTGGACTGAAAGGGACCTTTCAGGGTCATCCAGTGCAACCCCCTGCAGGGAGCAGGGCCCTCTGCAGCCAGAGCAGGGTGCTCAGAGCCCCAGCCACCTCCCCTGCAATGGGGACAGGGATGGGGCAGCCACCACCTCTCGGGGCAGCCTGGGCCAGGCTCTCCCCACCCTCAGCACCAACAATTTCTCCCGCTCTCCAGGCTCAATCTATGTGCCCACTGCTGCTGCCCGTGGTTCTTCCACTGTCACTCAGCCCTTGGGGAGCCATTTAGTCACCTTTAATTAGGAACACAACCACTTCACTCCCCCTAAGCTCTTCCCCAGGACAATAGAGATAAGAGCTTAAAATTGTCCCTGACTTCCACTAAGCCTGCCCACCACCTGAGCCCAGGCTACTGGCAGCTCTTTAGCCTGGGTTTAACTGGCCAGCTTTAGCCTGGGTTTAACTGGCCAGCTTTACCCTTGAGCCCAGGGATTTAGTGAGGTATCCACAGACACCCTCCTCCCCACCACTCCACCTCTGGAAAACAAAAGGACATGAAATCACCTCTTGATCTTCTTTTTTGAGAGGGTTTTAAGAATTTTAAGGCATGGAAAGGTGCTGTTTCCAGGCCCCCCCTCCCCTCCATGTGGTGCTGGCATTTTTCAGCCTCTTCCAGCTTGGTGGTGTTGGGGGGGGACCAGATCAGTCCCCCCCCACCCCCCTTCCCTTCCCAACAATTAACCCAAGTCTGAGAATTGATTCCCCCCCGCCCCATCTCTCAAAAATTGGCTATAATTAATTGAATGTAACTTTTTAACGATTTCAATTTCTTTCTTCTTCTTTCTTTTTTTATTTAAAGCAGCTAAGTTTTCATTTAATTAAACTGAAGGCTTTTTAATTGGATGAAGTGCAATTCATCTAAACCATAATAATATTTGTTCTGAGCGCAAAGCGGTTTCGTGTCTGAGGAAATGGGAGCAGCCACAAGAGGAGGGTTTGGATCCTCGATTCCCCTGCCTGAAAATTATTTCATTTAGGCTCTAGACCTTTCTGTGCAACACTTTTCTTTTTAAGGGCTGTTTTGGGATGGCCAAGAGATTTTATGCTAATTTGAGCCCTCTCACGGGCCCATGGGGCTTCCCTGGTGTCATCTTCAGGTGGCAGCAGATCAGGAGGAGTTAGTTTTTCTTTTTTCTCCACCAAATCAATCCATTTTTCCCAGCTGCAGCTCGTGGTTCTCAAGCACAAAGGGAAACCAAACTCTCTCTCTTCACGCCTGGCTTTATTTTCTTGTGGGTGCTGAGGTTGTGGCTCTTGCCCTCTCTTCTTAATGACTCCGGCAAAGGCGTAGAGATGTGAATAATGAAATGGTGAGGAAAAAAGAAGCCGCAGATGAAATGTGTAATGATTCAGGCAGGACCTTATTATCTTAATGGCCCCCTCCTAGCAGCAATATAAAAATTGTTTCAGCTTACTCAGGCTTTCTGGTTTTATTTGAATCTTTATTTTTTTTAATGAAACTTGGCGATCTGGAAAGTTAAATGTGTTGACAAACACTGATCAAAGGCAGCTCGCTCCTGACCTGACCCTGCAAGCTGTTTGACTTCTTGGGTTCCTGGTCAGCACGTGCTTTTAGCTTCAAGCACCTCAGCCATGGGAAGGAGAACTCTCCCACCGGGTCCTGGGTGCCCAATTGGTCTCATCCTTACAAGAAGGGGACACGTTCTGCTCTTGAGGGCTTTGCTGTGGCATTTCAGCAGGGGACAGCTGTGCTGGAGCTGGGATAACAACCCTCGGAGCAGGGGAAGGTGGTGGAACACCTCACTGGGCACTCCTGACCAGAGTCTGGCCCCCTCCTCTTGCCCCCTCAAGGGCCCTTGAGCTCTTGCTCAGCATTGCTCAGCTCCCCTCTCAGGCTGCTCCTCTCCAGCTGCACAGCCCCAGGGCTCTCAGCCTGGCCTGGCCACACAGATGCTCCAGCCCCTCAGCTTCTGCTGGATTCTCCCCAGTCCCTCTTGAACTGGGGAGCCCAGCACTGGGCACAAATGCCAGCTCTGGAAGCAGAGCCAGACCCAGTGGTGGGAGGTCCTCTGTTGCCATTGCCCCATCTCCCCATTCCCAGGGCAGGGAGTCCCCAGGGTCTAGCAGAGCAGCGCTGGGACACCATCCTCTGAGAAGAGGCTCCTGCTGCATATCCCAACCCACCCTCCTGGGCAGAGCCACCTTCCCGAGCCAGCACCACCAGCTTAAGCCACGCTGATGATTATGCTTCCAGCTCACGTTGCTCCTCCTTGGTTACTAAAATATTCATGTCTGGCGCGGAGTCCTGGGAGGCCGGGTAGCACATTGTCATAATAAAGTGATACTGAAATGCACATGCCCACTTTCTTCTTTTTTTTTCCCCCTATTTATATATTTTTTTCATGATCCAAACAGTATAAATTAAATTTGGTATTGCCCAACTAAAGAACGGGTGTTTTATTCTTTGACAACGGGGATCATTTGTTCCCAGCAGATAAAAAAAATCCTTTTGTTCCACTGATGCTTAAAAATAAAATACATTAACCCCCATTGTCATTACATTGGAGGAATGACTGCTTTCTTTCCTCTCTTACACCCATTTTTATGGTTTTCTAGTCCTTTTCACTCTGCCTGAGGAGTTTTTCATGGCAAAGGCGTTTGATTTACAGTAGATTTCCTCAAAGTTGGAATGTTTTCCTCTGCCTTTTTACATCTGGACTCAGGCATCAGCGTATCAGCCACAAACATATGTAGCTATAAACTAGGATACGTGAAAAAAACAGGAAAAAAGTCAAAATATTTATACTTGGCCACGTTGTAAGGAGCCTGAAGCAAAACATTGCGACAATTCCCATAAAACACAGCATGTTCCCGTGAAATACTTGGCCAGCTCAATCCCAACAGGTTTTGCTGTTTAAAAAGGGGGGAAAACCCCAAAAGAAGACCTTTTTTTTTATGGTCTTTTAGTTTTGCAAGTGGCACCGTGGCCGTTTACTCCTGGTGATTATTGTGTTACCTCAGCAGGTTATGTGGTGATGGATTCGTGGTGTTCTCTGTTACCTCAGCAGATTATTTGGTGATGGATTCGTGTTGTTCCCTGTTACCTCAGCAGATTTTTGTGTTGATGGATTTTTCTGTTACCTCACCAGGTTATTTCTTTAGTGATCATTATTCTCTGTTAGCTCAATGAGTTATTTATTTACTGATCATTATTATCAGTCACTGTTACCTGGGCAGATCATTTATTGATGGATTATTATTGGTCTCTGTTAGCTCAGCAGGTTGTTTATTATTATTAGTCTCTGTTACCTTAGCAGATTATTTATTGATTGATCATTATTATTCTCTGCTACCTCAGCAGATTATTGATTGATGGGTTACTATTATTCCCTGCTACCTCAGCAGATTATTTATATTGATCATCATTATTATTCTCTGCTACCTCAGCAGATTATGTAGTGATCATTATTAGTACTCTCTGTTATCTCAGCGGGTTATTTATTGATGATAATGATTATTCTCTGTTATCTCAGCAGATTATTAATTAATCTGTTATTATTAGTCTGTTACAGCAGCAGGTTATTGATTATTATTAGTCTCTGGTACCTCAGCTGGTTATTTAGTGATGATGAGGAGGAGGATTATTCCCTGTTACCTCAGATTATTTATTTATTAATCATTATTACCATGCTACCTCAGCAACATTTTTAAGTATTGATCATCACTATTTTGTTACATCAGCAGCTTTTTTATTCATTGATCATTATTATTGTCTGCTACCTCGGCAGATTATTTATTGATGGATTAATATTACTCCCTGTTACCTCAGCAGGTTATTAATTATTATTCTGCTACCTCAGCAGATTGTTTATTTATTTATTTATTTATTATTATTGTTACCTCAGCAGATTATTTATTGATTGATCATTATTATTCTCTGCTACCTCAGCAGATTATTGATTGGTGGATTACTATTTTTCTCTGCTACCTCAGCAGGTTAGTTATTGATGCTGATGGTGATTATTCTCTGTTACCTCATCAGCTTATTCACTTATTTACCTATTATTATTATTCTCTGATACATCAGCAGGTTAGTTATTGATTATTATTCTACTCTGTTATCTCAGCAGCTTTTTTATCGAGTGATGATTCTCAGCAGAAAGCCAGAGCCTGGTGGAACCACAAGATTCTGCCTCCTCAGCTCGGGGAAAGGAGCTGCTTTTGGAACCAAATCATTAAGCATCCAAATTCCTAAAGGGGACTTTCACAAGGCACTTGTTAGACAGTGTCTGAGGTCGAGTCTTTCCTTCCTTTGCCAGCTGAGCCTCTACAGATCCCAGCCTCAGGAAAACCTCCTGCTTACAAACTTCTGTGGCTGGAGCCCTGCCTGCAAAGCCATCCCTAAGGAATGGGATTATAGTTATTAAAAAGATTTTGCTCCTCCGGTCTTTTTGAGCTGGCAAAGCCAGGCAAAGTCTATGGAGATGTAGCTCTGAGGTCCCAGCCCAAAATGCAGCTCAGCTGGCCCTTGGCACCTCCTTTCAAACCACCATCTGTTTTACCTCTGCGTGGCCGCCCGCTCCAGCAGCCTCCTGTGAAAATCGTAGGTGGAGAAATCACCAGGGCAAAAAAGCTGCTGAGCCTCTCAGGAGGTTGTTTGCAAATTACTTATGAAAGAAGAACATGCTGATGGCCAGCTTGGATTTAGTATCCTGATTTTTTTTGGCCTGGGGGTAAGTGCTTTGTTCTTCTAGATGGTGGGGAAAGCAAGGTGATGGAGGAGCCAAGCTTCCTCCCCCAAAAAGAACCACTCTGTGACCACAAGGAGGAGGGCAAAGGTCTTGAGACCAACCCACACTGATCTGGAAGCCAGTTTGATTTCATTATAGAATCACAGACTCATTTGGGTGGGAAAAACCTTCCAGATCATCGAGTCCAACCATTAGCCCAGCGTAGCCACGTCCACCCCTCAACCATATCACGAAGCACGATGGCTTCTAAACCCTCCACTGATCCATTACTAGAATTACTTGGTCTCATGAGTGGGAGGAGGTTGAACAGAAATAAATCCTTGCTATTCACCTTCAGTTGCCCCCCAGATGGGGCTCAGCAGGGCTGGGGTGGGATCTACCCTGGGATGCAGAAACCCCTTCCCCAGTGCTCATCATACAACGTCAGCAGGCGAAGCCAGCGAATTTGTATCAAAACTTTATTTATTAAACCAAAAAAATGCACCATTGGAATAACATTTCTATAAAAAAATGAATAGGAGACTGTTCTACAGTGCATTACAAAACCCTCCCACCCCCTTTTCTTGTTTCCTCCACGTAGTAGTAGACAAGATTGTGTGTAGAAACAGTCGCTTCTCTTTTCAACCCTAAGCAAGTTCGCCTTTCTCATCGACCAAGATTTACACTTAAATATTGCAGTCACTAGTCTAATTTGGTTATAACAACGCTAGAGTCCGGGCAGTTGAAAGAAACCCTTTAAGAGGCTCAAAATGCCACCCTCAGGCCTTTGTTTTTTTTTTCCTTTTCATTGAAACTAAGGCTAGTTAAAGCTGGAGCACAACCCATTTCCACGCATCTAAAATGTTCTCATCACCTCGCCAAGCTTTTGGCAGTGCTGGGATGGGAGAGCCGGGTGCTTTGCAGCAGCCATGGAGGGACTGGGGGGGTGACACCGGTGGTGACGCGGTGACACGGTCCTGGCTGTGCCACCCTTCCAAATCCACACGCTCGGAGAGCCCGGCACGGGGTGAGGTGGGTTCACTGCAGCTTTAACAGCCTGCTCTAGGTTTCTAGCCAGGTATCCCTCCTTATCATAAATTATCCCAAAAGAAAACACTCTAAATAATANAGGAAAAAGCAAAGAGATGGTGGAGCTTCTGAGGATCCAGTTCGACGCCGGACAGGACGAGGTGGGGATGAAATGAAGACATGAAAAACCCCATCCCTCTTCCATCCAATTCCCAGGTATCCATCTCAGAAATGAGGCTGAGGGGGTTGCACCTTGGCTGCCTTCTGCTCCCCACAGAAGCTCCATGGAGTTAGGGATTAAAGGAGCTGGTGATGCTGCCAACGCTCACCCTGCAGATGTTTGCTCCTGGTTTGATCAGTGGTGGGGCTAAAGATGGTTCCTGCCTCTTCAGGGCAGGGATTCAGCGTTAGGTACCAGCTAGGAGGGTGTCCTGGGGAGGGACCCAGTGAGGTACAGCAGGAATTAAACCATCAGCTCTGACTGCAGAGGAATTGTTTTGGTTGGAAGAGACCTTTCAGTGTTTATATGGAATAATTTAGTTTTATTGACTCATGCTGACCTTAAACCGAAGCAGAAATTTCTTACTCATTTTATTTCTTCTTTTTTTTTCATGTGAATGTTCCTGGGGGTCCCAGCTACCCCACTGCAAATCCAGGTGGTGAAATATTTCATCAAACAAATCTGACCTTAACGTTCCCACTTCAACACCATCGCTCTCTGCCCATCTGGATGGGGAGCTACTCAAAAAAGCTGCATTAAACCTCCTTTTTTTTTTTACCAGGTTAAATTGGTGGTGATTTCACAGGATCTAAAAGCAGAGCTGAGTTTTCCTCAGGAAAGATTTGGGCATTTTCTTTTGAGAGGAGGGTTTTGCTCACAAATCTTTTAGAACTGGAAAGCCCAGCCTGCCCCCCCCGCAAGATTTCCTCACTCTTGGGAAATATCTCATTCAAATCTTAGTAAATTGAATAACAAGGCATTTTTTTTTCAAGGGATATTTTCACAAACACTTCCTAATGAAGCATTTGAATCCCTCCTTGACATCTGATTTCCTTTCCAGCACGGGGCCATAAAAAATAATCTGAATTATTACTTCTGTTGCGGTGCCATTTTACTCAAAATATTTTATTCTGAGATTCACATATAATTACCCACCTAATAAAAGGAGCTATTAGGTTGTAAAGATCCTATCCTTTCCATGCTCTTTCAAAATTATGACCCACTCAAGCTTGAAATCAAAGGCAGAGCTGAATGGAATAATTCATCTGCAACTCCCTTATTGGGTTTTGCAGCCTCCTAACTGATAAATATGCAAATTCCTTCCCTTTTGGTGATTCAGCTGCATAAACAGGGATTAACACTGAATGCAGCTGAAAATTTAGCCATAAAATGTATGCACACAACAGAATTTAGTCAATCCAACCAGTTATCGGCGTCGATAAACACTGCTAGCGCGCGGCGAGAGCGGGAGGACGAGGAGAGGGAATCCCTCAAGATGGTTCGCGGGGTCGCGCCGCTCTCCGCTTGCTCTCCTCCTGAGCGTGCCCAGGAAATGGGAATGCTTGCAGAAAACCCCTCCTAATTAATTGATCAGTCATTTCTTGGCCTCTGCCAATTCTTCCCCCGGCTTCGTGTCCTGCTTGTGGGAAGCATCCAGCACCTGCCACCCCTTTGCCATCCTCGTTGGCATCCTGAGAGGATGGGTCCTCGGATGGGAGCCAGCCCGGGGTGGATGGGAAAGGCTGGGGGCAATTTCAGCACCATTTTTTCTCTCTGCTCCAGCTCGTGGTGGCCTCAGGGAGGCTTCCTGATGCCATCATCACCGGGCACAAAGGCCACCAGCGTGCGGACGCGTTTGATCACTCGAGGACCGCGTGCCGGAGCTGATTGTGTTGTTTTGTGCACCACCAGCACAGGCTTTGTTCTTTTTTTTTTTT
>VWZY01006900.1:96925-107004 GCA_013399075.1 Chloroceryle aenea
CTTGATAAAATTGTGCAACAGAGCTTCAGAGATGCCTGGAGGAGAAGACAAGCCGTGGGAAGGATTGCTGACCAGACTGCAGTCACTTTATCATAGCTACAGAGATGTTTTCTGTCTGGAAAAACCTGTTATTTAGCAATTGTATTTTATGGAGGTGTCACCAGCAGGCAAGGCAGCTTATTACTCAAGCTCCAGCTGGGACCTGCCTCTCCTTTCCAATTTTTTTTTGGTTGAGTTTCCTCTCGAGTAGAACATTTGTCCTGAAGACAAGATGCAGGCACTCGAATCTTCGGGTCAATGAAAAAGGGGGCCTCAGGCACAGAAAGGAGGTGTTCAAGCATCACCCATGTGCCAGGACGCCGAGCAACACCCCAGCTAATGGCAACAGCACATGATTTATTCAGGGCTTGTTACGTCCTGATCAATAGGGTGCTTGGTCATGCACGTAGGCTCTGGCTCTGAGGAATTATTGCTGGGTGTTTCTTTCACAAGCACGGCTGTAACCTCCATCATACAAACTAATTCTTCCTTCTCTCTCATCTCCATCTCCCCTCTCTTAGTTTCAAACCATGAGCTCTTCTCCTGTCCCAACAGGCACTGCTCCAAAGACTCTGTGCTCTCTCTGACCGCGAGTTGCTCTCGACCGCGTGCTCGTGTTAAGGAAATGGCCAAACCCATAAATAAACTCAAAGCATTAAAAGTTATTTCATCTATCACCCCCCATTCTCTGCTGCAGCGAGGTGGTGGGTGAGCCATGAACAAAGCAGCTGCTTTCCAGTTGGATGCGTGGGAGGTTGACGTTGGGATGGACTTCCCTAGTTTTCAAAACATCTTGATGACCCAAAGCTCAAACAGTCGTTATCCCTGTCTGCTGCTTTTGAATTGTTTAATGGGAAATTGCCCAAATTAGCTGAAATCTTCACTGCTTGAGGTTTTTCAAGGCCCATTAGGTCTTTGGTATCATTAAAGCTGGTTTGTAGTCAAGAATCTTGCAGAAAACTTTTGTGTATTAACCATCTTCTGCTCAACTCTCAAGCGTGTTGCACCTGAAAGCCTTGGGCAAACCCACACCTTGCCATACAGACCTTCCCCCAGGAGCAGCTCTGGATCCAACAGGATTGTAAAGATGCTCCTATCATTGCAAAACTCATCTCCAGACTCCCACACGTGCAAATCCAGTGGCTGCTTCAGGCAGAAGCTGAATGCACCAGGGATCTGTTGCTTTTGGGGGTTGTGTGCCCCGTATCCCTCAGCAATTGTGTCCCAGCCACCACTCCATAAGGTTTGGAGAGGCTGAGTGCTTTCATCCCCAAGGCATCAGCAGAACCTCCTGCACTTCCACAGATGATGGAATGACAGAATGTTTTGGGTTGGAAGGGATCTTTAGAAGTCATCTAGTCCAACCCCTCCTCTCCTGACCTGCTGGACACACTTGTTTTGATGCAGCCCAGGCCGTGCCTGACCTCCTGGGCTGCAAGCTCACATCCTAGATCTCAAGAAGCATGGCAGCATCATTTGCCTTGACTAGATTTTATACATCCCAATGAAAAAAACCTCATTTCCAAGCTAACAAAGAGCAGAAGAAAAACACTGTACTGACTTCTTGCTGCTCCAAAGGTCCTGTCCACGGAGAGGGTGGGGAATGGCACCGAGCGAAGGGTGAACTGCGGGTGTGGGTATCCACAGGTTGGGGATGGCAGGATCCCGGGGTACTGGGCACTTTCTAGCGTTGGCACTGGAATGGCACTGACCACAGCTAAAAGGCAAGAAGGAGAAAAAAGATTAAATGGGTTTGAGAAAAAATAAATGAGAAAAAACAATGAAATATCTATAGAGGAATGAGAAATAACCATGTTCAGGAGCTGTCTTAGGAGAACCTGCTGCCCTGGAGTAGTGTGGGCTTCTGCACCTTGATCCATGAGCTCTGCCAGCTTCACACTGATGTCCCTGACACCCTCAGATGTCCCCAGTGGCACAGACCCCCCCCATGTCTACCCATCAGCTGGGCATCATTCCCCAAGGGACACCGGCTGCACTTCCACGGGTGACGGAGGTGTGGAGGTGAAGCTAACTCATGGAGATATACTAATTGTGGGGTGCTTTGAGCTTCAGAGATGTCTGGGTTCCAGTCAGCCTGTCTCAGAAGAGAATTTCTACTGCTCAGCCATTTTGCCCCTGTAAAACATTTTTATTGACAACATTTATAACATCGCTGCTACGGGGAAAAATATCACTCTTTATTGAATCCTATTAAAGAACAACTTGTTTCTCCAAGTCCAGTCCTTCATTTCTTTTTTTAGGCTGCAGACACCCAGTGCTTTCATCTTTAAAATAAGACAGGATTACTATTCATTGCAGGGCTCTATTGTAGAGAAGCCAGAGAAAAGCCAACATCAAACATTCGCAATAAATCTTTGCAATTTCGAGCAGATATGACAACAAATCTGTTCTGCCAGAGCCTGTCAGCAATTGGATTTCCACTTAATATTGATATACTAAGACACTGAAAACAGAAATTCCCCGACCAAATCACAGAGGCTTCCTGAATGCTGGACTATGTTTAAAAGGTGCTGTAGCAGCTGAAGAAAAAAAAGCAGCACCCAAGCCCAGCTTAAAGAGATGACAAAGTAGGGCAGGTTGGATTGTATTTGAGCATCCCAGAGGCTGCCAAAGCAATGGAGTTGACCAAAAATATTTGTCTGAAAAAAAACCCAACAGAATTGTGATTTTCTGCCAGTTTAAGCAGGGGGATAGAAGAGAAAACCAAACTCCCCGTGAAACGCAGCAGAAACCTCTCTCTGAACTGAGTTTTAGGTTCTTCTCCCCTAAGGAAAGATTACAAAGGGAAAACCAGGAATTACAACACTGGAATGGGATACCCTGCAAAGACTTTTCTCCATAAACACTCTTTTCTGTGCACCAGCCTCAAAAAACAACCCCTCTGCATTTTGGCAGCATCAGAGTCACCAAAGATAGTGCGAAAACCTGATCCAGTGTCTCTGGTTTATGCTCCTTCCACTGCAGTAAGCAAAGGTGCATCATGGAAAATCTTTGGTCTCAAAGCCTGCAAAGAATGGTTACTGAGATGAGCGTGAAACCTTCCACAGTTGGTATTTAACAATTAATAGTGTGCCTTTTTTTTTACTGCTGAATGATGATGTTGCTTCTTCAATCTATTTAATCGCTCACCGCTGACAATTTCTTTCAGTATCAGGCAGAGGGAGAGAAATTAATTAAAGCTCCTCATCTGACAAAGCTTTAATTTTGTCTTCTGGGGAAAAAAAAACCCTCGCCACGTATTCAGCAGAACTCAGCCTGCACAAATAAGACTTATTGCACAAATAAAACTCATAAAGCTGCGTTGCATTATTTGCAAACAATCATAACGTGCTGTCGCTGTAGATTAGACTGATGCTGTTGAAAACAGAAACAACTAGAAAAGAGCACATCCTTCCTCAAAACGCATCACTGGACTGGAAGAAACCTAAATATGTTTAGGAGGATGTTGGTCTGTTGGCTGGAATAATGTTGAGTTGACTTGGGCTTAATTAACGCTGCTATTGACCCATGGTAATTACAATGGATTTGGTTCTGGTTTTGCTTACACCGTGCCAAGTCCATCCAGTTTCTTGGCCTGCTGCCCTCCTTCAGCACGGGTCAAGGTGGGAGGAAGTCCACTCAAGGAAGGGTAAATTGCCCAGTTGTGTGGTTACAAGATGGGAATATTCCCCAGGACATGGCCAGGTGGTGCAAGAGCTTTCTCCATTTCAACCCAAGAGGCTTTCTCCATCTCAACCCAGAGGTCTTTCTTCCAGATCATAAAGAGAGGGAGGCTGAAAGGTGGTGATATGCCCAGTCCAAGGTGTGAAGAACTGGAATCCAGTTGTCTTGCTGGGCACCTGTGGCATATCTTTGTAAGGCTGAGGCTGGGCAGGATGATCTGAATCGCACGCACCACGAACACAAGTTGAGGGATGCCAACAGTAGTTCCTACCAAGTAATTTACTGAACAAAGCCACAATGGCTTATTCCTTCTCTGTTTTGTGAGGTCAAAGGTAGAAGCCCAAAGTACCCAGCCCAACTACTAACTCAGCACTGCCTGGGCACCACTAACCCATGGCCCTCAGCACCACGGCTTGGAAACCCCTCCAGGGGTCACGGGGACTCCACCACTGCTCTGGGCCAGCCCTTGACAACCTTTTCAGGAAAGAAATTTGTCCCCATAGCCAAGCTAAACCTCCCCTGGTGATTGTATCTGTAAAGCTCTGGCAGCTTGAAGTCTTACCCCTGTTTTGAAAGTCTTAAAGTAGGGAGAGAGGGATTTATCCATCACCATCCACCAGGTAAAAATAGAACTGATGACTCTTTAAGCTTAGCCTGGCCTGAGTTGAGCAGAAAAAAGAGTTTCTGAATTCTCTCCATAGTTTTTCCACTGATCTGCAGTGAAGCCCTGGCAAGCTTCCAGACTTTTTATGTTGGTTTTTTTTTTTCCTTTCTAGACCAAGAAAACATTGCTAACACTATTTAACTTTATGAGGCGTTACTAGATCATATTTGAAAGACCAGATGAGATCTCCAGCTGGGTGAGCACAGCAGGATGGGGCAGGGAGAAGGTCGTGGTACTCACGAGGGTTGTTTGGTTGTGAATCCATAGGGATCATGAGCTTGGCACGGGTGGCTCTGCGGGCAGCAAGAGAACGTTCTAATGTGGACATGCTGCTTCCAACGTCTTCTGTCTCAGGACCTAGAGAAAACCAACACAAGAGGTCAGTGGAAAATGCTGTATCTGAATTTTTCTCTTTGCCTTCGATCCAGCAGAAAAAATCAATACATATATATATATTTAATTCTGTTATTTTAACCCATCATTAAATAACATCACCTGCAATTAGCTGCACAGACTATTTTGGCTCCATTCTCGGAAGGAAATTATTGCTTGCATTTTCCTGTAAGAGATTTGAGACATCCTTTTTTCTTTGTTTCTGAAATTACCTTGAAAACCTCACTCCCCTCATAAAAGCATGACAGTTTTCCTCTGGGGGTTGGACTTGATCATCTCCAGAGGCCCCTTCCAAGCCCTACCATCCTCTGATTCTCTGACGTAGAAAACCTCTCAGCTTTGGAAATACAGCTCAAGGATGAAAAGAACCTTCCTTGTGAGCTGTCACCAAGTCCTACGTCCTGATTGTTGTCCAGATGACAGACCCAGTGACTTCCAGCTTAAATTTAATTGTAAATTAAACATTCTCCTTTGGGACTGAAAAATGGATGCTTTCATTTCGTCACATGAGTAGAGGATAACTGAAGTATTCAAAGATTTGTGAGAATACAGTTGTTGGAAAGAAAAAGTGCTTGAAACAAAGAGTGAACTGCAAGGAAATAAAAGCTGCATTTCTCTCCACATACCTTGACTCTCCTGGTATATGTCTGTTATTTTTGTTATTTAATAAACCATGGATGAAATCAGTTTAATACTCTCCTACATTTAAGCTTAATACCCACTCAGCCTATTCATCTCTGATGTACCCAAGCAAAAGCATAATCCTTAAGAAAAAAAAAAGCAAACCAACAAAGCTTTGCATGAAAAGACTATTTAAAGACTATTTCCAACCCCCCCCAAATCACTCTTCTCTGAATTGCAGGACTGAAAAGCCAAGTCTTCTATCGACGGCCGCTCAAAGACCTAATTGCTGGTGGAAAGCCAGGGACAGTGTATATATAATAAGACACTAAACTGTGCATTACAGAACAGGGAGAAAAATCAAGGGCATTTATTTATGGTCCAAGGCATTTCCACATAAACCAGCCAGAGCCCAGCCTTTGTCTTCAGCTTGCTCGTAGGCTGCGATGACTTCCTACCACGCACTCGATTGCGAGCCTTCTGCAATCGATGGAGCTCTTGCATTGATCTTTCCAGGCTCTTCCTCCTTAGTGGTATCTGCTTAGGGAAAGGGAATCTTCTGGTTATGCTTCCCCAATGGCCAGTGTAAGGAGGACATTTGCATTAAGAGCATTGTCACAATTATCCTCTCAACAGGAAATGATCAGCCCAAAACCCAGCGCTAGGAAAAGGAAATGAGATCCATTTAGACATTTGAAAGCTGTGTTATATTTTCTTTCCTTGCAAGAAAAGAAGGGATAAAAGGATAGAAGGGATAAAAAAGTTAAAACCAGAAGGGATAAAACAGGGATAAAAGCAGCAGAGGGAACTGAAAAAGTCACCTTCCTTATTTACAGCCCCAACTGATATTCTGGAATTATTTCACTCCATCAACCACAAGCAACGTGCTCATGATGAACTCAAGACCAAAATGTTTATGTTTTCAACTTTCTTATCCCTCTCTGTACACAGCCACAACTCTCCCATGGTTTTCTATCATTATGGTGGAAAAAATGGAAGTGAAACCTGTGATGTCTTGGGCCACAGGTTAGGTCCCACACCCTCTTTTTCCCCTCTGTTTTAATTTGCACTGTGCAAATTCAATACCATCAAAACCCCCTAGTCTGAAACCACTGCAAAAATCAAAGAATCAAGAGATTGGTTTGGGTTGGAAAGGACCTTTCAAGGTCATCTGGTGCAACCTCCCTGCAGGGAGCAGGGCCATCTGCAGCCAGAGCCCCATCCAGCCATCTAGGAACAGCTCTCCCAGCATCCCCAGCAGAGCTGCCAATCCTTCCAGTCTCTCCTGAACTTTGCCAGGCCTCACCCTTGGTTAGAGACTCCACGTGCTGGGTGAAGATCACTGAGCACCAATACCAACTTGAATGGAAATGTCTGTGCTGGTGATGGAGAAAGAGAAGATTGGAGGATGTGGAATAGGCTTGGACTAGATGACCTTTAAAGGTCCCTTCCAACCCAAACCAGCCTGTGATTTTATGATGCTAATTGCCCCAAATCTACAAGTGAAAGCCTGCCCCTGGAGCCCCTCACCAGGCTGTGGGGTGCTCTTGCTGCCCAGCTGCGTTTCCGACTGGCTGTGGCTGCCGGGGGTGATGTCCTGGCAGCTCTGCATTGGTGAGTCCCTTCCTGCGGGGTCCGAGCCCGTTGGCTTCTCGATGTTCTTCATTTCCATCTCCTCGTGGTGTATCCACAGATCTGGGGGTCTCAGGTCCTTCTGGCTGCCCTTCCTTTTACCAGCGCTGTGAGTTGCACGTTTCCTGCAGCAAAGAAAGGTCAAAACTGTCACTTAAGAACTTTTTTCTCCTTCCTAAGACCAAAAGAGTGATGGCTCCTCACTGCTCTCTTCCTAAGGAATCCCTCTGGCTGTGTCCTTCAAAGGACAGCAGTGTGGTCCTAGGTGGGACCCCAGGGGGTGGGTCCAGGGCTCTGCAGGGTGGGTCACTTTTTCCACTGGTTGATGCAAGAATTGGGGGGCCAACCCTTTTTCCTGGAAAAGGAGGGAAGTGGCCAGGTTCCTCTCGGGAAAAGCAGCACTTGTGGGGTGTCTGCATCTCAAAACACCCTCTGCAAACTGCTGAGCCCACTTCTGGAGAGGGACATCTTCCACATCCCAATTCAAACTGAGTTCAAATTTACCCATTTTTGAACTGGGAGGGGGTTGGGTTGGGAAGACAAGGAGTTTGGAAAGGAGAAATTGCTCTCAGCTGGCAGAGTTTCTGTTGCTCTTCAGTTGTTTTACAACAGGAACTCATCCAACTTGCGCACCAGAACGACATCAATCTATTTTTTTTTCCTAAGGAAGGATATAAAACCAGAGTTCAGCTCTGCCCTTAAAATATATATTATGGGCACGCAATTTGGAATAATGATAGCACAACTGCAGCTGTAATTTCAAACTAAATAAACTCTCTGGAGAGGAAACACTTTCTCATTTTCTCTTTCTATAGTTTCCAGCACAACACCACCCAGGCAGTGACTCCAGCCACTACAGAGCACACCCATATAGCTCCTGACAATGTACACATGCTACATAAAATCATTTCTCTGATACTCCTGAGTAAGGTTTCTCTTCATTGCCTTCATTTTCAAGTGACATCACCCCTGAGAAAACACTTTGAGTTGTAACAACTCAGCCCAGTGTCTTGTTTTAACAGCAGCTGTCTGAAGAGTTCAGAAATAAACAGTTCTCCTGGGCAAAAGAAGTTTTGCTGGGGAAAAAAACCACAGTAACCATCCAACCTGCTTTGATTCAATGGTTTTCCCCTGGAGCAGGGACAGTTTGGGAAGCAGAACAGAAACAGAAGGCCTTTAAGTCACAACCACCTCCAGTGTCAAAGTGTCACGGGATTTGTATGGCTGAGATTTCATTCTTCCCCAGGTAGCAGAGACAGAAAATACCTGCTAAGCCACCTAGGTCAGTACCAGCTTGTTCTCTCCAATATGTTTTATTGTGCTTTGTTCAGCCAAGTTTTAATTAACTTAAGAATTATGACTTTCCTCCACTGAAGGCTCACAGAAGATTATTCCATCACCTGCATGGTTTTGCTCTGGGGAAGGACATAGGAGTTATCTGATGAGACCTGGTTGATTTTTTTATTGCCTGATGTTTTTCCCCACTTTCAAGTGCAGAAATGGTTCATTTGGGGCAAGTTGGATGAGATTCACCTACCCATAGGGTAGATATTTACAAGTTAAAGCAGCAAATCCAAATCCACCAGCTTGACATTTTTTAATCAATGGACAAACAATAAGCATCTTGAGATGGCTTCAGAGTCTTAGGATATGATGAACAATTCTTTGAACATTCCTGTTCCTCCCCAGGGGCCACTGAGGAAGTCAAGGCTGATAAATATAGATTTGGATATTTAAGTTTTAGGCACTTAGTTCTGGACAGATGAATGCCTTTGTTTCCTCTCTCTTTTCCCTGTTGGAAATGCAAGAGAGCTTTAGTCTTGATTTGCCAACTCTGCTCAACAGAATTGCAGAGAATCCCAGACAGGTTTAGGTGGGAAGGGACCTTTCAAGCTCATCCAGTGCAACCCCCTGCAGGGAGCAGGGCCATCTGCAGCCAGAGCAGGGTGCTCAGAGCCCCGGCCACCTCCCCTGCAATGGGGACAGGGATGGGGCAGCCACCACCTCTCGGGGCAGCCTGGGCCAGGCTCTCCCCACCCTCAGCACCAACAATTTCTCCTGCTCTCCAGGCTCAAGCTCCCTCTTTCAGTCCCAAACAACAAGTCTTGCCCCTTTATGTTGCCTTCAGATGCTTGCTTGATTTTCAGGTGCTAAAACTCTGTCCCATGTGAATATTTATCATGGTTATGGTCAAACTGTGACTAAACTTCACTTTCTCACATCCACTCTTTCATAACAAGCTGATAACACAATGAATTCATAGTAAAAGAAGAGCATAATAAAACTCAACACATCCAGTGCATCAACCCCAGCTCTTTCAAACCCAGTGACTCCCCTCCTCACTTCTCATAAAGTCTGAAGAAAATCTTTGTGCTTTACCCCGCTGCCCTTTTAGAACCTTTTAGAGGAAGCCTAAAGATTTTTTCTTTTCCCCCCGTAATTTCCTCCAGACTGGGTTTTATTCAAGTCTAGGTGAATTATCTGGAGGAGCTGAATGCTTTTTACAGGGAGACTTTTGGAGACAGACTGTCTGGGGAGGACAACACCCTCCCAAAGGTTACCAAGTGAGCAGGACCCTTTGTGTTTCTCAGCTCGGCAGGGTTGCAGACGGACAAACAGCTTTTGGGTTTCGTTTGGGTTTGGGGTTTTTTTTTCCCTTTAAATCAATGGAATTGATTCTTCCCCGTGTCTGAATTATACTTGGCAATATAAACAACAGAGAGCTGTGCACGGCAGACTTATTTTTCAAGGCTGGCCACATCAGGGGTATTTATTGTCTGTGGGTTTCTCTGCAGCACGGGGGAAGGGATGCTCTCCACTTACCAACAACGAGTGACACCTCTAAAGACAAAAGATTGAGCCTCAAAATGCAGTTCAGTTCCAGAACCCCCATTGCCACTGTATGGATGTTATTCCCATATCTATTTTACAGCGGAGTGTCGCTGCTTTTAACTTCCATCCTGACATTTTACAGAGTCAGAGAATCGTTTTGGTTGGCAGAGCCCTTTCAGATCATTGAGTCCAACCATTCCCCCAGCACTGCCAG
>VWZY01006900.1:107011-121202 GCA_013399075.1 Chloroceryle aenea
ATCCAGAGCCGGCTGCTCAGAGCCCCGGCCCCCTCCCCTTCAATGGGGACAGGGATGGGGCAGCCACCCCCCCCTCCAGAAACTGCATTTGAGAACATACTTCCTCTGCTGTGCCGAGGAACGCCGGGTGCAGATGACGGCCACCACCACCACCACCACTATGGTGATGACGCCGACGGTGACGACGATGATGACGAGGAGGTTGCTGTTCTTCTGAGGGGTGACGCTGCCGTGGGGAGGGTGCATCTGCCCAATGGGAGGTTCTGAAAGCAGAGAGGCAACGAGGGGGTGGTCAGCTCCAGATTTTCTCCCCTCTTTGGGAACCACCCGTAAAATAAAGCACCTAAAATGTGTCAGGCAGCATGGAAAAGCAGAGGGAGGGTGCAGAAGGGTGTCAGCAAGAGCTGAGATTTCTGTCCCACTGCTTTTCACTGCTCTGACAAACAGGAGGATCTTTAAGCAGTAATGACTTGGAGTTTTCTGGGTGTTAATAACCTGTCAATAACACTCAGCTCATTTTTGCTATTATCAGCTGAAAATGGAAAGAGGGGACTATGGATTTTTTTTCTTTATGGCCTGTATAGTCTTCCTTGGTATTTACTGGCAAATCCATATCTTGTGCACCAGCCCCATTCACTCCTTGGTGCTGCAGCCACCCCAGATTCAGCCTCACATCACATTATATTCTGTTTATTGCTATGCTGAACCCCATGCAACACTTGGAGCAGGTTACAGGCTCAGTCTTGGAATAAAAACCCAAAATAACTCAGAGAAAACCAAAATAATTCAGAGAAAACCAAATTAATTCAGTGCCACAGGGTGCAAAGGGGCACGTCCAAGATTTCACAAGATAACTCAGAAGAGTTTTCAGCTGGCATCATCCCCACCTATAAACCCAACAATATTTACCTGGGATCTTGTTTTGCCTTTGCTATAACTGCACGTGGCAGGGGAAAAAAGATAAATCTTTCCAAATAACATGATGGCTGTTATTTAATTGTAATATTCTGCCTCACTTTTCTGACCTTATAACTTTTCTTTACTTAACTAATCCTGAGATTTCAATAATTTGCCCTTTTTTCATAGCTGTTTTCAGGCAACCCAATAAGACAGGCAGTGCCAGCACCAGCCTTTCAGCTTTATAATGGTCTAGTCCAGTGATCCCCAAGATTTTGGGGTTTGGTTTCTTTTTCCATGCTGAACAAAAGGCATTGAGGGAATATACCACAGAAAATACAGCAATTATCAAGAAAAAACACACTTTTCTTTCCTCCCCCTCCCCTTTATCACAGGCCCTGGAAGCTCTTTTTACTTCTCAAAAATCAGTTTTCCTTTTTTTATGTCAAGCTACTCCAAAGAGCAAGAGAAAAACCCTAAACCAGTGGCGTGTTGGCTGCAGCAAAGTGGGCTAGAAAAAGGTCACAACATTTGGCATTCCCTCCTCGTCTCGGCAGAGGAAAATAATCAGTGGGAGTTAATCAGCTCTGTGCCTTGTAATTATTTTGTACTTTCAAATCCCACTCGATACCACATTGGAGGGGAAGCTTGTCTGGTGTTTCATTCAGTAGCTTGAGATGACAATACTTCATTAGGGAAGGGAGAAGGAGCTGGGAAGAAGAAGTTCTTGATAACAAATCTACACCCCAGTTGGCACTGATGAGGTTTGGTTCATTTTTGTTTATCTGTGAGGTTGCCTCTCATTTCTTTCTAGTTTGGGGTGGGATTAATTCATTAAAAATAAAAAGGTCTTTTCTGCAGAAAGCTTAAATTGAAATAAAATAATGGAAAAAAAAAAATCTACATTCATATTTACATTATTTCCAGGGATGCCTCATCCCTGGAAGTGTTTAAGACCAGGCTGGATGGGGCTTTGAGCAACCAGCTCTAGTGGGAGGTGTCCCTGCCTATGGCATAGGGGTTGGAAAAGGATGATCCTTAAGGTTCTTTCCAACTCAAGCCACTCTCTAAGATTTTACAGACCTTGTCAAGCTGTTAATGCCTTCAGAGGCATTCCCATGGCCTGAGATAAATCTGAAGCATCTCTTGTAGTGGGATGATCATACCTGGTGACATGTATTTGGGAGTATAGGAATCTGATGGCTTTAAGGAAGACAAATCAAGTTATAGAATCATGGAATCACAGACTGGTTTGGGTTGGAAGGGACCTTTAAAGTTTGTCTAGTCCAACCTGAGCAGGGAGATCTGCAACTAGAGGTGTCCTGACCCTATATTTTGCACAATGGATGGGATTTGTAACAACCAAAAGAACTGTTCCCTACCCAGCAGTGGCTGTGTGACCCCTGGACATGTCAAATAGCCTCCAGGCCATGAGAGGGAGGAACGAGAGACAACAAAGAGAAGAAGAGGAGGAGGTTATCACCAAAACTGCACTTCATTCTGGAGCATGGTTGGATGGAGCCTGTATTTACCATTCAGACTGCTCCTGTCAATCAGGTTGGTGTCCACTGGCCAGTAGGAGCCATCCCCATGCCGACCTGTTGGCAGAAACAATGCATCAGATCCAGGTGAACCACCAAAGTCAAGTGTGCTGCTTGAGACAGCGCCTGTCTGACATCATCTAAACCACTGAACAGTGCAGGAGATGGTGCAGCTCTGTACCCTGTAATTATTTTGTACTTTCAAAGCCCACTCGATACCACATTTGAAGGGAAAAAGAAGAAATGGAAGGAGAGGAAGAAGAAACGGTGCAGCACATCCCATATGTGCTGGGGAAAATCTGCCACCAAAGGCAGCTTTGGAAAGCCAGCTGAATGTCAACTCTTTGAGCAGCTCGCCTTGTTCCACTGGGGTTTTTGTTTTTCTCCTCCTCCAGATGTGCTTGTTCAGAGTGACAAACTACAGTGTGATGGGAATAACTCAGCCAGCTGCTTTTGCACGCAGGAGGCTGGGACTGCAACACGGGGACGATGCTGTGGAGCAAATCAGGGGCATGTTCTCTACCTGCCACTTCTCACCACTATTAAACAAGCTTTCTGCCTTTTCTTTTGCCTGCTTGTGGAAACACAACTTGACAACTGCTTGGTTTTTACACAGATTCCCTCTTTTCTGACCTCAATATTAAAGAAAAAAAGCACACCAAAAAATAGAGCTGGTGCCAGTAGTGCTCTGCTGGGATGGTGGCTCAGGAACAAGACTTCTACACCATCTACATCAAACCTCTTGGCAGATGAGCAAAAAAAACCCCCATTTTCTCCCTTTCCTGCTGTTGTTTGTTGCTGCTGTGCACTATTAAACAACTGCCACAGTCCTCTCCGGGGTTACTTGGGATTTCCATGGACTGCAAGGATATTCATGTGCATAACTTTGTCTCCCAATTTGGAAAGTCTTTTGCGATGAATGGCCCTAAATAAATGGCAGATGATTATCATCAGAAGAGACTTCAGCGTAATCATCTTTTCAATCAGCCTAATTGCACAGCTACAACAACTTGATCCCAAGAAAGCCGGGTTGCGGAATGTTTTCGCCGTGCAGGCAGACAAAATAAGAGCTAAATGTAAGGTATATAGTAATTCAAATTGTTTACCAAGATGACACACTCTAAAGCAGCCCCATTCACACTGGCGTGTGTATTTGTTGTTACCCCAGGGGTTATATTGTGCTTAGGAAACTGGGTCTCTCCGTGGGAGATGGCTAAATGTTACTCTGCTTTATGTTTATCCCACATGAAAACATCTTCGTGGGAGCCTAACACACTGGAAAATTGAGTCAGGGTATCAGAGACTTAAAAAACCTACCCCTGTGAGCCTGACTCGGAAGCTTAGTATGGTTAAATTAACCTAAAAACACTTTTCAAGGCATTATCCACCACATTTTCATCATAAAATACCTGCCTACAGAGCTGCCCATTTTATTTCTGGCTCTGCTATGGTGGCCAGCCCCTGGAGATGTTGTTTATTTGGGATGGCAGCAACTGGGGAGGAGTTCAGGCTATGCTGTCCATCTCGGGGCAGGGGGTGGTTCTTGGGTTAGAAAAGTTTCTGAAACACTTCATGTTTTAAAACCATCCCAAGGCAGCAGAGTCTTCCAGTTTTACTCACTGAGGAGAACACTTGCACAAGGTCTAAACTTGGCGTCAGAAGCAATTTCACTGATGAGAGAGGCAAATAACTCTTAACAAAGAGCATTTCAACAACACTGTTGGGATACCAGGACAGTAATGTTTTGAATGGGCTGAAGAAAGCAGCCTGCTGGTCACTCAAGAGATGCAGGTATAAACCAGCAGGTGTGTGGTGAAGAACCCAGTGATCATCCCCTGTTCAGGAGAGGCAAAGTCCCCCAGCATCACTTAGAAACCATTCCACGTGGCTCTGGACTGGATGCACACCAGTGCAGACCAGTGTTTTCCTGTTTAACAAAAGTAATGTCATATATATATGTATAGAAATTGTGCCTCTATTCCATATGTTGCAGTTTTCCATAGGATATCAGAATTTATCTGGTTATGTGGCATATTTCACAAGAAATATGTTTTCAGAAAACAGCCAAGTAATCAAAACATGTTGAATTTTCCTACAATAAGGAGAAACATTTGTTCAAAATTGTGTATGTTTCCTTTTATCACAATTTGCAGGGGATGTTATAAACTCACATGGAGTCCAAAAGCAGAAATCAGCTTTTTTTTTTCTTTTTTTTCCTCTTGCAGAGATCTAATTCTGATGGCAACACAAAACTGTTGACAAGTCCTCTGTTGACAAAACACAGACTAAAAAGAATTTAATATTGTTTTGCCAAATGGAAACTGGGGCAAGATAAGCCACAATGAATTCATCTCTTCTTTACCTCTATCTAGTTCAGATGAAAATTGTAAATAGTTTCTGAGACTCCAGGAAGCCTCCACAACAGCTCATCTGAAAGCAGCTGGCCCTGTCCCACATCCATAAAGTCGGTGACAAAAATTCTCTCGTGAGCATCTGAAGCTGTCATTTTAGTCTTCCTCTTACATTCCCATTTTTACTACCTTTGCATATGCCCTGCTCTATCAGTTCCATACATGCAAAATAAAGAAGCTGACACATTTATGGGCTTGGCAACAGCTTTAGATTTAAGGGCTCTCTTGGGAAACGTGTGATTTGATTCTCTAGATGTTGAAGCTCCTCTTCTTGCCTTTCAGGTAACAGGCTTTGTGCCCTGGGAGGATTGTTTGCTTTTTATCAACAGGATTTCTCATTCTCTGTCAGTTTTGGACCAAAGTTTACACAGGATGAGACGGGCTCATCTCTGCCCATTGGTCATGGGCAAGAATGAAGTGATGGAGGTAACTCCTGCCTCTTTCTTCTTGTCAGTGCCTTCTTGCAGCAGCTGGTCTCTGCTCTCCCAGAGAGTTGCAGCAACAGGAAGCACATTTCCCCTGATTGAGACACCTCTGAAGTTTTCTCCTTTCCTCCCTAACTCCTTTTTGCACCTACAGATGGCAGCTGTTGGGATGCTGAAGGGATGCCATCCCTTCTAGCACACCCCCACATCTGAGATCTTCAAAGCTCCCTCTCCTCATGCCCTGCAACCTCGGTGTCCCTGTCCAACCCCTGTCGCATGTCCCACACCCTCCTACAGGGCTTTACTCTCATGTAAGTTAATTTTGCTTCCTGAGCTCAGGAACCACGAGCTGGCATTAGAGCCAGATGACCTACCAGAGCGAATTCATGTCACTCAATAAGAATTGCATTTGTGGCAGCGACGGCCCTCGGGGCCTTGTCCAAAGCCAAGCAATTTCAAAGGCTCCCGCTGACTTCAGTAAGCATTGGTTCAGGATGATTAAAGTAGGAGCTTTGATGATTTAGAAGGCAAAAGAGCTTTGAGAAACTTTTGACTTTGTTTTGTCTTAACGCTTGTGGCTTGGAGGAGAGGGACAGCAAGACCTGGCACCACCTGCTCTCCTTCAACAGAGCTGCCTAAAGATTGAGCGAATGCACAGGGAGAATTCAGCAAAGACCTGACCCAAATTTACCACTGAGGTCACATAAAAAAGACATTATTGATGGACTTGGGAGGGATGGATGGTGTTTAACTCGACACCATCCAACCACAGAGTTAGCTGGCAACAGAGCAACGCGCTCAGTAAAGAACTAAACCACAAACTCTACTTTCCATCCAGCTTTACCTTCCCCCCTCTACTTTTTTCTTGCTGGTTTTAAACTGAACTTGACACTTTTTCAGCCCTGCTTCACTTGTGCTGAAGCCTCTCTGAGGTTTTCCAAGCCTGCCTGAAAACAACTTAAATTCAAATGTGAGGGAAAAAAAAATACATTGCTAGTTTTACTTCCAGACTTTCACTCTTTTGGGTAAATCACTTTTAGCCTTGAAAATTCCTTCTTATCTATTTGAACCTGACATTTTCGCTTGGTGTATGCTCTGCTGCAAAAAACACACTGAGCAACAAAAAAAACCAAGACAGCTTTTCATTTTACAATTTGGACACTTCTTTCTGCAATTCCTACGTGGAAATCCAAGGGGGAATTTCTGAGTTTGCTGGGAGACTCTCTGTGGTACCTGGTACAAAGTAAAACCCTAGCGAAGAAATATCCCCCGGGTAACCTCCAGGGATGCTCTAGGTGGAAGGAAAACCTGTGAAAGGGCCTAAAGTTCACTTTGATCTTCTAAATGATTCTTCTTTCTCTCTTCCCTAGGAATTATCTATTGCAGGTTAACTCCCCTCACGAAATTGGGAGTAAAATGTTAAATCAAGGGAGGGATTTGAGGTTTACACCTCACTTTGCCTTTTGACAAGTGAGAGTTCAAATCCAAATAAACCTCCCCTGAGTTTTCCAGATGTCAGTGGGACTGCTTCCTTGGGCAGATGTTGCATAGAATGTGCAATGCTCTAGATTTAAACTTAAGAATAAATAGGTTTAAAGTCAAAGAAAAACCCAAACCACAAACAAACAAACCAAAAGGAAATAAGGAATAAAAAATACCCTGGCAAAATACTTCACAAGCATTCGAAGGGAAGAAGAACTGTGACTAATCCAAAATAAATTCATATTTAGCAAACGTAACGATGAAAAGTTGACTAAACTTTGCTGTTATGAAACAGGAGCTGCTGGTTTGAGAGAAAAGATGACTGATGATTTCTCAGCGGGAGGCTTTTGGACTTGAATCGATAACCCACGAAAGGGTGCAAGAGGAGCCTGGAAATTATGCTGAGCTTAATTATACTTCATGTGAATTATTCAGCAGCGCAGCAGAGAGACGAAAAATTTATTTCATACAAAGGAGCTTGACGTTTTAATTGGCCCTTCAGAAAAGAGACAAAACAATTTCCTCTCCCGAAAATTTACATCTTCCCCATCAAGGCAGCAGCCTCAACCGAGCAGAACTTCATTAACAAGATTAATTAGCGCGATGGCAACCGCTTCGTCAGGTGCGCGGCCCAGGTGAAAAGCGTGGCCTGCTCGCCAGCACAGCCCCGAGGCCCTGGCAGGAGAGGGGACAGGTTGAGGGCACCTTACCTTGGTCGTTAGCCATTTTGTCAGGGTGTTCGACTGCAAGGAAGAGACAGAGACAGTTGTTAGAGGCTGATGGTTCCTTGTGGGCAAAGAGAAGTGAGGCCGCAACTATGGCGGCGGCACCCGGTGACAGGGGGTGAGGGAGGGCGGGATGAGTTTTACCCGGCCCTTTTTCAGAGAGATTCTGGAGAACTGAGAGGACAAACGCAGAATCATGGAATCACAAAAGGGCTTGAGCTGGAAAGAACCCATGAGGATCATAGAATTCCAGGCTGGTTTGGGTGGGAAGGGACCTTTCAGGGTCCCACCAAGGGCCATCTGCACCCAGAGCAGGGTGCTCAGAGCCCCGGCCACCTCCCCTGCAATGGGGACAGGGATGGGGCAGCCACCACCTCTCGGGGCAGCCTGGGCCAGGCTCTCCCCACCCTCAGCACCAACAATTTCTCCTGCTCTCCAGGCTCAAGCTCCCTCTTGCAGTTCCAAATCATCCCCCCTTGGCCTGGCCCAACAGGAACAGATCAAAACTCTGTTCCCAGCTTTCTGGTAAGACCCACTTCGAAGTCCTGAAAGGCCCCCAGAAGGTCTCTGTGGAGCCTTCTCTTCTCCAGGCTGAGGAAGCCCAACTCTTTGAGCCTGGGCTCCCAGCAGAACGGTTCCAACCCCTGGATCATCTTTGTGTCCTCCACTGGATCATCGAGTCCAACTCCTTGATACTTGTAGGATTACATAAAACTAAACCATCTGGTTAAGAGCATCGTGGAGACCCTCCCCGAGCTTTGGACACAGGTTGAACCCTGCCTTTTATCAGTCATTTTTCACCAAGTTCTTCCAAATGTGAAACCGTTACAGAATCCCAGCACGGTAAGAGTTGGAAGAGACCTCTGAGAATCATCTCAGCCAAGCCCCCTACTCCGGAACAGGCTGCCCAGGGTTTCAAGTGTCCAGGGGGGTTTGGAATCTCTTGAGAAGGAGACTCCACAACCTCTCTGGGCAGCCTGGGACAGCATCCGACACCCTCACACCAAACAAGTTTCTCCTCATGCAACATTTTTTCATTCTCTTGTTCTTGTTTGGTATGATCTGGGAAGTTTAATTATGTAAGAAGGGAAAGAAAGGGAGAGAGAGAAAGAGATGCTGCTTCTTTAAACAATTACAGTCAAATCATCTCCAGGTTGAAAGCTCAGTCTGACTTCTCATTGTTTCAGCTTTTTTACAGAGGGAGTTGAAAACTATTTACATGTTTTTGCATAATAACCATAAAAGCCAGTGTGAGCTAAAGTGCACCAGACATGACTTCAAAATTCCAGAGATATATTAAAAGCTTTCCTCCACCACTCCAACTTCTGACTATTTATGATGTGGCTGAGGGAATTAAACTCGCCTCCAATTCCTAAGTAGCTACCATCGCAGAGAATTAACTAGTCCTCTGCTTAATAAATTATGCAAGGATCTTAAGTACAGGAAATTGGGGGGAAAAAAAAAATGAACTGATTTGGCACATGAATCTGGAAGTCAAATAACCACCACCTGCAGGTGCAGGGCTGCTCCCCGGGCTGTTAAAATCATGACAAAACCTCTAGATCACGGCATCGTGCTGGGAATGACTGGAGGTCCTGAACCAGCAGTAATTTACATTTAGCAAACATCTATGAGCTCCACGCTGGTGGCAGAGGGGGAAAAGCTTCTTTGATGATGCTCAAACCTCAGTTAGTTTTTTTGATGCCTCGGTTAAGAGTTGTTTTTCTCCCCTCTTGGACTTTTTCATGTGGATGCAGCAAAGAAAGGGGGGGTTGATTTAGCAAATGGCATCAAATTTTCTAGAAGTCTATGAGCCTGCACTTCCCCACTGAACCAAACTTGGGTGGTCACCTTTCTTTTAGAACAAATATATTAATAAAAACAAGAACCCTTCCTCGCAGCTAAAGGCACCTCTGTGGCAGCAGTGACACCACTTAGATGCTGCCCTCGCCCCGCTCATCGTTTGCAGTCTTCTCCAGAAGATGAAGGAGTCACAGACTGGTTTGGGTTGGGAGGGACCTTTAATGGTCATCTAATCCAACCCCCCTGCCATGGGCAGGGACATCTTTAAACAGGGGACATCTCCAGTGCCACGCAGTGCTGCAGTCCAGCTGGGTGAGATCTACTTGTGACAGGTCACAGGGGCTCCCGGTTGGTGCTGGTTATGAACTGGGATGTGTCGTTGAACCACGACGCCGAGGCAGCATTAGAGGGCACTGCAGGGCTAGAAATGCTGCCCCACAGCATCCCTGCCAAAAAAGAGGGGGGTCAAGGCGGGGGGGCCAGAATCACCCGACAGTTCAGGGCTCTTTTAGAAATGGTCCAGAAGCAACTTTGCTTCTGGTGTCCTGTAGAAAGCCCACGAAGCCCGGCTTCATTTCACAAATGCACTTCTGAGCTTCGCTCATTTCTGTTGCAGACAAAGAAACAAATCACCCAGGAGTTATTTAACACCTTGAGGAAATCCTCCTTCCTATCTGTCGCTGGTTCATCTGCTCACTCCCGAGCTGTCACATTTGAACGGGCAGTTGTGAGTAAATTTTAGCCTATTTATCCTGCAATTTAATATGTTTCTGAACGTTTATATGCCATAAAAGTAAATGAACATCGAGAGTTGGAATCTAACTTCTAATCTGTGACAAAACACTGAGAGAGGCTGCAAAATGCACGTGCTATTGGGTCATAATGGGCCATAAACACATATCCATAAATATATATATGCACACACATAATATTTACTGAAGTCATCCAGACTCTCTAAGGAGCAAAATCATAGTAACGGGCTCCAATTATATAACAAAAAAATGGGATGATCAATCTTATTTTATCCTGCTATTCCGGGTCCCTCAAACTGTGTGGATCTTTATCTAGGGATATATTCACCCAGTCAGAGCATCCTCAGGTGACGTAAGCCGTCGCCGGCCGATGGAAGGTGGCAGCGTAACGACACTTTCCATATGCTCAGGATTTGCCTGTTTGCCTGGATATTAATTGTCAGAGGAGCTGAGGTGGAAGGATCTAACCACGTTGCTCCGTGGTGGTGTTATTTACTACTAAACACACCTTGTTCTCCCAGATCACAATGTTTTCCTTAGTAAATACTCCCAGGTGCAATTACAACGTTGAGTAACAGCTCGGTTTCCTCGACAGGCTAGAATCTATGAAAGGAGGCAGTGGGTGACTTAGTGGCTTCTTTGATGCTTGTTTAGCTCCTCAGGATTTAAAAGGTCCTCTGATCAGGACGTAGGTTTGCCATCAGAGCTCACATTACCATATGGCACATACACAGCTTCCTGCTAATAGTCGTTAAGGGCAGGAAACCCAACAATTTTTGCATAATTCAGAAGGCACTCAAGACTTCAGAAAGTCTTTTTCACCTCAAGTGTAGGGCTAGATTTGTCAAAACCCCAGCTGATTGGTATTGAACATGACACATTTAGGGTGGGTATCATTAAGTATTCATGGCAGGGTATTAGACGTAGTCCTTGTAGGCTATTACAAGATGTAACAAATGTAGAAATTCATCTTTTTGGGGATCTGTTGATGCCGTCTGATCCGGAATTCATTTCCCAAATGAGTTTTATGGTACTTTGTGTAAACATTACAAAGTAGGTGATATCAAGCGCATTAATCTTTTGGTTTAGTTAGATATCCGGGTCTCTATATCTTTTCATATCTCATTAGTCTGCAGCTATTATATTTGGATGCCTTGCCTCATTTTCAGCTCAGCCTAATAGACTTCTTCTGCTTGGCACAAATTAAGAGCATGAAATTAAGTTGGCACCATCCGCTTGAGAGAGATGAAGCGCCCGCAACGTGCTATCTCTTTGCATTTCATGGCAGTGGAGAATGAAAAATCAGGATCTTCCTAATAATTCATTCCAAGTGAAACATGACTTGGACAAGGAAGTCCTGCAAACCTGGGCAGACGATGATAAGCTCAGAACAAATTGATATGATTTTTCTTTTTTTTTTTCACTCTGACTCTTGGTAATTCATGAAAAAAACTGTTGTATGAGGCTTTTCCATCCCAGCGTGAATGGTTGATCACACAGTTTAGACACTGACACTGGTGAAGGAAAAAGGGCCACTTCTCTGCCAGCTGCTGAGGATGCTGCTTCATGGGAAGTGTTGACAGTGCCCATCCCTGGGGGGGTCTCCAAGCCCCCCGTGGAGCTGTGGTGCTGAGGGACAGGGGTCAGTGGTGCCCTGGCACTGCTGGGGGAATGTTGGACTTGATGATCTTAAAGATCTCCTCCAACCCAAACAATTCTATGATTAAAAAGAGACTTGAGCATAAACGCCGATTCCAAGCCTCTCAAGTATGGGTTGGAGTCTGAATTTCCCTCGTTGCCCTCCAGTCCTGACTGAAAAGACTCAGCCTGCATCCAGTTTCAACTACCAGGTGTTATTTTTATACCCAGCCCCCTGGATTTTCTCTAGAGAAGGCCCAGCAATAAAATCCTCTTGTACTCTACGCTGCTTGCCTGGAATAGGTTCGCTGTTTATGTCATCCTGAGCTTTTCATTAATTACACGTCTTTGGCCAAGTAATTTCCTACCTTTGTGCAAATGAATGAGTGACAGCTTAAAATATAAGGAGCAGAGCTGCTGCAAGCACCCCGCTTCCCACTCACGGTAATATTGCTTTACATCTTCATAACTAATAATTTCTGGGTAGTTCATGTCAGGGCTTCACACCGACAGGCAGCGGGGAAGAGAGAAGAGAAATCTCTCTCCTGTGTTAATTGGAAATCAAGTCTGATCCAAAGCACGGTCCTTTGCTGTCATGAACATACTGACGCTGAAATACCGACCCCTCAAATCTTTGTGCCTCTCTCTGGCCTGTTCCTCCTCCCCTGGTCGCTAAGGGAGAGGGATCAGGTATTAATTAGCGTGTTAATAACAGAAATATCTGGACTCATTTTCCCCCCCCAAAGCCAAGTTGTGTCTCAGCTCACTCAGAATTTCGCACGCCTACGCTGTTGATAGGAGTGAGCTGTTCCAGGAGGATCCAAAATGAGAAGGGACCTCCCTAGAGATGTCCAGTCAGATCCAATTAGCTTCAGTATTGACGGTAGAAAGTGAGGTGGTGTCAGAGTGCTCTCCCCCGGCTGATTGAATTGAAAAATATAGTTACTGCCTCATTATGTGGTTTACCTTTGTCAACTACTGTACGTAGCATTTTGCTTTTATCCTGCAATAACAGTCTCGAGTAGCAGGATCTCTTCTGATTGACACGGAATTAATTGCAAAGCTCCTGCTGAGGCATAAGAGAATTCCACATGTCATTACAAGCCAGATGACACAGATCCATACCTTTCAGCGTCCGGAAGAAAATGGGATCGGAGAGAGGTCCCACTCCCTTGGCGTTGCGAGCTTGGATCCTGAAGTAGTAGACGGTGTCCAGGTTGAGGTCCATGATCTGGTGGGTGAGCCGGTCGCCGCTGATGGACTCCATAATCCAGTCGTCAATGGGAGCGTTCTTGTCCAAGGTGTAGAAGAGGATGTAAGCTGAGGACAAACAGTCGCTGTTAGCGCTTCCAGAAAATTTTAATGGGGGTCTGCTATGAAATTCAAACGACCTCACTGACACACATCAATCATGGGGTGCTTATGGGAAGCCATGGAACAGCTCCAGGGGAAATCCAGGACTTGGGTCTTTGGGCCTGGATCTAAAGATCCTACAGAGTGGGTGTAAACCTTATTACTGCTACTTCCTTATTCTTTTCTGAAATCAAAGATGCTTTTCAAAACTCCCTCCACATGAATGGTTGGACTGGCCATGGGCAAGCAGCGTTTGGATGGAAGTGACACGGTTCTGTGATTCGTTTTCTTTTGGGCTTGTTTTGTATTACAGGATTTTATTTAGTGGTTTCTAGTTTGCAGTTCCTAAAGCAGTTTCTTTTGACCATGACACTGGAATTAATATATATAAAGTTATGAATATATACAATCACAGAATCATTCTGGTTGGAAAAGACTTTTCAGATCATGTCCAGCTGTTCCCCCAGCACTGCCGGGGCACCACTGACCTCAGCACCACAGCTCCACGGCTTGGAAACCCCTCCAAGGGGGGACACCTCCCTGGGGTCACAGGGACTCCACCACTGCCCTAGGCAGCCCTGCACAACCCTTGCCAGGAAGAAATTGTTCCTCAGCTCCAACCTAAACCTCCCCTGGGGCAACTTGAGGCTGCTCCTCTTCTCTTGTCCCTTGTGAGCAGAGCCTGACCCTCCCCAGCTCCAACCTCCTGTCAGGAGCTGCCAGAGCCAGAAGGGCTCCCCTCAGCCTCCTTTGCTCCAGGCTCCACAAGCCCAGGTCCCTCAGCTGCTCCTCCCCCCCCTTGTGCTCCAGCCCCTTCCCCAGCTCCGTAGCCCTTCTCTGGCCACACTCCAGTACCTTCTCAAAATATGTTGCAGAACTGGTCTGACCCAACTGTTCATAGCAACGTGACCATGATGTGCACGTTTCTGAAGAGAAGCAAAATTTCACCTAATAATTATCCTGAGATGCCTATTAACAGCCTGAAATGATAATTTAATTGCAAAATCTCAACTAGAACTCTACCTGATTTTTCAAACTAAGTTCATATTAAAGGACTGGATAAAGGAATGGATTTCTTAATTAGCCACTGAGGTTAGATGCAGTATTTTGGAAAACAAAATCTGCCATTGTGAAGAATCCATTAAGTTCATTTCTTGTCAGTCA
>VWZY01006900.1:121215-132671 GCA_013399075.1 Chloroceryle aenea
ACTTTAGGGTTGTTTTTTTTTTTTTTTTTCCTGATCATCATCACCTTAAATTGTTATTGTAAAGTTAAATATCTACAGATAAATTCTCCCATTATGTGCTTCACCTAGCAACCTATCATTACCTATATTATGCATTGCATTATTGCCAAACAAAGTACTTATTATTAGTCATTTCTAATTATCATCGAGCAGCACGTACCACAAAAGCTTTGCTTCCACTGCTGCATTTCAACATTATTTATGACTGCTCTTAGCATTTAAAAAGAAAAGATTTACATCCCACGAGTTCTAGGTCTGGCAACGTCGACCAAGTTGGCTGATAAAATGAAGAGGAAATTATGATGTCAGATCAAATAGCACCGAAGGGAAAAAAAACCCCAAACAGAGGTAGGGAGAGCAAGAAGCACATGATCAGAACAGTAAATACATGGAGAGTATGGAATAATGTCAATATTTACCAGTAATTTTTCCATTGGCTTCCAACGGGGGCTGCCAGCTGACAATGACGGCCCGGGGTTTCCCTTCCCGTGTAATGACGGTCAAATCCTTGGGAGCAGAGGTTGGAGCTGAAAATAAGGAAGTTAACCAGAAGTTAATGACCTGCTTTTGAATTCCCCACGCACCAGGAGGGCCGTGAACAGTTTGACTCGATTGGTATTTACTGCTTGCTTTGATCCTTTCCAACGGGAGGGTCTTTAGATGCTCATCAAACATGGAACAGGTGATTTGTCTAGAACTGGTATTTTGATAGTGGAGATTGTACAGAGGATTCAGATTAGGAATGAGCAGGAAGTACTTCAGTCTGAGGGTGCTGAGGCTCTGGAACAGGTTGCTCAGGGAAGCTGTGGATGCTCAATCACTGGAAGTGTTCAAGGGTGGGTTGGATGGGGCTCTGAGCAACCTGCTCTAGGGGTAGGTGTCCCTGCCCATGGCAGGGGGCTTGGAATGAGATGATCTTGAAGGTCCTTTCCAAGCCAAACCAGTCTATGATTTGGCAAAAAGCTCTCATCAGTCCTTACGACTGAACAACCACTGATGGATCCAAGAACATCCAGAGCCAGCACCAAAGGGACTCGCGGTGTTTACCTCGCTGGAGGCATCTTCCTCAGCCTGAAGTAAGCAACCACATGCTCCCAGACCTTTGGGAAGTCTCTTAATCCTCAGCAATGTTCAGTGAGACATAAGCTCTTGACATTACTAGGGAAGTTTGCATTATTATTGTTATTATTCTTGTCATTGTCATTACTGCTGATTCTTCTTGTCATTGCTACTTCTCAAGAGGGTTTGCCTTGCATTTCAAAGCTACTCAGCTTGCAGCCAGCTTGGGACACTGGCTCATCAGTTTAAAACCAGTGTAGCAGAAGAAACAGCTTGGGATCTTTGGCTGTTTCAGGGAACTGCAAGAGATGACCCTTATCATAAGCGAATCACACCATTTAAGAACTAAACTTTTCCTTCTCTTTCATTTTCTAAGCCTAGAGTAGCTTAGGTTGGAAAGGACCTTTAAGATCACCAAGTCCAACCATTAATACTATCCTCCAATACTCTCCGACCTCACCTAAATGACTGGCACATCCATCAAAGCACATCCATCTCTCAGCATCTTTACCTTAAATGTTATTTTCCATCCTCTGCCATTAACCCTTTTGATGTGTTTTCACCAACTAACCCTTCCCCTTCCTAGACTTTCTATCTTTTGTGAGGTGAAACCACTAAAGCTCAGGAGCCCCCTCCTGTAACATAGGCTTTCCACCCTGGTTCTTATCACATGGGTCCCACTGAGAGGCTGAAGTCAAATTCTGCTTTCCAGCAGATTGTGAACATCAGATTATCACGAGAAAAATCAAAGCTTTAGATGTTTCCCTTCAAGCTCATTAACACCCCTCCTATCAGTGGATCTGGGGATGGAACGCGGCTCGGAGAGTTGCTTTGGAATTATGGGCATAACAACTCTCCCCTAACCACGGCAGCAATCTCCAGTGAATTCTGTACTGCTGCTGCTACGTAGGTTCTTTAATTCCATTACGAGAAATTCCACACGTGGAATGGGTACAGAACAGGCAATAAAGATCAGCAGTGCACGATGCCCTTAATTAACAGAGCTGCTCCGTCAAGCTCAGATAATTGCATTGCGATCACATGGGAAAAATCTACGGACACGTAGATTCCCTCTTATTTTCCCTTTGTTAATTAACTGGTGTGTACTGTGGGTTTCATTAAAAACAAAAAAAACCAACACCCAACAAATCGATATCTACCAGCAGGCTTCGTTTGGTATCTGCTGGTAGAA
Organism: Chloroceryle aenea; assembly: GCA_013399075.1. Lineage (NCBI taxonomy): Eukaryota > Metazoa > Chordata > Aves > Coraciiformes > Cerylidae > Chloroceryle > Chloroceryle aenea. The sequence continues at coordinate 123,506 of VWZY01006900.1, forward strand.
TCCAATTTGTAGGGGCACCTACAATGTTTTCAAGGCCACCAGTCAGGAAAACATAGCATGTCCTACATCCCTGTCCAAATGTTGCCTACAACAGGAGAAGAATCATCAAAGGGTTTGGGTTGGAAGGGACAATTTCCCTACTGTGCTCAACTGAAAGCACACAGGACCTTAAGGCACGACGACGTTTCGGAGACGATCTTCTCATCTGCAGGCACCCCCACCTCCCCATCTCTTTTCAACTACTCTGATCCCACTGCACAAGGGTTGCAAATAAAGCTACCGGTGTCTGTTCCCAAAACTCCATTTACCCCTCTTCAGAATCTGAAGTATCTTTCAGGTCGTAGCTTCCTGCTTGGAAAATACCACTCAAAACCCTCGAGAAGAGCAGGTAAATTAAGCCTTCAAAGTGTATTTGTTTATTATAAGCACATTGTTAATATTAACAACAGCTGCTTGCTGGAAACGAAGCACAGATGTATAAAAACACCAAGCGTGGAGGAGATGCCTTCCCAAACCATCAGCAGGGGATTTATCCAAGTCAACATTTTGTACAGGGTAGCTAATTGTCTTAACAATAAACAGTGAGCGAGCTGAAAAGGCTGCTCACTTGACTAGTACCTTTCCCCCCACCCCATTCCCATCTCTGTCTCTTATTTTTCACGTGTGGTTGCAATCGCCGAGACCCTGATGGTGGTTCTTGGATGGACTGAGGCATTTGGCCACCAGTGATCAGCTAAAATGTGTCCACCTAAGATTATGAGTAGACCTCCCTATCAAGACCTTGAGCCAAGAAGGATGTGCCTTAGCTAGAAACAGTCGTTGAGCCATTTTTACTACGTGGACAAGAAGTCAAGAGGCAAAGCATTACACACACCCACGACCACCTCCTATCTTCTCAGGATGCCACCAGCACTCAGAGGACCGCTCCTCTTTGCTACCCATGAAAACAAAGTGAAGAAACACTGTTAATTTGACATGGAGGCCATTGGTTTCTGAAGTCGGGATGAACTTGAGCAAGGCTTTTGATGTCAAATTAACCCCCCCCCAAAGGAAACCCTTCCAGCAGCTCTTGCTTTACCTGCTTCATAGGTGGTAGCGTGCGCCGTCATGCTCCAGGTGCTGGAGCGCCGACCTTTGGTGACCATGACGGAGAACTCGTACATGGTGTTGGGCTTCAGACCTATCACCGTGTGACTCAGAGCTGTCGTATCTGCTGACTGCAAAGAGGTGGAGAGGAGAAAGTCTTGAAAGCCACTATTTTGCTGGTGGCCAAGCAAAACACAGTTTGAAAGGATTCCTTTTTCAAGTGAAATAGCTCTACTGCTACTGGGTACCTTAATGGGAGTATTTTTTGTACCAGCAGTTAAATGAATTATTGTGATGCTTTTTCTTTCTCTTCTCTCAGACAAAACAATCTGCCAATCACTTTGGTTTTTCCCCCAATCATAAACTGGAAGATAATCCTGTGTCCTTCACCTATGAGGACAAAACCCAGGATCATTTCCATAACTTCAATTCTCATTTCCAGCCTCTGTGATGAGTTCCTTCTAAAACAAAAAGGATGTTTCTATTACCTTATCTTAGTGGAAGTTCAGAAAGCATTTTTACCCCTAGAATGGTCCTAAGGTTTCCCAGTTCATGGGGTTACCACGTAGCATAGAATCACAGTTTGGGTTGGAAGGGACCTTAAAGCTCATCTATTTCCAACCCGCCTGCAGTAAGGACCAACTTGAGCCAAACCGTGCCGGCATCAAAGGAGCCAAGTGAGAAGATGATTGGACAAATCAGTCACAATGGNATTAGGGGTCATCTAGACCAGGTTGCCCCATCCAACACATATTTACAATACAGAGCAAAATTTCCCCCCAGGACCCCTACACGAGGATGACTTGTTATTCATAAAACCCATCCCTGCTTAGTTAACCAGAGCATGTTTATCTATTAAATTATATTGGAAATAAATTATTGATCTGCCTCGCTGCAACCAACCAAATGCACTGATGTGGAGGTGAACATTAAATTGTTCCTTCTTCACTGATTTAGCCTGCAGTAAGGACCAACTCGAGCCAAACCGTGCCGGTATCAAAGGAGCCAAGTGAGAAGAAGATTGGACAAATCAGTCACAATGGGATCAGAGCAATTCCCAAGCTTCTCAAGCTACACACCCTGCCATGCATTCAATCTTCTGGTGCCAACGACTTACACGTGGTGTGCACCTTTTTGGGTTTCTGTACCTCTGGGGGGGATGTTTATGGAGTGAGGCCAACCCACAGGCCACGCGTCAGTAACGCTGTTGTGATGGGAACCATCAGATGGTTCAGAAATACATCGACCCTGACTAAAAATGGGACATCAAGTTTCCAGCCCACCATGGAATAAAGTGTCGTCATCACATTCAATTACAATTCCTGGTTCCTGGAAAATAGAGGTTTGGCAACTTATCTTTACTAGGGGTTTACTCCAGAGAGAACGTCCCTCTATAAAATGTTTTATTGAAGCAAAGATAACCTAAGTGTTCATAAACTACTCAGTCACTTCCCAGAGACAGCAAAATCTACTGTCTGGAGTTTACACAAATTATTCTTTGACAAAAGGCTGGATTTCAATCTAGGCAATAAATTGATTTATGGCATCAAACACTCCTCAGCACGCCTAAACCTGGTAACTATCACTGTGGTAATGCTCAGATATTACACACAATCAGGAAAAAATCACAGCAAAAAAACCCCCAAAACAACAACCCAACGGGGTCTGAACCTATTCCAGGATAAAAGAGTCTTTAGTGGAACACAACCACCAGGATCTTTTCCGTAAAAAGAACGTTATTTGTCTCCAGCTGAGTGTTTTTCTTTGAGGGTTCTGCTCAATCCTAAATATTTGCATTTCAATAGTCAAGATATCCTTGAAGTGAGTATCGCATTGAGATGAAGGGGGTGGAACTGCAGCAAGTACCTTCAGCAATGCCTGTTTGGGACACTTTGGATGAAGCTGGCACGGCCAAGTGAAAGTTCTGAACTTCCAACTTCAATGGGAAAGGCTAAACCCTTCCGTAGGTTAGATCTGATCGACAGATCCGAAGCACTGGGCAACTTGAATGGGCAAATCTCAAAAGGCTTGGCCAAGGCACACGCAAATGCTTTGAGAAGCTGGTTGTGAGCAGCATCCAAAGCCCTTGGAAGAAAAAGGGAGTTTTTTCCATTGTTTTCAAAGAATAACCTAAAGGGTTTTATCTTTTTGCCTTGGAAAAAAAGGTGGTTATTTTAAGAAAGCAGAACCTCTTGAAGGATGCTTGATTCTTTCTGCTTCTGGGTGATAGAGCTGGAATAAATGACTCTCACAAGCTCTTTACATGTTACTCAGAGTCTGGCCAAACCAGAAGCACAGAGTAATCATAACTGGGGCTGTTCAGTCTGGAGAAAGGCTCTGGGGAGACCTTCTGGGGGCCTTCCAGGACTGGAAGGGGCCTGGCAGAAAGCTGGGGACAGAGTTTGGATCTGTTCCTGTTGGGCCAGGCCAAGGGGGGATGGTTTGGAAGTGGCCGAGGGAGCTTGAGCCTGGAGAGCAGGAGAAATTGTTGGTGCTGAGGGTGGGGAGAGCCTGGCCCAGGCTGCCCCGAGAGGTGGTGGCTGCCCCATCCCTGTCCCCATTGCAGGGGAGGTGGCCGGGGCTCTGAGCACCCTGCTCTGGCTGCAGATGGCCCTGCTCCCTGCAGGGGGGGTTGCAGTAGATGGGACTTTGAAAGCTCCCTTCCCACCCAAACCAGTCTGGGATTCTATGACTCTGTGATTCCCATGTCTTCTGAAATTTAGCTGGGAAAAGACCTCAATGGGTGTGCAACTGCTGTTTCTTCCAATGCCTATCACTCTATTGCCAAATCCGTGACTAATTTAGAGCTGACTGGTAAAGACTAAAGAGCCAAACTTCCAACAGTCAGCACATGGAATTAAAATAGGGCATTTTCATCCAACTAATCACACAGTAGCAGCAGTTACTCTGTCAAGTCTCCTTTGGATTGACAGGAAAACTGTGGCTGAGGCAAGCTCCTAAAAGCCACTTCAGAGTCTCTGCAAATAAAATATGAACAGAAGGCAAGAGCTCATAAATTCATAACGTGTTAACATTTCACCTTGTACTTGGCACTTGTCGAATAGCTCGTTCTCCATCGGACCGTGTAGAAGCGAACCTCTGTCGTCTTTTGGTTCTTTGGGACAGAGTTGTCTGCCCAGATCACCCTCACTGCATCATGTGTAAGTGCAACAGCCTGGACACCTACTGGTGGGAGCATGGGGGTGGAGATATCTGGGACTGAGGTAGGGAAATCATCAAGCAAAGGATAAAAATCAACTTCTAATGGATCAATGGGGTCTGGGTTCATACATCACCAAATGAGCATTCCAAAATAAATAAGTTCAACAGAAAAAAACAAAATCAAAGAGCAAAAACAACAAACCAAAAAACCAAACCAAAACACAAAACAAGCCACCAAGGGGCACACGTCACAATGGGTTAAATGCATGGCATTAATGAGGAGGAGGAACATGAGGAGAACAGAAAGAAAGGCATTAATGCAAAATGAGAGCGCGTCAGCAACGTTCCCGTCAAGCCGCTACGACATCGCTACACCGCCGCCACGTGCTGGTTTCAACCCGACCTGTTTCAACTCTCCCAGGCAGGCCCTGCTTTCTTCACGGGGGATGAAGTCAACGCACGGTGTTGCTCCTTAAAATGATTTACTTTTCCTTAAAAGTTGCCATCCCTTAGCTGATTGGAAATGCCTAAAGTGGAGAGCGTGTTGTATTCCAAGCTGATTTATAGACGTGACCTCCTCCCATAGGTGGAGGAGGTACCTCTGGTGCTTTCCTCTCCCAGCAGCCTCTTTCAGGCTGGTTTGTTGGTTTAGGCTCTTGAAAGGAACATGTTCTGCATCTGCTTAAATGGCTGTTTAAAGGGCAAAACAGAATGTAACAAGTTTCCTGCCGAAGTGATGATCTTGCAATTGTTGGTTTAATGCTCTCAGACTGTTTTCAAATCAAAGATTCATTGAGGTTGGAAAAGACCTCTAAGATCATCAAGTCCAACCATCAACCCAACATTACCACGACCAATAAATCATATCCCAGACATAAAATGGGCACAACCCAGGCACAGAGGAGTGGATTACCATCAAGTGAGTTTCTTCCTTGAGGAACAAACACTGTTCCTCTCTCACGTGTCTACAACCAAGTGGTCTTTGGGGTGCAAGATGCCGAGCACCATGCGCATGCCACAGTGGTGAGCTATGGAATGCCAGAGGAAAATTCTGTCTGGCTTAATAATTATTGAGAAGGTGGCACGTTGCATTTCATTTCATTTCCAAGAGTCTGGATCTGAGTTAACTGAGGATGTTGAGGTAACGGTGGCCAAGCTTCTCCTTCCCATTTGTTGCAGAGGAGGTTTTGCTGAGTTACCTTGGCACGAGAGGGGAAACGAATGCTGGGTTAGCAGCAGATGACTGCTGTCAGTCATGGGGAAAAACAACCCCCAAACCACCTATACACAGAATTTTATTCCTTATCAGTCCTTGGTTGGGTCCCGATGACATTCATGCTCTTGGCTTCTCCAGGGCTTTGTCTCTGCCCTTTGGGGCTTCATGGTGACTGCACCCGTGTCAGAACAAGGGACTGTTTCTACTTGGTTCAAAACACAGAACCAACCAGAAGCCCAGGTTGGAAAGGACCTCAAGGATCACCTGGTCCAAGCTTTCTTGGGAAAAGCCTGGTCTAGATAAGGTGACCCCACACCCCTGTCCTTGTTGGAGCACCCAGGCTTATCTTTTAAAACTGTTTTCACTGATTTAATGGTTACCAGCTATGAATTTTCTAAACACAATTTCAAAGCACAGTGGATAAAGTGCAGCAAGAACACCCCCCAAAGTTGCTTGATTGCCCCACCCCCTTAAAATAATGTGCTCATTAATCAAAGCAAAACCAACTCTATTGTTTCCCCCCTGACAGTTGCTACCCTTTCTCTGCTCCATCCATGTGTCATTCCAGCTCCTGACACCCTTTGATCCCTCCTGTTTTGTGGATTTGTAGTTCTTATCCAGAACTTCAGGGGGTCACAGGCTTCAGGAGGAGAAACTGAGGAGATGAGGATCTTTAAATGCATGATAAGCCACATGGGTTCAACCTGCTTCTTGTGTTGCTTCTTTCATCAAAAGCCTCTTTCTAAGAAGCTGGAATAGAAGCGTTGAAGGAAACAAAGGAACACAGTTGGGATCCAGAACTCAAACACACAATCTGCATAGAACTGGGCACCTGAATCTCTTGGGTTTGCCCCAACCTGGTGAACTGAGCTTCTGCAAGTGGAAAATTTAACAGCTTCTTTTCCTGAATGGAAGTTTTCCAAAAGAATTGGCTGTAAACTTTGGAAGGTGAGCAACACCTTTTACCCACAGGTTTTTATTTGAACACACTTACGGTGGAAGTCGATGCGATTGGAGCCAAGTCGATATTTTACCAAATACTCCACTGCCCTTCTCTTTTTCTTTCCCAGACTGGAGAAGATGATGAAAACAAGCTGGGTTTAGCAACATCAGTGGTCAGACTCAATCCATCGAGAGAACTCAACACATCCCCACTGACCTGAGCAAGATTAAAACGTCTAATCCACCGGTGGCTGAAAACAGGTCCCTACACACTGCTGCTGATCTCCACTGAGGTTTCATTTGCTGTTACACAGACGTGGACATCTCTCATTTGGCAACTGCCACCTCTTGACAGAAACCAGTTCCTTGCTCTCTTTGGAGCTGTTTTGTGACCATTACACGTTACAGAACTTTGCACACCACAGCCACGTGGCTGCTCAACGGACAAAGACACGGGTTTTGGGTTTTCTTGGCTGCCCAGGGTGCCTCAGCTCACCTCAGCACAATGCCTGTGCTTTCCAGCTTTGCTAAAAACCTCTTGTGAGATGTTCCTCCACGAACCACCCAGGGCACCAGCTCCTTTTAGAGGTGGGAAGCTCCAGGTAGGGTCATCTTGCAGCAAGGAGGAGGAAGCACCGAGGTGGACTGTTCGCAGACGATGGTTGTTGGGTTGGTTCACCAAGACACAGCCTAAGCCTCAGTTACCTTTTCACACCCAGGTATCGTTTCATTTTGGAAAGGTTAAATACAGACATAAAATCAAATCCCACAGGCCAGTTTGAAACAGTAAATCAACAGGGAACAAAAAACTTAAGAAAATAACAGTCTGTGTGGATCCTGAGGCAACCTATTTTTAAAAACCCTTTACAAAACACACCCTTGGCAGGAATGACCTCTGCAGACTCCAGACAAGAAGAGAGATGAATAAATTTGAGCCAGAAGTTCCCTGTCACTTATTATATCTCATATAGCTTATTACAGTTCCCCTTGATTGTGTAATTAATCTTTTTTTTATTTTTTTTTATCTTCTCCTTTATACTTTCCAAGATTTCTTATGGGAATACTTCACAAAACCATACAAAGAAAAGCTGGTTTTTCCTTGTAGAGCCCCAGAAGATGCCATTTGGCTGAATTATTCCTTGTGGTCCACCCAAGCCAGCGTCAGTGATGGGGTTTGCTCTCAGTGACACAGCTCTGAACACCATGGGTGAAACACGAGAAAAAAAACTTCACCAAATGACGGCGTCGCTCCAGAGGGAAAAACCCATTTTATTCCATTTATTTATTTATTTATAATCAGTTGTCTTGTTTTAATCCCTCATCAGTCCCAGCAATTGCAAAAGAACCCCACGAGGGTAGTCTGGAAGGTGATGCTACACCAAAATAATTCTGATTTGAGAACTTTGCTGGTGTGCCAACGATGAAAAACAGCACCCTGCTCCACTCCTGCTGGGGAATCCCTTCTTACCTCGCCCTCACAACCTCACCACTGTGTTCCCTCACCTTTGGTAAAGCCTCTACCTGCTTTTGTAGGTGTGCCAGATGATGGGGGGGGGTTCAATTTATTCTTTCTTATTACAACTGCTTTCAAAAGGAGGGAGGCAAAAAATAATTTCATCTGGCCCTAATTCTCCACAGCTCTTCACCGCCGTCCTGCGGTCAATCTTTCAGCTGTTGAATAGCTTGGAATATTTCAGTTGTTGGCCAGTCAATGCTTCCCCAACCCAACCCCACCACCAAAGAGCCAGCACTTGGGAGCATCCCATTGGAGCAGGTCAGGAAGCGAGGTCTGCGACTCACCTGTCATCGACCTGGTGGTCGCGCTCTCGTAGAGGGGCACCCCTTCGCCCGCGTTGTTGAAGGCCTTTAAGGAAATGACATAATGGGAGCTTGGCTCTGCAGGACAGAAGAGAGAAGGAAAAAGAAAGCAGAACACTGTTAAAGCCAAGGTTTGGGATGCAGAATGGATGAGTGCTTTGCTGANAGCAGAGGGGTTCCAGCCCTCCCAGCATTGCTGGGGCTCCTCTGGCCACACTCCACCAGGTCCCTGGCTCTGCCACGCTCCTCTGCAGCTTTGCCTGCACAAGAAACCTGGAACCAACTTTGTGCATCAGCTGGAACTCCTGACCCATAGCTCTGAGCCGAGGAATCCTTGGCCAGAGTGCCACACAGAGGGATGCTGCAGGGTGCCAGGTCCTTCCTGCCAGCTCCCAGCACCCTGCTGCCAAGCCAGTCTGTGACCAGGGCCATAGTGCTGAGCTCTGGAGAGCAGGGAGGTATCCGTCCCCTCCCGAGGATGCTCTGCTGTCCCAGGGGTGATGTGGGACGAGACAGTTGAGGGTCACAGCGATGGGCTGCCTCTGGATCTTGAAATTCCCAGCAGTGAACCACAAGCATCCAGCTCTCCAGTGCTGCTGGGGTGGAGCTTGTGCTCCTGAACCTGGACCAGTCCATGCTCTTCTGTAGGGACTGAGCAAAAATCCTCCCTCCCTAATTACAGAATCCCACCCATTACAGTTGTTTTACCTCACAGAGAGCTCCCCCCATGAGCTCACAAACACAATGGATGGGGGAGACAGCAAAGAACACACAGGAACTAACTCCTGGGCACAAGGACAGGTTGTGCTGGTTCCTGCGTCCTATTTTACCATGGGGCTAAATAAATCCTGAAAAGAAAGCCAAGTGAAACGAGCCCACCAGTTCCACGCTGGGTTTTGCTACTTTTTTGCTCCTAAGAAAAGCAAGGTGATGAATTTTCCT
>VWZY01006900.1:139952-175896 GCA_013399075.1 Chloroceryle aenea
CTCTCCTCCTCTTTTCTCCTTCTTTCTCCATTCTCCTTCTCCTCCTTCCTCCTCCTCCTCTTCTCTCCTTTTTCCTCCTTTCTCCTTCACCTCCTTTCTCCCTCCTCCCTCCTCCTCTCCAGACTAAGGCATGAGCTTGGAGCACAATAACAACGCCCTCCACAGAGCTGGGTTACTGGCTTTGGGCACCCACGTGCAAAACCAGCGACCGTACGCCAGAGCCAGGCAGGATTTCTGAAAGGCAGCTGATGTCAAACAAATGCAACTGCTCTTTAAGGTCCAGAATCACAACGTTAACTTTGCAGAGTGCTTCAAAACCAGCACACAAAGGAACGGCGAAAAGAACGGCAGCGAACCTCAGGAAGCTGCAAATTCTCCTCTTTTCCAGCTAGAGACATCACAGCCAGGATTGAGGTGAGGCAGGGTGACCTCTCCACAGTCTCTGTCTAACGAGACAATGGAGAGCTGGGGAGCCAGGAGGAAGCAACCGCTGAAAGCCATGAGGATCAAAAGGGATGAGGTCTTTGGAGGGGAGAGGAAAACTCACACAAGTTCATTATTTATTTAGGCCTCAGACTTCACTTTTGCGTGTCACGTTCAAGGTCACGTACACCCCTGGTGCACAGCTTTTCTAGGAGATTTACAACAGGTAGGAAGGATGAGTCCATGTAACATCTAGAGGACGTGTGTTTCCCCTTAATCCTGCCAGGAGCATGCTTTGATTTGTAACCTTGTTGAAAGCAGGATTTTTATTAGGAAAAAGATTCTGTCTCAGCATTTTGGGTGATTTTCTTCTAAACAAGTCGGAGGAATAACGCAGGAAGTGTTGGCAATTCTTCCCATTTTTTAACAGATTTCCCAGAGCCTTTGGTCACATCCTTCTCGGGTTCATTTTTTCTGTATTTAAACGATGGGATAGAATTAGTTCAAGGATTTATTCTCCAAGCTGGACATGTAAATGTTCAGAGAAGTCCAATTTAAAACGCACGTGTCAGGATTTGTAACCAAAGTGCTGTGAGAGACCAGAAATTTGGCTTATCTGGACAACAACAAGTTAATGCTACTCACATTTTGAGTAGCTGCAATCAAACCAAAAAATGCACAATGAAAAATCATCAATAACTTCCAGGAAGCCTCAAATCCATTGGAGGGCGTTCAGCAAAACAACCCCGCACCACCAACTCTGATTTCAGGGACTGGATTATTTATAACTAAATAGTTGAGGTGCTCAACAGTTTATTGACATCTTAGAGATGCCTGAATGTTAGCTCTGTGATTAACACCTATTAGTGCAACATTCCCCATGATTTACTGGACTTTTGATGGACTTCTCCCTGCCTGTAGAGACAAGAGCATAGAGGAACCCTTTGAATCCACAGAAACCATCAACTTTCCACAAGCACCAAGTGTGGTTACCCTAGGAGAAGGCTTTCATAGCTGCAAGTAGTTCTAGTGGATCTTCCACCTGATGGTAAGTGGCTACCAGAGTGTCCTGTGAGCAAATACATTCACTGGAGAGATTTGATCCCAGCATGGCAGGGGTTGGAAAGGGACCTCTGGAGATCATCTGCTCCAACCCCCCTGCTCCAGCAGGGTCACCCAGAGCAGGTTGCCCAGGAGGATGAAGAAAAGCAAACACTAAAGCTTCAGAAGCCCCAAGACATTCCTCCCTTTGTTAATCAAGGTCAGAGTGAGGACCATTCTTAACTCTAAAACTGAGCTCTGCTGGTCAAAGCTGAGGAGGAGATGCCCAAGTCAAAGCACTTTGGCTTCGACAGCTCTGTCCAAATGATTTTCTTTTCTAGTACTTCTGGGTCAACCGTGATGAGAGAGTCAACTGAAAACTCAGGAAAGATGGGAAACCACCAAAGACAGGCTTGGGAGACTTTAAATCCCCCTAGGAATGAAATCAAAGTCCCAATACTTTGTGTTTAATCCTGACCATTTGTTATTAGTAACTTTTATCTTTATATTCCACCAAATTCCATCCACAGCCCAGTCAGACATCTTTCCATTTTGCATAAGAACTTTGTGGTTGCACAAAACATCATCAAATCAGCCTCTTTTTTTGGTCAAATCTATTCAGCAGTGTTTACAGGTGGCTCCTTGCAAATACATCTGGACACAAAGCAGCTGTTTTAAGTTTATTCTGCTCTTCAGGTTTCTTCAAGGAAAAGGCAAAACAGTTGGAGGACGCAGCGCTGGGAAAAAACCAATTCCAAAGAAAAGCATCCCCAGATATCAGAGAGCTTTGGCCCTGCAGAACTGAGATAACTGGTGTGGCTGTGCACCCTGAATGCACCAGGTTGATGACATTTCCTGGAATATCTGATCATTCCCAGCCTAGAAAGCAAAAAAAACCTTACCATTTTTACCTGGAATCCAAGTGCTAAAGAAACAACCTGCAAACCATTCAACTTTTTGACTTCCTTTCAACTTTAAAGCATTTTCCCAGTGCTAGGACAACAGACCATCACTGCTGGAAGGATCCAGGTCCCTCTGCACCACGCTGAGAATTTAGATGACCTGTCACAGAAGCTGTGCCATCAATAATGAATCTCCACCTCTCTCTCGGCGCCGATTTGATGGACACAAGCCAGGAATTTCATGCTGGCCATTAAATCCAAACACGGAGGGGCCGGCCCGAGAAATAACATCTTTAGGTCCAGCTCTCTGCACAAGTGGGAGTTGGTATTAGGAGCACATGATTTAATAAGATCCACTGCATAAAAATGAGCATCTGATCAAAGAAATTTGACATATCTGACAGCATCCTGAGCTTTGGAGGTAAACCCAACTGTAAAAATGCAAGGCAGAGACGTCCCGAGAAAGCAACGCAGGAAGGAAGCACCAGCTTGAGAAGAAACCTGCCACAAACCCCTCATCTCAGGGGAAGCTCTGGTGAAATGAAAGCAGCCCCTTACCCAGGTTTTCGATGGAGTAGTACCGCTGCTTGCTGTCCACCCGCACCGTCTCGGCGTAGGGGCTGCCGACGCCGTAGCCGATGATGTAGCCGCGGACCACGATGTTGGGGTTGAGCGGGGGGGTCCAGCTCATGACGATGCTCGTTGTCAAGGGCCTGACGTGAAGGGAGCTCGGCTGGTCAGGAACCTGAGATTCTGGGATTCGAACCAAAGCGGACAAAAAGAAAAGGAATGGGAGTTAAAATTCCACTCAAAGCTGGAGTTTAGATGAAATTGTCACCACCAGAAAGCTCCCCCCGAAGTGGGTGTCCCAGAGTTGCATGCGGAGCTCATGTGCAGTGTCATTTCTGAGCTACATCTTTCCCTTCCAAGAGCACTGAGATGCCTCAGGCTGGCTTGGGCAGTTCTCTCCCACCTTCTGCATCAGGCTACGAGAGAGGTTTAAGATGATGCAGGCAAGTGAAAGATGACCTGCAAGAGAACGTCCAGGAGGACAACTTTTCTCTTCCCTGGTTTCTTTACAAGTTCAGCAGGATCCTGACAGCTGATGGTAGGAGTTGTCTTTGTGCTGACAGATTATTTAACACAATGGTTCACTTTGTTAGTGATATTCTCCTATTTTCCAGCAAGGATCTGTCTCTTTGCAATGAAACCAAGAAGTGAATTTTAACTCTTGGCCGCACACCTCTTGCCTCAAAGCTGCTTTGACCAATGTGCCCCCATTTCACAAGGGGAACTAAGCCACTGAGATACTTTATTTACAGGTTTTGCCAGGTAAAATTCATTACTTTAAGGAGTAATTAAGATCCTTTGGAGTCTCTTTGCCTTCTACAAGCCTAATTTTATCATAAAAGTTAGATGAGTGAATGCCTTTTGCTTGAGTTTACCTGCTAGCTACCATATCACAAGTCTCTTCAGAGGAGCCACACAGTAGCTTGTCTTCTTGAGAGCAGAAAGAGACAAGTTACTATTTTTCCCCAATAAAAAGGCTTGCAATATAACAGCTGAAAGCTGACACAAAGACACCAAGGACAGGGGAGGAACAAAACCCACCCCAGCAAGAACACAAAATGATGTAAACTCCAACAAAAGACACCTCAGGGTTGTGAAGCATTCCCACTGTAAACCTTGGAAAAGGCAATAAAAAGAGGAATTAATGCTTTTTGAGAACCAGCACCCTACACACGGCCTTGGTGTTTGGTGTCCTTTGGGGAAAATTCTTCCGAAGGCATTGGAAAACCCGTGGCACCTTCAGGGAAGCCTGATGGGTACGTTACCAGTCTGAACCTTTAGAATTCCTTTGCATTTGACTCCTTACAAGTGCAAACCAGGGATGGCGTTTAAAGCTCGAAGGGAATTCACTGACACGACGCACACCCCTGGAAGTCACCTTAAGTTACCACTCCCCCCACCCCACAACTCCACTCCCCAGTTTTGGTTTCACTGCTAAAGTTCCTTGAGCATCTATTGCTCAAAACCCAACAGGCACAACTCTTTCTCCCAAACCCCCGAGATAAAAATAACAATGGAATGCCCTGACATGAGAAGGCGGCGCTCGGAGCGATTCCTCGATGCCTCCGAGTTGCCAAAAGCAGAAACACCTCTGGATTCAAACTACTTTCTTCTACCACTCCACAGGCTTTGTTTCAACCAATTCAAGTTGAATTCAAGCAGCTCAGAGCTAAAACGACAACATCTGGTGTCAAAAAGGAAAAGGCAGTTTCATTTTGGGAACCCTTCCTGCACATGGAGTCTCCAAGATGAAGCCGAGGTGGCCAATATCTGTGGACTGTTTTCTGAATACTAATGTTTCCTAAGGGGTTTGAATTGGTCTTTTTTTTACTTCACCTTTCTGCAAACAGCAATTTGAAGTACCTTTTTCAACAAATAAGAAAAACAAAGCCACATTTTTCTTACTCTGAGACAGCTCCAAATTTTATTTGTCTCACGTATTTCACAAAGTATAAAGTGAAATGTTGCAATCAACTCAATTTCCTCCCCCCTCAAAGTATTTTTGGATTCTCTTTCCAGTGAAGCACAATTTCCATAGGACTTCTGCCAAAATACAACATTTACATCCAGTAGTTCTTCAGGAAATGGACCATCCAGCCTTCGTGTGGCTCTGCTGATTTCTCCCGTCCCAGCACTCAAGACATCCAGGAGTAAAACTCTATTTTCTTTGCTGGGCCATTTCCTTGCATTTCCACATCAAGACATTTACTTGTGTACCTCCTGGGCTCGAACATAATGTCAGAACTACTTCAGAGAAGTAACCTTGTGATCCCATTTTCCTGCACAAAGTGCCAAATGAGTTTTTCATCCTAAAACCCCCAAATGAGCCAAATTTACAGCCCCTCCCTTAACTGCCCCAAGAGTTTATCACTTTCCTCTCAGATGAGGAAATCTTAAAGCACATCACAGAATCTCAGCATGGTGGGGGTTGGAAGGGAGCTCTGGAGATGCTCTGGTGCCACCCCCCCTGCTCCATCCAGCAGGGTCACCCAGAGCAGGGGGCCCAGCATCCCAGTGGCCAGGGGGGTTGGAATCTCTCCAGACAAGGAGACTCCACAACCTCTCTGGGCAGCCTGGCACAGCCTCTGACACCCTCACACCAAACAGGTTTCTCCTCACGTTCAAAGGATGTGTTCCAAGGCTGTGTTCAGAGGACAAATGTCACACGCACACGCTGTGGACATCAGGCAGCCCCATGGACCAGCACCTGGCACGCAGCAGGAGAGTTCCTCAGTAGATGTGTTCATGAAACCAGAGCTCTTGGTTCTTCATTTCTTCTTTTATGGACAAATGAGACTCCCAGAAAATTCTGGTGTGCCATCTCCTCCTGGGATGCCACATCTGCTCACACCCCTGCCTCTGGGAATCCTTCGCTGGGTTGCTACGTGATGGCTTCAGCACCCACCTCTTCCACCCAAGGAATACTGCACTTAGTGCTGCTTCAAGGTCCCTAATTCCCCTGTCAAGCCTGAAAAATGCTTCACATTTGGGTCACTCCAGCAATTTTCTCAGACCTTCAAAGCCGTGTGTTTTACAAAGTCATCCCATTTTGTTCACTTCCTTCCCCAGTTGCTGTTCAGGATAAATTGCAGGATGACAGCAGACTTAGCTCGTCAAGCTTAGAGCGCTAATTTAGAGCTGAAGCTCAACTGCATCAGCATCTAATACGTCTAACAGCTTCCATCTGTTCCATGCATTAATCAGTAACCAAGCATCCTAAACCCATTTTCCTGGAGGAAACCTTTGCTGCGTCGATCGGAGCCTCTCCTGCATCCTTGCTCAAACTACTGAAACCAGACCCTTTGGGGAAAACACAACTTTCTGTTTATTGACTTTTTGTGAAAGCCCAAAATTTGAGGCTTAAAATAAATATTGCAAAGCTCCCCAGCTGTCAACTGCAGGCACGTGAGCTTTCTAGGGAACCTTGAAGAAAGCAGTGATGTTTGGATTTCTAAACACTTTAAAAAGGGAAAAAAAAACAAACCCTAAACTAATTAAAATTAATAACTCTGGGAGTTGATGCTGTTCTCCACCCTGCTGGTGAGTCTTCATCCTGCTGATGCCAACCAGGCTTCCAGTGTCGGGCTGTTGTCATCAGGAGGGTTGTTCCTCCCTCCTGAAGCAGCACGTACAGAACAGCTCAGCTTGAATTTATCCCTGTGCACCCCTGTCCATCGGGTAGCTGCTGGGATTCCTCCACTGACACAGGGATTTGGGCACAAAAATACAAAGGAATCCAAATGCAAATCACATGCAATGTGCTTAAAGGTTCTACTCAGCATCCACGGAGCATTCAGAATTTCTCTTTCAGCCTTGGCAGTGAAAACTCAGCTGTTTCCACCTTAATAACAGAATGATTTGGGTGGGAAGGGACCTTTCAAGGTCATCTGGTCCAACCCCCCTGGTCTCCCCGCATGGAGCCTTCTCCTCTGCAGGCTGAACCCCCCCAGCTCTCCCAGCCTGGCTCCCAGCAGAGGGGTTCCAGCCCTCCCAGCATTGCTGGGGCTCCTCTGGCCCCGCTCCCCCAGCTCCCTGGCTCTGCTGTGCTGAGCACTCCAGAGCTGCAGGGGGATTCTCCCCAGAGACTGAGACATCATTTCTCCAAGTGCTGTCTAGCCCCAGCCTAATTAGGACATCACCACCCAGCACGGCACCGCGTGATCCATCGGGATAGTTCCACCTTGCCTAGAAGTGTCACCTCAACCCTGATGAGAAACCACAGGCACCAGTTCTCCCCTTTTGTGGCTCCACGCAGCATGGTCGCTCCGGGTCAGCTGGAAAAAAAAAGTGCATTTGGGAAAGGCAGCGATTCCTCGATTTGCAAGAGCTGATTTGGAGATCATAAGGAAATCCAGGCAACAAAAGCAAGGCACCACCAAGTGCTATGGCACATTTGGACTGATTATTTATTTATTCTTTCATCCCATTTGCCTTTGATCCTTTTTAGGTGACTTGTTTTGTTTTACAAATCACGGCAATTTTCCTTTTATTTTCTATTCATCTCCCTTCTACTCCATTATTTGCTTCTTAGGGATTGTCTGTAGCTCTGCCGTGACTTCCATCTGTCAAGACTCTTTGTTCCATTTGATTTGCACTCTGTTTAATTTTCCTTAGGCAGACTTTTTCCATTCCTTGGCTTTTATTCTTTTAATACTTCAAATATTCCACTCATTTTCTCTCTCACCCTTTCATTTCAGCAGCTTTTCCTCCCTTTTGTGTCAGCATCTGCACCCATTTCTCCGCAGGTACCCGCGTCCCGTCATCTTCCGCTAATTATTCGGCTTCCTTGCCAACCTGTATTCCTAACACCTCCTTGGCCTCCTTGTAATTGTTTCTTCGCCTGATTATCTTCAGCATTTAGGATGTCACCGTCTCGCTTCACCCCTCACCAGGCTAAATCCTGTGACAGAATGATTTAAAGAAAGGTTTCTGGCTCCTCAGTCCCGATGATGCCAAAGAAACACAACCCAAGGCACACGGCACCCCCAGATGGTCCACGGTGGGTGTTGAGAACTTGGAGCATCCCACCCTGACCTCGGCTTGGGTGACAGCAGCAGTGACAGTGCTCAGCTAGAAGGTTTTAGGGGGTAACAGCTTTTAAAGGGGGTGTATTTACCATCCAGATCGTTTTCGGGTGTTTCCGCTGTGTACCAGTCTGAGGAGGGTCCTGTCCCGTTCACTGTCATAGCAGCCACCTGGAAACTGTACTGGCTTCCTTTCTCAAGTCCTGTTTAATGAGAAACAAAAAGAAAAGTAAATAAAAATCATTCTGAAAGAAGAAGAAAACAACATAATGATCACAGCAGAACTCGCAGAACCCAAACTCTCTAGTCCATTGGATTTGCCATCCGTAAGGAGTTATCTAGAAATGGAAATATGTGGAAATCTGATCAACAGAGGAACCTCCTGAAGGTCAAGAGGGGCAAGGGTAGGGTCCTGGGGCCTTCCTGAACGTGCCACAAGACATCCAAGTCCCCAAGTCTCCAGCAACCACAATAAATTCATGCAGAAAGCAGGAATGAGAGCTGGCTATTTTTCTTGACTGCATTTCAAAACACATATTCCCAAGCTTTGGGATACAAAGCACTGCATGGAGACATCAGCAGGCAGGAGGGGTCGGGCTTCCTTCAGCCCATGGTTCCACCTGGACTTCCGTAGCTCTTTGAGACTGGAATAATCCATGGGACACAAAGAGTTTGCTCTGGACATGTGGATCTACTGTAATAAAGATTTGGCTGCTCTGCTTCCATGGGGCAGATGTTCCCCCTGGCTGAGGGTGTGATCTGCTAGGATGGGATCTACAGGGATGGTGGTGGAGCTATGGAGGTACGAGCCTTTGCTCTGGGACTTGGAATGCTTCAGAGCAGCAGCAGCTCAAACATGGGAGCAGTTTGGAAAAGGGACTGGTTATCTGGTGCAATCCCCCTGCAGGGAGCAGGGACCTCTGCAGCCAGAGCAGGGTGCTCAGAGCCCCGGCCACCTCCCCTGCAATGGGGACAGGGATGGGGCAGCCACCACCTCTCGGGGCAGCCTGGGCCAGGCTCTCCCCACCCTCAGCACCAACAATTTCTCCTGCTCTCCAGGCTCAAGCTCCCTCGGCCACTTCCAAACCATCCCCCCTTGGCCTGGCCCAACAGGAACAGATCCAAACTCTGTCCCCAGCTTTCTGCCAGGCCCCTGCCAGTCCTGAGAGGCCCCCAGAAGGTCTCCCCAGAGCCTTCTCTTCTCCAGGCTGAACAAGCCCAGCTCTCCCAGCCTGGCTCCCAGCAGAGGTGCTCCAGCCCCTTGATCATCTTCATGCCCCATCATTATTTGTACATTACCCTCTCCAACTTCCCAAACATGCTTAGAATGCCACCCCCCTCCAGAAAGTAGGTGTTTGCTGTGCAGCTCTTAGTCCTGGAGCTTTCACCAGAGCTCCCAACTCCAGTCAAGAGCCCAGGTCAGATGACCAAGTTGAGCTTTCACTATTTATGCTCATCCCCATAAAAACCTGCTCTGGTATCTGACTTAAAATACTCTTTTTCCTTCCACAGCAGGAAAATGCTGCTGTCTATTCTCAAACATACAATTCAGAATCACTTCTGAATCTCCGAGATTACGCGTGGAACCCATCAGAGTGCAGGTCACCTGAGGTGACATCACACTTGGATCACACTCAGTGGCAGAGGTGCCGTTGACCTTGATGAAGTTTAATTTTCCCCCTTGCTGCTTTGCTGCTTTTCTCAGTTATGTCTTGGGTCTAATGCAAGAAATTGGTTTTCTGCTACCAGAATTCACTGCTACCCTTATGATCCTCATCTGGCTACTTTCACTCAGGGCAATTAGAGCTTTACTATGATCTCCAGTAACACTTTTGTGTTCTGAGATATTTTCCACTGAAAAACTTGGAAAAGAAACTAAGGATAAAGGGGGAAAAAAGAAAGGCTGTTCTTGCAGCCCCGAGAAAACAGGAGCTGTCGCCTTGAGTGCTCTGAAAAACCACCTTAAGATACCAGACATGAGAAATTCAGCTTCAAATTTATGAATGATCAAATCCAGGAGACAAACATGAAGGCAAAAAAAAACCCAAACCCCAAAAAATTAAGAAAAAAACCCCCAAACCCACCACGAAGACTTTGTACAACACAATAAATGCTACCTGCCAGCGAAGAAATCAATGTTCCCTTGAAGTGCAAGTATATTTTATTCCCAAAGCATTTAATTCATCAAAAACCTTGCAAGCCTGGCCCGTGTGAACACTGACCTGTGAACAAATACCAGAGGTTGTTTGGCTCCAGCGTTTCCATCTCGCCCCGGCGGGCAGTCTTGCGATGTCGGATTTTATAGCCCGTAATAAATCCGTTCTGAGTACCCGGAGGTGGAGGCAGCCAGCTCACTTTGATGCTCTGGAAAAGAAGAGATCTTACTGCTGATTTGTCTTTAGTTTTAGAAAGGAATGACAGAAATTGAGCATTTTAAATGAATGGGGGGGGGGGAATAAGGAAAAAAACCCAAAGTTATGGTTTTCTCCTAACGTGGATTCAAGCAAGTTGTTATTTTGACAAGGAAGGCAAATGAAGTCTGAAAGGGATTCAGGCTGATGTAAAAACAACTGTACAATCTCTGGCAGTGGATGGCTATAAAGACAATGGATTTCTAGAGTCAATTTTCACCCTTTTCAGGGATGTTTCATTCACCAGGCCACCAGAACACCCACAGCCCTAGAAGTGGCAGAAATCACTGCAACTCGTTTCCCTTTGCAGCCCAAAGTTGCCTCTTTTTAACCCTAAGATTCAAACTCTCCAACCAGCCCTTTGCCAGAGTCAGCAGCAGCACAATTAACTCAGAGCAATCACTTAGGTTTTAGGAAATGTTGCTTGGGTTGTAGGAGGACCTGGGGGAGAGGGGCCAGAGGAGCCCCAGCAATACTGGGAGGGCTGGAACCCCTCTGCTGGGAGCCAGGCTGGGAGAGCTGGGGGGGTTCAGCCTGCAGAGGAGAAGGCTCCAGCTGGGGAGACCTTCTGGGGGCCTTTACTCTTGCAGATGTTGGACTCTGCCACCCCTCTCCTTGAAGGAAGGTCTGAAGGAGAGCTGAGAGCTCCCTCCCAAGCAGCAGGAACCCCTCGTTCTCCCTGTATCACTTCATGCTTAACCAGATGGGATTTCATTTACTCTTTTCTCTCTCAGTGACTCAGCCTCAGGAGGATTTTGAGCAATCAGCTTTCACTTTTGTCATGCTAAATTCCCCTTGCCTCCCCCCTCTGCAGCCAGCCTGGACCCCCACATGCCTTGCTGGGTGACTCCAGCGCCAGCACTCCTCAGCTGACACAAGCCAACGACTCTCTCCATCCTTTGTTCTCTTTTTGCTTATCAGAAAAAGAATCTTCTCCCTTATGCTGCAGCAACTGTATTTCTTTAGGAGCCTTTTGTGAAGGATCTTATCAAGGAAAGCCAAGCCAATGATATCAACTGGATCACCTTGCCCAAGCGCTCAACGATTCCCTCAAAGGACTTTAATAGGCATAAGAAAGCAAGGCTTTCCTCCACAAAAGCTGTATTGATCCCTCCTCCTCATATGGTGTTCATCCCTATGTCCATTCTTTCGGGGCTTTATTATGGTTTGTAACAATTTGTCCAAGGAAAACCACCAGATTTCCTGGCCTGGGCTGATAAGAGACCTGAAACATCAACATCTCCCCGCTACAACAACCCGGGCACCAGCTGCTCTTCGCACATCTCCGATCCTTTGAGTCGTTGGAGTCAAGATGACTGAAGGAATTCAGGGTATCAAGGGCTTCTCTCTACCCTGCCTCTTACAGAATCACCTTACCAATTCTTAGGCCACCAGAAAAAAGGCAACCACGTGGCAGTGGAGGGTTTGTGACCTAACACGACTCATGATGATCATCGAGTTGCGCGTGTACGTGGAGCTCCTTATGAAATCAACTATGGCAACAGAAAAATCCATGTTGTGCATGTACTGCCCGGTGATTTATCATCACAATCAATTTTTGGGTGGAATCATGAGGAGGCTGGGTTATTTTCTTTTGCATTTGAGCAGAATAAAGCCCAGAGAGCGATGGTTTTAGAACCAGATCTGGGCGCTTCGAGTATGGAAGTTGCCGACGTGTAAAAGGCTACGAGGAGAAGATGCTTTGGCTGACCCACTGCCCAGGTAGAGAAGCAAGCAAGATATTTCCTCAGAGGAGGGGGAAAAAGCACAATCCCATCTTTCCCCTCTCACTTCCCCAGAGCAACAAGAAAAGCTCTTCTAAGATCCCAGCTGCCCCATCCAGGGAAAGAAAAAACACGTGGAGAAGACAATAAAGATGCAGAGGGACAGGAATGCTTTGTGGTACAGCTCTTGCAGGAAGGTGGTTCCCAGGAATGATCTGTGGACTGGAAAATCCCACCAGAAGGGACATATCACACTGGCCTCTCAGTCTGGCAAGCGCAGTAACACCAACTTTTAAGGTGCTGCTCATAGAAAATTTGGAAGTGAATCAGCTGATAGAAACCATGAGTGAACTTTGAAAGAAATCCCATAACTGGAAGACCCTCTGATGACCCAGACTTTTGAGTGGATCTCTGGGTGACCCAACATCCTTTCCAAACCATAGTCTCAGTATATTGTGTCAATCTATTTCAAACCAAAAATAAAAGACTGCTGAGCTGCACGTGCTCTAAGCCAGCTACGAGGCCCCAAGACAATGTGTTGCCCTCTAGGAGAGGTGGCAACCACATTGGTTATGCTCCTTCAGAGGAAGGGTTCTCCAGGCCACTGCTCACCTCAAACAAAGAGAAGAATTTCTTGCAAATGAAACAATACCCATGCTAAGGGCTCTGCCACTGGGGCAACCCTGGTCCTAAGTTTCTGAGCAGAGAAAATTCTGAAAGCTCCTGAAGGAAGGGTGTAGGAGTCACAGTGTCCATGCACGTTCTCCAAGCATGTCCCCAAACACAGCCAGGGACAAACCCAAGCCCTTAGAGCTGCGACACCCTCAAGTGCTGCAGTTTTTCTGAGGTCCCCATAACCCTTCCCCTGCCTTGAAGTCTCCAGTGTCTGCATCTCCTGGCACATCAGGCCTCCCAGAAGCACTGGCTTTGATCTGACACTCAAGGCAGACTAAACAAGATCTTCCTGATGATTAGAGGAAGAAGCAGGTTCTTTACAGATCCACCTAAAGCTGTCACTGTGCCAGTAACAGTTCACTTTCACCTCAACCTGGTCTCCATGGACACGGCGACGATGCTTTTTATCAATAGTACTTAACATGTGACCCTTTGCTCCAGGAAAATCAATGATGAAAGTTCTGACAGCCTTCTGGTCCTTTCTTCTGCTTCAGAGAGAGCAGGGATGACTAGTGCTCTAATCCTTCACGCTCCATCACAGACGTAACCAACACAAAGAAAAATATTTCCTTTCTCTTTCACCAGCATTCCCAAAGAAACCACAAAATAAACCCAACTTCAAGAGGATTTTAGGAACGTTAGTTGGAACTAAAGGTTGCCCATCACCACCAGTAGGAAGTCACCTTGAGGAGCTCAGCATGAGCTTGGACACCCAGCGCTGCCAGTGTCTTGGGGATGGCAAAATGACCAACTGGGTGGCATGATCCCACCTGGTTCAACTGCATCTGATGCATCTTTTCCAGGGAGAACAGACATTGGCCCACCAACAGATCTAACCAAACTTGAATTGAACCTCCAACGTTTTGCCTGTACTGTTCCAAAGTCGTAGGGTGTCTTAATTTTCCCCTTTTCATGATTATTTAGCAGAATAAGAAAGAGCTGAGATATTAGCTCTTCGTTGATGAAAAATGGGGAGCATCACAAATCTCATTCATCTGATCAAATCTGGATGGGAGAAGACTCAAGGAGCATAGTGAGAGGGTTTCAGGATGAGAGGAGGTAGATTTAGATTAGGTATTAGGAAGCAGTTCTTCACTCTGAGGGTGCTGAGACCCTGGCACAGGTTGCCCATGGAAGATGTGGATGCTCCATCCCTGGAAACATTCAAGGCCAAGGTGGACACAGCTCTGAGCACCCTGCTCCAGTGGGAGGTGTCCTTGCCCATGGCAGGAGGGTTGGAATGAGATGATCTCAAAGGTCCCTTCCAACCCAACCCAGTCTCTAATTCCATCATTTCCTAGGCTTGGAGTAGGACTCCAGCTGCACTCACCAGAGACCCTCTTTTCTCAAGCATCCAAACCCAGCACGGTACGTGCAGGAAGGACACTGCAAGGCTCCTGAAGCCAAAGCTGGGTTTCTCCCAGCCCCTCCTGCTGCCCTCAGCCCTTCCACTCCACCACCCTGCAGGCAAGGGGCTCTCCTCCTACAACCAGCGTGTAAGCTGCAAATTAATTTACAAATACCTGTCGAGGCTGTTGGCAGTTGCCTTGGATACGAGCAATTTTCAAGTCCCCAACCATGGTGTTTCATAAAACCACATTTTCCTTTTTTTCACCCCAAGAGGAGATAAGAAGAAGAAAAAGAACTGGGTGGATTGTTACAGTATGAAGACCTTTTCAGCCAGCATAATCTCTTCAGGGTGTTTCTTTTCTGAGCTGCATCTGCAAACAGCTCTTATGTTAAAGTTGCATGAGCAAATACTTAAAGCATTTGACCACCAGCAAATACTTAAAGCATTTGATCACCAGAGCCTTAAAAAAAAATAAAGGAAAGGGGATAGTGATGATCTACTGGGGAAAAAAAATACTTCAGGATTGAAAACGCCTCTGGGTGTCTTCACTAACTTGAAAAGAAGATGAAATATGAGGCTTAGAAGAGCCAGGAACCTCAGGCAAATAAAGTCAGGAACCTCAGGCAAATAAAGTCAGGAACCTCAGGCAAATAAAGTCAGGAACCTCAGGCAAATAAAGCCAGGAACCTCAGGCAAATAAAGCCAGGAACCTCAGGCAAATAAAGTCAGGAACCTCAGGCAAATAAAGTCAGGAACCTCAGGCAAATGGGGAGAAAAAGGAATGGCCAAAGAAAAAGCACCTGGCATAGTGATGGTTTCTTTTGAATCTTGCTGGCAGTTTCTCATTTTATTAGGGAAGCCAAAAAGAGTCACTGCTGGTTGAGTTTTGAGGCATTTCTAGGTATTTTTAGGGCATTTTCAGACATTTCATAAGACAACTGAAAGGAACATCTACTAATTTTGTAAGTATGTTTGAAAGCCAAACCTTTTGAAGTAACTAACAGACACCATAAAGTTGAAATGCTCTTTATTTTTCATGAGCATCATGTGCAGGAAAATTCTCCAAGCTTTTATTTGGCATTCAGAGATGGGCACAAAGGTTCTCACTAAGGAAAAAAAGCTGGCATGGGAAACCCCACCCACAATATATTTCCATAGCTGTAGTCAAATAGAATCACAGACTGGTTTGGGTTGGAAAAGACCTTGAGGATCACCTAGTTCCCATCCCCTTGCCATGGGCAGGGACGCTTTCAGCTAGAGCAGGTTGCTCAGAGCCCCATCCCAACCTGATCCTGAAGGTTTCTGAGGATGGGGCATCGACCAACTCTTTGAGCAACCTGTTCCAGTGTCTCACCAACCTCACAACTTCTCCCTAATCTCTAATCTCCAGCTACATTTCTTTAAAGTCTGGGTTTCTTTTCCT
The DNA here is from genome assembly GCA_013399075.1 of Chloroceryle aenea. NCBI lineage: Eukaryota > Metazoa > Chordata > Aves > Coraciiformes > Cerylidae > Chloroceryle > Chloroceryle aenea. The sequence continues at coordinate 155,497 of VWZY01006900.1, forward strand.
TTTAACTCATTCTTGGGTCAATGATGCAATTACTCCCAAAGAACATTTGCTCCCAGATCTTCCTCCTTCCACTTCTGACCTGCGGGATCATTTTAGTTCCTATCAGCCAGGAAAGGCTGAATTTCACCTCCCTCCTTCCCAACCCTGGCTGAATTTCACCTCCCTCCTTCCCAACCCTGGCTGAATTTCACCTCCCTCCTTCCCAACCCTGGCTGAATTTCACCTCCCTCCTTCCCAGCCCTGGCTGAATTTCACCTCCCTCCTTCCCAACCCTGGCTGAATTTCACCTCCCTCCTTCCCAACCCCTGAAAACTTGTAGAGTGCTTCAGTCAACTCCAAGCAGAGCTTTACAGGTCCCAGGGATCAAAGCAACTATCAATACTTCAATCAACTTTTCAATTACAAACACATTTAATTGATTAGCACTTAGCAGTTGGCTATCACTTTAATTACTGATTATGCTGATTGCTTTAACGAGAGCTGCCCCAGAGCCTCCTCCTTAAGAGCTTAGAAAGCAAAGGGCACAATAATTTCAAAAGAATTAGGATATTAAAATGTGGATTAAAATAAAAATCTCAAGAATATTAAAAAAAACCCCAACACAATAAATATTCCATTTTTAATAATGTTAATGTAGGTGTCCTTATTATGGGGTGGTGGTAACAGGAGCTGCTCAGAGATCCCTCCAAGGCAGCCTCAAGAAATGCAGTTAAATGATCAAACAGTGGTGAAGTTTATGAGAAAAACCTGAAACCTGAATGTAAAGTGACCTCATCCCTGGGAGAAATTCGAATGAAATGAAAAGGGAAGGTTCCAGCCCTGTCCTTAAGTTAGTTATCAACCAACCAGCCTGGTCCTGCTGACTGTAAAGCTTGAGTGAAACCAAAAGTGGAGTGGGAAGACCCACAATTCAAACCACATAATGCATCCAGAACTTGTGTCTTAAGGTGACTCCTCTCCAACCTCCCAAGCAAATGCCAGTGGAAGGCTCCTCATGTGCATTGAACGGCCTCAAAATAAGGAGCTTCTTGCAGCTATGGGCAAGGTTTTCTAGACAGACACAGGGATACTTCTCACAGCTCACACCTCCAATGAAAAAGTGAAAGTTTGGCATTCCATGAGAAATAAAGGAGCTGCTTCCCCGGGGTGGGGGGAAAATGGGAATGCTTAATCCATCCTGGGGACCAAGGGCGCTCCCACTCCAGGCTCCCATTCCTCAGCTCACGTTCATTATTTCAGCATTTTAAAACCTGCCCACTGCTTAATTCCTCCCTAGTTTGTAGCCCAAGGCTGCTGTTCTTCATGAATTCTGATAGATCATTAACTGTGCTTCTGCTTTCGGCTTTCCGAGTCTCCCCAACACCGGATGAAATGCAAGGGCAGCCCGGGTATCACACGGTACCTAAAATCCCTCCAGCTCCAGCCAGCTGTGAAAATTCATAATCTTCAGTAATTATTTCTAGTTAGATCACTACATTTGTTAGTTTTTGTTTGTTCAATTATCTTTTCCTTCAAAACTCAAAGTGCTGGAGGTCCCAGTAATTATCACAGGACCCAGATGCCAAATACATCTGGGAAAGGTAAATGACTGGAAGTCAGCAGATGACCAAACACATTTCTATTGATTTTTAGGATTCCTGACAAGGGTTCATTCTGGATAGGCCTTTACATTTTGTACTGATTGGCATCCAATTAAAGGCATTTCATTCCCTATGAATATTAAGCAGGGCTCCAGAAACCACCACGTCAGACATAAAAATGCATTTTCTATTTTCTCCTTCTTCTAACAAACATTTGGGCTTTAGGGATCTGCAGCTGGATGTTCAGCATCAGAGCTGCTGTTGGGACACATCTGGTAGAATCTGTCTCCCCCTAAAAAACAACCTGAACTTGCAGAATTCAATGAGATTTGCCTAATTCTCTTCACGCTCAAACTCTAGAGTCCCTGATAAGTTTAAGGCAAAGCTCTGAGGCTTGAAAGCCTTGTTCTGAAGACCTCTTAGTAGATGTGCTTATAATTGGTACCTTAGACCTGCAGAAGGATATTCCTCTACAGTGAAGGACACTGGACCTAGTCCAGCCTCAACAACTGTTTACTACTAGAGCTGGAAAGTTCAACTTTGTTGTAAATCTGCTGCTGGACACTCAAGGCTGGGTTCATCCCAATTATACAGCTGAAGCATCCTAGTCCTTGGGCAGAGGAGGATGTGTCATGTAGGAGAACCACCTTTCAGGAGCTGCCTGCAGCTGAAACAAGCAGCACTACCTTTCAGGTGACTCCATTAAGTGCCCAAATTTAGGTGGAATGATGGGAGTCGGGCACTCTGGCAGAAATGCCACTGAAGGTTGGAAGGGACCTCTCTGGGTTATCTACTCCAAGTATTTATTTAGCACTCGTTCAGACACCACCCATCAAGGTCAACATTGCCACCTTTGTGAGGATCTGGCCGACGTGGTGCCCTGCCATGGATGGCTAGAGGATGCTTCCCAAAACGAGAGCCCAGGGCTCACACTGCTCTTTAGAGAGTGCCTGTCCTCATCAGCAGCCTCCTTATCTTGCATTAAGACCATAAGCATGATTATTTATCTCTTTTTATTTAGACTGAGCCTTCTGGCCATTGTTTTCTCAGGAGCAGAGCCCAGATTTGTAGCTTCATGGAGCAGAAGGAATCTCTGCGACCATCCCTTGCCCAGTGTAACAGCATCTGGAAGACTCCTCCAGATTAATTCTTGTCTGAATGGGATAAAGGAGAACTCTGGGAGAGATGACCATGGGAGAGGGGACAGCTCTGTTCAGTTAACCACACAAACCCAGCTGATTTTTGGTATGATTTGGAAGTTTCATCCTCTTTTCAAGAAGAGCTAGCCTCACACAACACCACCCGAATGACTCACCGGCCAAACTTTGATGACAGCCCTGCTGCCCAGTGCCACTACATTAAAAAACCCCCAACTCTTTTCCTTCCAGAAGCTTTAATGTCATAACATTACCAATAAAGGCACACCAGAGTTCACCAGAGCAAAAAACCCAAAGAGAAATAATCCCAGCGACGTTCCTGAACAAAGCCCTCCAAAATACAGCGTGCGGTGACCCAGAGAGTCCAGCTCCCTGTTGTTACTCTTTGATGAGGTAATAAATACAGCGACCTTTAAAAACAGACTGTGGAAAATAACCTGTTACAGTAGCAGCTGGGGTTGGAATCCCACCTGATGATCACCATTAACCACCCCAGCCAGGAAAAGGGCAAAAAAATAATGTCTTGGAATAACAGAAGTAGCATTTTTCTGGCAGTTTTGACCCTTAGGGCTCTATCCCTTTCAAAAGAAAAGTTGCAGTGTAAGAATGTTGAAGACAGTGATCTATTTGAGGCCTGCTTGCTCATCACTGGCACTCCTTTGAGGGAGAAGAACTGTCAAGACCCAAGAAATTGCAAAGTTCTTGTGGTTCTCTGTGTAACTTCACACACAACCGGCTCGTTCGCTACGTAAATGAAGCTACTGGATTGAAAGCAACTTGCTTTGATGCTATCAGGCCACCAAAGCATCCTCCCTTCATGGGAGGAGCTCCTGGGTGAAGCTGCCCTACGCCTTTACTCATGCTATTTAAGGGCTGAGTGGTGGGAAGACTTTGTGGTGATGGGAATGGAGCTTTCACTGGAGTTTGAGCGGCTGGAATGAAGGATCAAGCACCTTCCAGGAAAATATCTATAAATACAAAGAAATGGTGCAAGCCTGAGGCTGGGACCTGTTGGAGCAGGTCCAGAGGAGGCCATAAACATGATCTGAGGGGTGGGACATCTCTGCTGGGAGGCCANGAAGATCTAACACACCGCATTTTTCCTCAAGAGCTAAAGAAAACACACAATTAGTAAACTCCTGCTGGAAGAGGGTAGAATTAGATTGGAAATTAGAAGTTCTTCACTCTGAGGGNTCCCTTTAGGACTTAAAAAATGTCTTTCTACTCAGTGTAAATGGCCCCTCTTTTAATGATAAACCATCACCCCTTGTCCTGTCACACAATCCCAGCATGGTGAGAGCTGGAGGGACCTCTGGAGATCATCTGGTGCTCCACAGAACTGCTCCTTCTCCGGGGGAACATTGGAGGAGCTCTTATCTCACTCAAGAACCCGGACAAAAGAAGCACGGTGAAGAGCCCTGCTGCGTGGAAATGAACCCCTTATTGAGGAGACAACAAAAAGGCAGCAGAGAAAGAGCACAGGAGACTAAGTGCTTGCAGGAAATATATTAGAGCTTATGCAGAAATCAAGGAAACAGTTTAATAAATCAATACAAAGCATCGACTGAGAAGATTTGGAGATGTTTAGTTAGGCAAACAGCATTTAATAAGCCTTTCAGAAGGGACTTAGGGAATTAAAGTGCTTCAGCTGTTGCTGCAGATGATGATGGAGTCTCCTCCTTCCTCCAGGTGAGGAAGGAGATACCCAGCATCATTGGCCTTCACACACTAACATGGTATTGATCTCTCTGTTTGGTGAGTTTGATGGGTCCTGCAACTAGAGCTTTGAAGAAGTGGTTCTAGAGAAGATCTAACACACCGCATTTTTCCTCAAGAGCTAAAGAAAACACACAATTAGTAAACTCCTGCTGGAAGAGGGTAGAATTAGATTGGAAATTAGAAGTTCTTCACTCTGAGGGTGGTGAGACCCTGGAATGGGTTGCTCAGGGAAGCTGTGGATGCTCCATCCCTGGATGTGTTCAAAACCAGGTTGGACAGAGACTTGAGCAACCTGCTCTAGTGGGAGGTGTCCCTGCCACCTACTTAAAAAAATCCCACACCAAAATAATCAGAAGAGCACTGACAAATATTTCTAGAGCAGAAATACAGATTTTCCATCACACACTTCCCAGATTCTCTGGGAAAAGGAAGAAAAACTTGCCAAAAGAGTTAATTCTGCATTAAAAGGGCACTCTGGGAGCTGAGGCTCCTTCTGAAATGCTGAAAGCAAAGCTAATTCTGGCCCAAATGAGTCCATAAATATCATGTAATTTAAGTCCAGAACCAGGCTGGTTTCTAATTGCTTTATTCTCTAGAGACTGCTCTGTGGGATTCAAAGTTGGGAGCACACATCCTTTGGGTTTTAGTAGAGCTACGAGATCCAAACGTTGGGTTTAGGGAGCCAATTTTGGTCTCCAAATTGGACCAAAACCTGGTCAAACAGGCTTCTGTTTGCAACCACCCCCCTCTCCCTGCAATCCCATCAGGCAAGGCTGTTTTTCTAACATCCCCCATCCCTCCCCCCCACAAAAAAAAACATTTTATGGCTTTGCTTTTACTGGTTCTGTAACATAAATTACCCAGAACCATTATTCCCACTGCTATATGCACATTATCAACAAGGAGTAAGAAAAACAACAACCAAAAGCAAAGCAAAAACCCAACCCTTAGGTTATATATAATTAAGACAAAAAGTGGTAAAAGTCATTAGACAGAAGAAAAAGAAAAAAAACCTCAGGTCCTGATTTTCATTTAGACTGAGAAACTGTTCTGCCTGGGCAGAAAGACCTCAAGGAGGCAAAACTAAATTGAAACCTCTTTTTCAGGTTTCTTTATCTCCCAGAACGGTGTAAACAGCGGCTGCAGAAACAGAAACCAGAACATAAAACTCTGGAAAGAGTTTTCCTTTATTTTACCAAATCCCTGGCACTATTACAGGACCCTCCAGCAAGCTGAGCTGAGTCAGTGCTAAAAGAGAAGGCTCCATCGTGATGCAGGAGGTGCTGGGTACCCAGTAGGGGGGCCAGGCCACCCCTTCTCCCAGCTGCGTGTAAAATCCAAGCCAAATTCCCCACTGGAAGTGGGTTGTGTGTCTGTCCCTTCATTAAATGTCACGTCTCTGCCAAACCAAAGCAAGGCTGATGAGCTCAGCAGCTCCTGCCAGTAACAGGAGATGCCAGCAGCATCCCCAGGGTGCTGGGGAGAAGGGAGAGGCTGGGTGACACTGGGGCTGCACCCCCCATGGGCACCTGCATGAGCAGATCAGAGAGATGGGGGTTGCAGGAACTTTCTTCATCTGGGAGATGTTTCTGCTACTTTAACATTCAAATCTTTGGATTGCTTTGGTTCAAGAGCCCTTTCAGATCAAGTCCAACCATAAATCCAGCACTGCCAGGGCACCCCTGACCCCTGGCCCTCAGCACCACAGCTCCATGGGGGGCTTGGAAACCCCTCCAGGGGTCACGGGGACTCCACCCTGCCCTGGGCAGCCTGTTGCACCCCATCACCACCACAGAGACAAAGTCAGAACCTTTTAGGTGCCTTACAGATAAACAAAGTGAAAATATCATCCGAGGTTGGGCTTGGGAACCCCAACACCAGCCACATCCTACCACCTCCTTGCCAACATCTGGCTGAAACCCAAAGCACTGCAGTGAAACCTCCTCTCCCCATCTCCCACCTCCTCCAGCTTTGGGTACCAGTGTTTGGGGAACCAGCACCCCAGGAACCAACCAGGTGATGAATCCCAGCACCATTTCATGTGCCCAGTGAAACCACCTGGTTCTGCTTTGCTATTTTCATGCCATTTCTGGAGCTACCTTTGCAGTCTAGTGGAAATTACTTGAAGAACCATCCAGAAAGAGAAAATGCCATTTTTTTTTACCACAAAGTTGATCTACACAATCTTCTCTTCTATCCTCATTTCACTGGGATCCAAAGGCTCAGCGAGCCCAACTGGATTCCTGCAAACATTGTTTTTACAAAAAGGAGGAAGTTTTGCAAATGCAAAACTCCTGGAGGACGGGAGAAGAGGATAAATGTGATAAAGTTTGATAAGAAAAGGGAAAAAATAAAACCCAACCAGCTGATCCCCATAACTGGAGGCACGCAGAGTATCACTACACCAACAATTAAATTGCTTTCTATTTATACAGCAAGTTGTGTGGGTATTTTTTTTGGTTGTGGTTTATTATTTTACTTAATTTTACTTATTTTTGATTTAAAAAGTCAAATAAATGCTGCTAGTGAAACATGAAATCTGCACAGAGCATATTCACAGCTCACAGAACAAGATCTCGCGGAGCAAGGAAGAGCAAAAATTACATTCCTGAGCGTAACCACAAAGCCCTCTGCAGTGCCTTCCTTTCTGGCTAATTTATTTATGCCTTAAATGCCTCCTTTAAAGAGCACATTATGTGCAGTTTAGCCAAGCTAACGTTTTATTCAAGTCTTAAACACACTTCTCCTTCCCCCTGCCGTGACTCTGATGGCAGGCGTTGAACGACGGAATCGGAATCGTCCGGGTTTGGGCATCTCCTGGTTTTACTTTTATTAAATATGTTTTGCCTCATTTGTATTTATTTTATTCCCATTTTTAAGGACTTGTTTCTAAATGGAGAGAGCAACAAATGCTGGGGAAATTTAAGTTGTTATTCGTATTTACCCTGGCTCCTTGAAAAACTTTCTGCTCCGTATCATATGGAACCTCACCCTTAGGACCCAACTGGCTGCTAGAAAAGATGGGATAGGAAAGAAGGAAAAGACCTCGGTGTTTACTGAACAATCACAGCCAAATATGCTGTATTTTGAAATATCAACACAACCTCTCATCAAATCATGCTTGAACAGAGTGATAAAACTGAGAAAACAGGGATGAGCCTCATCCTTCCCTGAGGAGTGCAAAGACTTGATAAAAATAACTCTAAACATGAAAATAGTCCAAGTGGAATGTCCAAAAGACCTGAGGTCTTTCCCAGGACAGCAAAACTGACAGTCACTAAACCCACAGGGTGACAGCTATTTTATTTCACTCTTGTCCCTGATGCTTTGGAGCTTCCAACCCAAAACCTTCTATGACTCCCTAATTCTTCCGAAGACACCGGGGCCACTTGAATTGCAAGCTCTAAAACCTGAGAGTTTTTCCTGGTTACCTCTTTCAACAAATCCCATGAAATTATTTTTTCTAGAGATGCATTTTCTCCATCACTTAAGAACCTCCAGCATTTAAACTCTTCAACATTAGGCTGCATGAAAAGCAAAACCATCCATCCATCCCTGATTTTTACTAGAAACCTGATTTTCCCTTTCAAACAGAAGCAGAAATCCCTCTGACTCTTAATTTTGGGCCAAAGGCTGTTCTTTTGTCACTTTATCTACCACGGTGAGGTCTTCAGCATGCATTTATCCGTGCCTCGGGTGCACAGAGTCCGCCTGAATACAGGCACCAATAACAGCAACTGCAGTAATTGCAGTAATGTCACTTGGTTTGCTTTTTTCCTTGCCTGTTTCAATGAAAATCTGTCCCTTGGGGACCTCAGCACACGAGTACTGGGAGGAAGAGAAGAGCATAAAGTGCCTACAAACTCCAGATGTCAACGGCAAGCATCGCTCGGCGATGGTACCCAAGGGCACAACGAGAAGTGGCAAACTCACAGCAAGAGAAGGAAAATTTAGGGTGTTTCAGGAAAGACAAACAGCAAAATCCACCGAGACCTCCGATGCTGACACTCAAACGATCCCCCAGAAACCGTAGGGGGAAAACACCAGCACTTAACTGCTTCACCAGTACACGGGGGAGATGGGGAAGAGAGGAAAATAAGCCCCCCCAAGCCCATAAAGTGGCTGCTGGGATAAGTGGTGCATTAGCAGCAGGAGCAGAGGACACGCCGACTCCTTCCAGCTCCCGGGACAGTCATTTTGGAGGGGAAACCTTGACCCAGAAATTATTGGCCGAAACCAACCTCAGATCCACGTTCCCTTATCCTTTTATAGCCAGCTTCAGATCAACTTGTGCTATCATCACCCAAACGCCAAATAAAAATCTCCCTGCTGAGTTTCTTTTATTTTTCTCTTGAATTCTCACAGCCTCTGATTTTCCTCTTCCAAAGGCCAATCTAAATGGAAAAAAAATTATCTAAGATACTAGCAATTAAAAAAAGCTACCATGAAAACACATGAAGCCAATAAACCCCTACGGCCACATTTTTCCTGACGCTGCCCAATCTCTTCCAATCGTTTGAGGATGAGAAATGTTCCTATTTCATTAACTGTCCCGGGCACATATTGCACCACAAGCCACGGTCGTTTCGTTTGCTGCCCTTCTGCTCCGTGCTGAAAAACCTAATAAAATTATTGAGCTGATAGGCAGAGCCACATGACAATTAGTTTATTATTGAGGGGGTAAGGAGGGGGAGGGATGTGCCTCCTTCACCCTAGTCCCAGACAGTGGCTATCACCATTTTTCTTCAATTAATAGCAGTAGCTGAGTCAGGTCAGCAGTGACCCCAGCTCCGAGCCATTCGTCACAGTTACGCGGGCAGCCAAGGGTGGATGAGAGAATATTTTCCCTCTGTGTTTTCTACTGCACCAGCAGAACAAAGCTATAACTTTTAATTATGGGCACAAAACCTGGCAGAAGAACTGGGCTGGAATAGAGACATAAACCATGCAAAGTGCAGCTTCGGTGAGTGGACACAAGACCAGAACCTCTGCGCAGAAACCTCTCCGTAATTACAGTTCTCTTCTTGAATGCAAAATCAATATGGAGTTAATGGTGTTGTGAAGCTACCCATGGAGGAGAGGGCAGGAGGAGCTGTGGTCGTGACTGGAGGAGCGTTGGAGGCATCTCCCTGTGCCACCCCATCCTCCTGTTTTGTTCCTCCAAGGGCAAGGCAGAGCAGATGTCACATAAATGGGCTGCTTCTGCTGCAGGACAGGCCCTCATCTAGATGAACACGTTTGTCTTGCACTCATCTGTAATTTTGCCATGTCTGCAGCACTCCTTGACTTGCTTGTTGCTTTTTTACTTCAGCGTGTTATCAGATATCTGAAAGTCTGCATACAAATCCTCCTGACCTTTCTTATCAAAGACACGTAATCGTTGCAGGCTGATTGTGTCTGACTGAAGGTACAAACACAGATAAAAAGAAAAATAATGCTTAAATGAGAAAGCCCAATGTTACCCCAAAATTCAACAGCAATGTCCCAACTTTAGCCTGGATGGCAACACCAACTGAAGAGCCACGAAGGAACCCGGCTCATCTGATGTGTTCTCAGCTGCACTCAGGCATCTGAGATTGCATTAGGTGGCAACACTCCAGGCGAGGTTGGACAGGGCTCTGAAGAACCTGCNGGCCTGCCCCCCCAGGAACAGATCCAAACTCTGTCCCCAGCTTTCTGCCAGGCCCCTGCCAGTCCTGAGAGGCCCCCAGAAGGTCTCCTATGAGCAGCCCAACTTTGAGAAATGGAAGCTCACATCAACAAATCCACTTCTCCAGCCTTGGAAGGGTATGAATGACATGTGCAATGTCCTCCTTAACTGCCTGGTACCTTCTGATCAGCAGTTTGTTGCCTGTGGCATCTCAAGAGCTTTTGCTGTCAGCACAAGGTGAGGATTGCCAAGCACCCTAGGCATTTCTAAAAGCATCTTCTCTAATATTATCAAACCCTTTGCTATTAATTGCTGATGATACAGGTGAGAAAACACAAGTGTGGCATTACCTCATGACCTCGTATCACATGGAGCACTTAAACCAATAAATTACACGTAAGGAACCGGAGACAGAAGAGAAGAGGAAGAGTAGATGGCTTCAAACACTCTAACCATGATATTCCCACCCCGAAGGACACGAGGAGTTTCACCACGATGGAGAAGTGTCTGTATTTATTTTAACTCTTCCTGCCTTCTTCTTTACAGTCGTAAAAAAATAATGATGGGAAATGTCAAAAACCATATAAATCTCTTCGCTCCACTGTCAACCTGCAGAAGAGAACTTTCCTTTCCTACATGGCACCAGGCCAAGATAGTTGAGGATGATAAAAGAACATATTGCCAGCTCGCAGCCCTGCCTAAAAGGCAATTAAAATATGATGTTAAGAACCACTAAAGAAAATGAGGGAAGTGCAAGCGCTCGCTGTGTCTTTTTTTTTATATATATATCTCCACCAAATAATACAATAAAAATAAAATCCAATTTCAAAACCCTGCCGAGGCTGCAGAAATCTCACGACTCATCACAAGCCATCGGAAATCAAAAGGAGACAGACACCCAAATTACCTCCCATCTTGAACACCGAGCGCTCAGCCCGAGCCCCGCAATACCATTCAGAATTTATTCCATCCTACAGCAGGAGCCCAGCTCTGTAAACTTTGATGATGAGCCATTCCCAAATTTCTGATGGCTTATCTTATTGTGGGGTTTTTTTTGGGGTGGGGGGCAGGAGATGAGTGTATTCCATATGCTCCAGCTCCTGCTGGGATGGGAACACAGCAGGAATTTGCAAGGGCTAGGAATGTGTATTTGTGCTGTGCCACCCTCTCCCAGCTTGTCGCAGATCCTCCTGCCCAGCTGCTGCCAACAGGGATCTAAAGAGGTTGAGAGGGCACAGAGAGGTGCAAAATTCAGTTGTGAATGGAACAGCCCCTCAATAAAATACAGTTTTATCTGCTTCTATTCCTGTATCATTTTCCTTAGAGAGTCACAGGATCAGTTTGGTTGGAACAGACCTTAGAGATCATTGAGTCCAACTGTTAACCATTCAGAAGTTTGTCCCCAGCTTTCTGCCAGGCCCCTGCCAGTCCTGAGAGGCCCCCAGAAGGTCTCCCCGCATGGAGCCTTCTCCTCTGCAGGCTGAACCCCCCCCAGCTCTCCCAGCCTGGCTCCCAGCAGAGGGGTTCCAGCCCTCCCAGCATTGCTGGGGCTCCTCTGGTCCCTGTCTTAACGGCGACCATCAGAACACCATCTTGAAGGTCCATGTGATGACCTCAAGGAAGAAACCCCCCAACTTAATTCATCAGCTTCTGACCAGTTCATGGGGCCCTGATATTTGACTGAATCAACTTAATTCTCTCATGCCAGTCAAACAAAGAATCTCCCAGCATCCAAGAGATTTGCCTGCTACGATGAATTCCAAATAAATCCTACAAACTCCCTAAGCTCAAAAGACAAGAGGGGTGAGAGTTGCCTGCAGTGATGGGCTCCTCCTCACCCCTGGGGTATCCAAAGCATCCCCTTTCTAACAGATTTTTCAGCACAGCAGCTGCTCTGGCAAGCTCCTGAGTATTTCTGGCTGTGCCCTCCCTCTGGTTTGGGTTCTGTTCCTCTTTATGGCAAAAACCAAACGGGACCCCTTATGTTGGTACTTCAGCATCACAATATTTCGACTCTTTTTCGACGCTGGAAGCGTATTTAGGCTCTGTGCATCATAGATCTGACAAGGTTCTGAAACAGCTGGAAACTTCTGAGACCTTCCATAGAGATACTGAATATAATGAACACCTAAGAGGAGCTGCAGAACATCCGTGCTGAAAAGAAGCTCATGAATATGCAGGAGACTTGGTGAAGTTTCTTTCAGGATATCAGAGGGGAGCGGTGATGTTCACATGGAAGGTAAAGAAACAGACAGCAAGCAGGAAAATGTCACTTCTTCGATGAAAAGAAATCTGTCTGATGACAGGATAATCGGAGGAGCGATGTCTCCCTTAGACAAGGCACTGAAACCTCTGCAACGGGGAATTTGGAAGCAAATGAAACCTGTAGGACCAAATTACCTTCATGACTGGTGAGGACAACTGCCTCGGGCTGAACTGCTTCAGAAAATGACAATTAAACATCTCAACTGCTTCTAGGACCCAAGTAGAGATAATGTTACTTTGTTCTGGTTAAAAAGATGAGTCTATTTTGGTACAAGGGTTTGGGGTTTTTTCTCCCCATCTGAAGATCCCTGCTTAGCACCTGGAATTCTAGGAAACAACACAGGAGGTTGGGGTTGTGCCTTGGTGGCTCTCGCTCAACTTCACCCAGGCTGGGTGGAAAGTTACTTGGGTGGCTTTCTTGGGATTGATTCAGAAATCTTGGGATTTCTGCCAACCAAGGAAGCTTCAAAACCAACCCAACCCATTTATAAGCCTGGTGGCAACTGCAACCATCCAGATAAAGATGCCCCTGCTCCCTGCAGGGGGTTGGACTAGATAACCTTCAAAAGTCCCCTCCAGCCCAAACCAGTTTGTGATTCTATTTTTTTTTCCCCATGATTTCATCCCCACTGAAGGTGTTCAGGCCTCTGGTTCACCATGAGAAAGAACTCCAGGCTCTCACCACAGAGCTGGTTAGACGTGGATTGAATCAGGTTCAGGAGATGGAGTTACCAAGTTCCTCCTGGGACTTGCACAGCATCTGCACTTTGCAAACACTAAGGAATTTAATTTCTGTGATCATTTACGAGTTTATTTTAACAGCACTTCTGTTGAAAGGAATGATCCTCTTCTACCATTTGACTGGGATGGATTAAGCTCCACTACTTGAGGATGCTTTATGATGCTTACTACTCAATTCTGTAACAATTTTTCTCCAATTTTTAGCTGTATCAGAGTCCATTATTTATTCAAACCATCACTTCTATTGACTTTGCAATTGTGTCTTGCAAGATACAGAGGAATGAGCAGTCCACACATATTAAAATACCTCAAAGAGATGTAGCAGCAGGAAGAAAGTCTAAGTCCTGGCATCAGGGAGGGAAGATCTGACTTTTTAAGGTATTATTGCATCATTCTAGCTCTATTTATTTACGTGTGCTCGTGCACGATGGAACAAAGGATGACACTCGACGGTGGGTGGCAAACAAGGCTACAGAGGTTTCCAACCCCAAAGACATGGGTGGCAAACAAGGCTACAGAAGTTTCCAACCCCAATGACATGTTCTACACCAAGCACGGGGTGGGTGCCAATAGGAAAACACGTGAACAGGCAAAGGCTGAACTCCTGTGTCCTCAGAGGGAACCAGTTAAGGTTTCACCACAAAGTCACACCCCACGCTTTGGTTCTTCAAACTCATGTTGCCCTCTCCTGCAGAAGAGCTGCGAGGACATTGAATTTTACATCGACTGCTCTATCAACAGCTTAGTGCCTGGAGGGAGCTGCTCAGCAGCACAGACAGCTTTGGGCTAGGGAAGCAACATCACAACGTTTTCCATGCTCTTCCTTAAACTCAACCCGCGGAGAAGGGCAGCGGGACGGCAGCCATCGGCCACCACCTCAAGTGGGGTCTGCAGAAGCAGATAGCATTGTCCTCCTAATGGGGTTTGGTGTGGAGGCAGTGCTTTTCCAAAGCTAATCACTTCCCATGCATGATACCACGCTAACATCCCACGAGGGAATTGCCAGGGATTAATTAGTTCATATTTGTTAAGCACTCTGAAGATGAAAATTACTTTATGAAAGTTAATTGTTACGACTCGGTTATTCTTCCCCACCAAGCTTGTGTGTTCTGCCAGCAGAGCTCGCTCTCCTTTCCACACCAACCACCTCACTGCTCCAATGTACCCGTAGACACGTCCAGAGAGAAAATTGGGTTTATGTTGCACAAAATCTCTCCAGTTGTTCACCAGCATCGTCCGCCAGAAGTCATTCCGTAGCCTCAAGAAGCTGCTTTGACAGCATCTCAACCCTGGCTTCCCATATGGGATTCATTGTTCTGGTTTTTCTCTTTTATATTCCAGTCATCCCTTCAGAAATAAACTGGTAAATTGTGCCAATTTGTCTCACCACGTTTGCAGCCTGCCCAGAGAAACCGTGCACGTGGCCGTGTCCAAAGTGAAGTGGTACCTGCAGCACGGGGCTGGGAAAACACCTTATTCCAGATTTATCACCAGCAAGATGTAGTACAGCCCATCATGGGGTTGTGCAGACCAGTTTGCTTCAATCTGGTCCCCTGGTTGGTGCACACTGTGTTGTGGAAGGAGAGTGCAGTCCCTGCTCTCAAAGAATCATAGGATTGTTTTGGTTACAAAAGACCTTTCAGATCATTGAGTCCACCACTGACCCATGGCCCTCAGCACCACAGCTTGGAAACCCCACCAGGAATCATTGAGGACTCAGTGGTGCCAGGGATGGGGCAGCCTGGGCCAGGCTCTCCCCACCCTCAGCACCAACAATTTCTCCTGCTCTCCAGGCTCAAGCTCCCTCGGTCAGTCCCAAACCATCCCCCTTGGCCTGGCCCAACAGGAACAGATCCAAACTCTGTCCCCAGCTTTCTGCCAGGCCCCTGCCAGTCCTGAAAGGCTTGAAGACGACCATGCACATGTCCCAACATCCTCAACCCTGCCAAACCTGACCCTCTCCATCACCACTGCTCTTCCCCAGCCATACAACATCCCCTCATGGGCTTTTAATTAACCCTTTATTAACCACAACATTGCCATCACTGAAGATTCCCTTTTTTTCCCTCATAGCTTCCCTAAAACCCATCCCTGTTACAGGAGTTCATGGAAGGTTGGTTGCTGGATTACGTAACCAAACTGAATTAATTCAGGAGTCCTTCTTATGAATAACATTTGTGGATGATTCCAGTCATTTCTCCACAGCCCAGTCACACCGAATAAAAACCCTTTTTTGTTAAAAAATAAAGGTTATTTAAGGCCTCCAGTTTTACTCCCTGGACTTTAGCCAAAGAAATCTACATAAATATAGGAGATTATCAAAATTTACATTCATTTGCATGTTATGTGCTCTCCCTTTAAAGAAAAATAAAAGCTGAGAAGGCCAAATATAAAAGTGGCACATGAAGGGAGGGCAAGTTAGTCTCGGGTGGATGTTAAAAGGCAGCGTTCCAAAGAGGTGTTTAAGGACACAGGGATGAAAGGAGAAGCTTTTGGACTCTTAAGAAAATCGAGATTACATTGGAAATATTATCAATAATTTCTTGCTATGTTTATTTGCTTACAGAAATTGACTGAACACATGGAGGACTGAGCAGAGAATAAAATCTGTGGTGCAAGGAAAGCTGAAGAGCTATGCGGAGGCAGCTCCTGGAAGTCTTTGGGGGGGTGCTAGGGGCAGGATGAGGTGCTGAAGATGGGTGACAGCACCTGGGGACCCTCTGAATGATAAAGGTGACAAAATGCAGCAGACACTACTGCAAACTGTTAGTGGCTGCTGCCCCATCCCTGTCCCCATTGCAGGGGAGGTGGCCAGGGCTCTGAGCACCCTGCTCTGGCTGCAGATGGCCCTGCTCCCTGCAGCAGGGTTGCACCAGATGACCTCAAAAGGTCCCTTCCCACCCAAACCAGTCTGATTCTATGATGGATTGGTAGGGGATGGGAAGAGCACAGAGCTGAGGGAGTGAGTTTGGTCCTACTTCAAGGATCTGCACATCAGTAGCAGCAGCAATGTCATTCCCCTACTCTAGGGCCTGGAAGATGAAAGGGGAGACCACTTCAGCACCCACAGGCTGCTCCTCTGTAGTCTGACAACAGAAGAAAGTAGAAGGAATTATTTTAAAGGGTGCAGTTAACACCTGTAAATTAAAGAAGATCAGACGCCGCTACAGATGCCCCCCTTCAGAACTAATTGGCCTTCCCTCGTTGACGTTGCAAGAAGGAGCACGCTTCACTGAAACCACAACTTTACCTCCGACCGAGAGCATCCCTATGGGGGTTTAATGCACTTAAATTTCTGTCCATTAATTTTACAGCTCTCCTGAACGTCTCTTTGCTCCCTAGGTGGGCAATACCCTCGATTCAATTAAAAACGGGAGCAAATCAAGTTGTGACCTCGACAACAGGATCAACCCCGGGTTAGTGAGGCCACCAGGCAGCTCTGGGGCTGCTCCCTACCCCAGGGCTCTGGAATTACACCAGTTTGCTCCCAACACTACATCTCCAAGTCTCCAGCACAAGGACCTTCCAACGTGGTGCCTTTAATGGGTTGGAGGGGCACTGGATGCCAAAAGCAAGTCTGACCCCTGTTGTGGTTGCGTTCTGAGAGGTGGTTTCCATTTGGCCGCATCTGCGTTAGGGTGTTGGGTCTTATTTGTCTCTTCAGCTGTAACAGTAGTGTCAACTCAGGTTTACAACCCTGCTGTTCTTTTTTTTTGCTTCTCCTTTTAATTGCAAGATGTTCCCCAGTCAAAACAATTACAGAGAAGGCATTAGAGCGCAGAGGGCTGAAGAACAAAAGAAACCAAGGCAAGCAGTGTGGAATAAAATCTGGCGGCATCGCAAGATTAAAGCAGAGCAAACCAGAATTGGAGATGAGTGAATTATTTACAGCGAGCAATTTGTCTTCCTGTCTGCTCGCAAATGAGGGAAACTTCATCGTCTCCCCCACCTCATTTGAGAAATCCAAACCAAACAGTTTCTCTAGAGGAATCCTGGGACCTCTTGAGGTCCCTTCCAGCCTAAAACATTCAAGGATTTCTCATGGGGAAGAGCAAACCAGCCACCAGATCATGGGAAATGACCTAAATACCATTGTGCTCCAAGAAGACCTTTGGAAGATAATAATGAAATGTTTAAATCCCTAACTCAAGGCCTAAGTGCAACACGCCTAAGTGTAACAACGCCTGTTATACTTAGGCCTTGAGTTAAGGCCTAAGTGCAGTTCGAGGCCTAAGTGTAACAGGGCTCAGAAAATCAAGGCTGAAATAAAACATTTTGAAGGTGTTTCCGTGATTTCCAAAGCCAAGAGAACTTCATCGAGCTCCTGATTTTGGGAAGAGAAAGTAGGGCACTGCCATAAACAGATGGAACCAGCCCACAGCATTAAACCTATTCCTCCTAAACCAGCTGGGATGAAAACACACATCTACCAGCTCCCAGTTCAAAGCATCACATATTTTTTTTTATATATATATTGAATTTTGCTGGGAAAAGAGGCAGCTCTGCCAAATTCAGTCACTTTGTCTGATGTTAAAAACAATGTTGTGCTTATTGGGCTTTAATGTTGCGCTGGTAATTTTCAAGGAACGTATTTATAAATGACTAAACTGTTTACCACAACACATCAAATTAAGGAGAAATATATTTAGGAACAGATTTGCGTTGCTTTGGTTGTTATGATTATCAATTATTTTGTCAGTCTAACTGCCTAATTGCAAAAGGATAAGGATCTCTTAAGGGAGCAAAAGTAAATATTAGAACAACTGAAGGATGCACAGCATCCCAAAGCATCTCCTGGCTGAGACAGAGCCAACCCATGCCTGGGTTTTGAAGAGGTTCTGACAACACAAAGAACCTCATGAAGTCCAGATTTCTTCAGGGGGGTCTGAACCCTCCCCTGGATATTTGAACTGCAGGGTGGCCAGAGCACCAGAAAAAACTCCTTCATTTTCCATGGTATCTGTTTTTCTGCTCCTCCTTTCCAGGCAAGTAGTAAAACCTGGAGGTTTTATGACAGTAAGAAATGGGTGAGTTCTGCTCAAGGCTGGAGTTTTCCTGACTCTCTAAATACAACATTTTGAAGAAAACCATCATTAGCTTATTCAAAGACAACATTGTAGGTCTAAAATACTCTTTTTTTCCAGCTAGAAGCACAAAGCAGACACCTTCCCAATTCACATGAGAAGAAACATCTGTACTTCAACCTGGTATAGTTCCAAAGATGTGCAGAAATTCTTCTTCTCCTGAGCATGGAAAATAAAATCCCAGCATCCCCTTCCTCCCAGCTCCTGGGAGAGGGGCAGAACAGCACATGCTACCTGCTCCCCTGCCCATTCCTCCTGACCTTGTCTTTCTCCTTCCCTAGTCTTTTATTGTTTCTCTCAGAGATACCCAGGAACATAGAGAGCTCTCCTAATCAGTGTCATAGCTCATTAATTTGCTTTATTGGTCTCTGGGTAAACCTCTCGTGCTTACACTGTTCAGAAGCTACCGAGTCTTTATCATTAAGAAATAACTACCCACAGCTTCTACTCTGTGTGTTGCCTGGGTGCATTAAGTGGCTTTAATAGTATCTCTAAATTTATCTTAAATGGAAAGGTGGCCAGAACATCCATCACCTTGAACGTGGCTTAATCCAATCCCATAACATAATGAATCCATCCAGTTTTGACACCATCACCTCTGAGACTTTCTATCTACTCGACCGTGAGGTGTCGGAGGTGGACTATACCCTTAAAATATTATATACCCCTAAAGTGTTACCTACTCCAAGTATTATATACCCTTAAAGGATCATAAAAAAGCAACACAGAATTACCCTATGATTCAAGATAAACAGCAATTTGCACTCACGATGCACTTGGAAAGGCACAATTAAAACGCTCTCTTGATTACAACACGTCTTCCACCAGGATTAACTCCAGGGCTATTCCCTAAGAGAATGACCCCCAGCCAGTTTTGGTCTCAGAAATGTATATAATTAAACATGCGAAGCAGGAGGTACCAATCTACAAGTTGCAGCAACTTTTCTCTGTTTAAAGGTTAAGCTCAATGCTCAATCCTTTCCTATATGCGATAGATTTAAAGGTTAAAGAGCAATCTCTCCCTGGTCTTCTCCATAAGTAATACGTTTAAAGGTTAAGCACATTGTTTCTAGAGGACACATCTCTAAGTAGTGGTGACACTCAATTCCTGAGTTTACTTTTTGGTTCTTTTAAGCTCCTTATCTGACAGTGATTCCTTTCTGAGGAATTCAGTTCTCAATTTCCAGTTCATGTTCCTACAGCTACAACACTGGCGTGTGTCTGGGAGCTTCAGACACCACGGTGCTTTACAAACATTACCTAATGAAAGAAATCACTTCAATTTTTCACACTTTTTTCAATACCACATTAAAATCCAGCTTCACTACCCTGTTGTTCCCTCAGCCTTTGCAGAAACGTTTCAGGTTGCAGTTTTGTTGTCTGTAAATGGATGATAACTGCTCCTGACAGCAGCAGGCTGGACAACCACCGTGTTTTGGGTCCAGAATGTTCAGCTGGATGGGACCTACAAGGATCACCTGACCACTTCAGAGCTGCCCCCCCAAAACTCATGTTATTAAGAGCATCCTCCATGTGGCTCTTAAACACCAACAGCCTTGGGGTGTTGACCACCTCAGAAGGAAGCCTGCTCCAGTGTTTGACCACCCTCATGGGATCAAAACCCTTCCGAATCTCCAGTCTGAGCTGGAGTAGAACACTCGTCATCACTGCAAAGCAGCCTCCAGACCCAGATGCTAAATAAGGAAAAAAATGTTTTTATTTTTTAGTTTTGAGGGTTTTTTTTGCAGTGGCAACATCTGGAGCCTGTGCACGCTCACATCTGTCATGGAGCAACCCAAGCATGTCTCCTCCTGTCTGTTCCCTTCTCCACATCAACATGGGGACCAAAATCAGAGGGGGAGGAATCAGAGAATCTTTTTGGTTGGGAGAGACCTTTCAGATCATCGAGTCCATCCATTAACCCAGCACTGCCAGGGCACCACTGACCAGCACCACATCTTTTAAAAGCCTCCAGGAAAGGAAGAGAAAATTCATGACATTTTGCTTTCACAGCTTAAAAACAGTGAAAGCTTTGTTTCACAGACTGTCAGCGAGCTGAGAGATGAGCCTTCCAGTGTGGAAAGGCTGAGAGAGTTGGGCTTGCTCATTCTGGAGAGGAGAATGCTCCAGGGAGACCTTCTGGGGGCCTTTCAGCACTTCAAGGAGCTTGTCAGAATGATGGGGACAGAGTCTTGATCTGTTCC
>VWZY01006900.1:175998-196693 GCA_013399075.1 Chloroceryle aenea
CTGGCCCAGGCTGCCCCGAGAGGTGGTGGCTGCCCCATCCCTGTCCCCATTGCAGGGGAGGTGCCCGGGGCTCTGAGCACCCTGCTCTGGTTGAGCTTTAAGATGCTTGAAGATAATTAGAGCAGGAGTTAACTGACATGCTCTAATTATAATGAGACCATAATCTGACCTTAATCTGCCCTTGCTTGGGCCAATCCCAAAGTCAAGCTCAGCCTTACACCAACCTGCTGCAATTAAACCCCTGGTCCACCAGGCTGGGGCTCACCGAGCTGCTGAATTTTGGCTTGACAGCAGAAACTCCAAATTTACTTCTCCAAACCACAGCTATTCCCACCTTAAGGCACCTTCTTCTTTGTTAAATCTGACAGAAAATCCCATGTTTTATTCAGATGAACTAATGACTCATATAATTCTTCCTGCCTTTTATTTATAGGTATTTTTATGATCTCATAAACAGGACAAATTGTAATTTGCTCTGTCAATCTGCAAACGTTATGGGGCATAATCATAGAACCATAGAAAGGCTTGGAAGGGACCTTTAAAGGTCACCTAGTCCAACCCCTCTGCAGTGAGCAGGGACATTTTTAACGACCATAGAGGTTTTTTTAAGGTCTAAACACAAACACACAGCACAAGAAATGACAAAAAAGCCAGATGAATTACATGTCTTTTAACTTTCCCCAGGAGAACTTTATCAGGGATGTTTATGGAGCCCTAAGTACCTTCTGAAGAATCTTACCCCATCAGCAACCCCCATTCCTCTATCTCCAACTGTATCCCAGGATTAAACCTAAATACGACCAAAAGAATTCTGCTTTAACACATAGCTCTCACTATTTCATCATTTCCCCTTATATTTGAAAAAAGGAAGAAGAAATCCAAGTTACATCCAGCCTTAATTAGCTAAATCTATAGCTATTTATGCACTTTGGATTTGCCAATTAGTAAGTAGCATTTAAAAAATTACAGAAAGCAAAAACACACCGTTATTTAAAGGAAAGAAACAGAGCAGTAAAAACAGATACATAAATAGCCACAAACAAGTTGCCTTTCACGCTGGTTTGTGAAAAAGGAGGGGAGAAAAAAGCTCAAAGGCAGAAAAAATAAAAATAAATCTCAAATAACAGACAAAAGGATAAAACTTGCAGCTTCCCAGCTCCTGGCCCCTGGCTAAAGGTTGTTGCAGAAACCAAATGGCAGGTGGAAAGAGTTCAGAGCCACCAAATCTCCCCCCAGATAATTATCTATTTATTATCTTCTTCTTCTGACCTGCAAAGTGCAGATCATAGTAGAGAATGTTTTGGGTTGGAAGGGACCTTGGTGGAGTCACCATCCCTGCTGGAGGCATTTAAATGATGTACAGCCCTGGTGCTCAGGGACGTGGTTTAGTGGTGAGCTTGTGTTGGGCTGAAGGTCTCTTCCAACCAAAGACATTCTGTGTGCTTCTTCTACAGACTGATGTTAAAAAACCCTGTTCTCTTCTCAAACTTGAGACCTCACCGATGAAGTTTTGTTTGGCTTTCCAAAAGCAAACCAAAAACCACAGCTCCACTTTTTGGGGTGCTTTCTAAAAGCCCCCTATAAAAAAAGTTACCCCTTTTAGATCAAAATTTGGAGCTTGACACATTGTTTCTGCCAGCAACAGACATCTCTCCTTTCTCATTAGCTCATCTACCTCTAATTAAAAGCCCTTCCAAGTGCCCAATGCAGCTTCTAATAATGAACCTGCCCCCCCTCCCTTGTCTCAGCCACTTCTGCATCCCATTTTACAGCGGAACCTCCTTCAGGCAGGGAACTGAATTCCTGTCACAGTCCTCCCCATTATCCATTCTGATCTGCCCGAGGTCTCTGGTCACACAACCACCATCGCTATTAAGCCGTAATCATCGTAAAGAGTCCTTCACATCAAGCATCTTCCATTCACGTTGTCATCTCTGTTATGTTATTCAATTAATGGAGCTGCCAGCGCCGAAGAAAAAGAGCAGAAAAGCAAAGATGTGATTAAAAAAGAAGGACTGCAGGAATTCCCTGTGCTGGGTTCTTGCAGCCTTTTCCAAGACTCCTGGATGCAGTTGAGTTGGGACCCAACCACCAAGGTCACAGGAGATATCCAGCAAAAGACTAGGGAAAGGTTTTTGGGGACATGGTCTTTGAAGCTGAGTCTTCTGCTTCAAAAAGCTTCTTATTTCTTAAGATTTAGAGAGTCGAGCTCATGTCTATATTTGTTACTCCAAATTCTTACACTTACACTTGGTCACACAGAGGAGGAGGAAGACCCATCTGAAAATCACAGAATCATTGTGGCTGGAAGACCTTTCAGATCATTTGGGTCCAACTGTGTCCCCAGCACTGCCAGGGCACCACTGACCCCTGGCCCTCAGCACCACAGCTCCACGGGGGGCTTGGAAACCCCTCCAGGGGTCACGGGGACTCCACCACTGCCCTGGGCAGCCTGGCACAGCCCTGCACAACCCTTCCCAGGAAGGAATTGTTCCTCATGTCCAACCTAAACCTCCCCTGGGGCAACTTGAGGCCAGTTCCTCTTCTCCTGTCACTTGTTCCTTGGGAGAAGAGCATGACCCCCCCCTGGCCCCAACTTCCTCTCATGTCAGGGTGCATCCCATCTAGACTTCCAACATTTCCTACTCTGCAACTGGGAACATACTGACCACCTGTGATGACGGTGGACAGGGGTGAGATTTACACCCCTCCCATCCTCTCTTACCCCTTATCTCCATCTCTGAGCACCAAGAAAGCATCCCAGGGGTAGGAGCATCCACACCACATCCCACCCAGCACTGAAAACCCTGCAGCTTTTCTTTTTTGCTTCCAAGTCCTTCAGATGTAAACGATCACCACAAAAGGTCAGCAAACGTGATCAACTTGCTCTGTGACATTTTCCCTCGAGACTAAGCAAGAGCAAGTGAACACAATGGTTTGGAACAAGATGAATCAGGACATCACCATCAAAATAAATCAGAATATACATTTGATGCCGTGAGCATGAGCAGAAGATGACAAAGATCAAAGCAACAGGTACTCAGGGTTCCCAGCAGGAGAGGTTAGGTAAATGTTCCCTAGTTAGTGAGCTTGGGACTCCTGCTCCTTGGGAAATCTCCAAAGACCACGTCCAAGGGGACATCCTGAGAAAACACAAGGGGTGTGGAGTGGTTTGTGCCTGCCTTTAATGCTTTGAAGGGTCAACTTTGTTATGTCCAAATGAGCCTGTCGCTGAAATCAGCGATGGAATAAAAGCTGAGTTACAGGGGATGGTGAGGGTTGAATACAAAGAAAGAGAATTATCTCAAAATACAATCAGAAATAGCCCTCGAGGAGCAACAATTAACACCTATTATGGACAATTAGGAAATAATATCAACCCACTTCATCACTGATATGGAAATGTGAGACTTTGTTAAGGAGGGAAGTACAGGAGTTAAGAGGCAAAAAAAACCCCAACAGCACCTTTCAGAAGACAAATCCATTGGCTGGAAGAAGATGACACCAGATGGACCTACCTGAGCGTGGTGCAGAAAACCAACCAAGAAAATCCCACCTTCCCACAGCACCTCTTCCCTCTGCTTCTCATTATTCCCTGAGATTGTTCCACTCAATCAAAGTGCAGTTCCATTTACTGCCGCCGTTAATTTGCCATCAGGGAACAGTTTCTGCTCGTCCCCCTAAGTTGAAGTGACACTGGTGGTGCTGAAGCCTTTCTTGACCAATCACTGCTCCTCTCTAAACCATTTTTTGTGGTGTGGTGGTTCTTATTTATTTAACATATTCCTCTTTGACATGATGGACACGAGAAGGGGACTTTCTACAAGGGGTGGATTTGGTCTCTTTGTATAGGTATAAGAAAATACGTGGAGATTCCTACATGGAGTAGGAATACCCACACAAAACAGCCTCTCCTGCTGCATGAGCATGTGGCAGACTTACCCTGGAGTTGACCACTTCCAAGGAGACGTTCTGAGGCATCGCACTGGGCACTGAAAGGGAAGGAAAACAAAGAGCAGTAGGAAACATTGTCATTGGCATCCAAGTCAGAATAGGTTACATCGAATGGTGATGGGGTCAGACTCTGGTCAGGGGTGCCCAGGGACAGGACAAGGGGCACTGGGCACAAACTGGAACCCAGGAGGTTCCAGCTGAGCAGGAGGAGAAAGTTCCTTGGTGTGAGGGTGGCAGAGGCTGTGCCAGGCTGCCCAGAGAGGTTGTGGAGTCTCCTTGTCTGGAGAGATTCCAACTCCCCTGGCCCATGGGATGCTGGGCCCCCTGCTCTGGGTGTCCCTGCTGGATGGAGCAGGGGGGTGGCACCAGAGCATCTCCAGAGGTCCCTTCCCACCCCAACCATGCTGGGATTCTGTGAAACACTTCTCTTGTTGGAAAGGAAAGAGTGCAGCTTTTACAGCTTGTTTATAATCCGATCACAACCATGCAGCTAATCCAGGTGGCACTTCAGAGGTCCCCCAGGGAGAGGAAAAACAAATGCATCTGTTCATTTCTTCCCATTTTTGATAGCCCTATTAGTAAGCCCTTAAACAGCCAGTCAGGAGGCTCCCTGCAGCGAGACCGACTCCATGAATTCAGTTATTTGTTACACACTTGGTTGGAAATAAACAACAGGCCACAATTTCTCTGGCTTTTCTGTATTAAAAGTGGATTTTGGAACATCTATTCTATCCAGGGCAAGGGATTCCTCTAGCAGTGGTACCTTTTAGAAGGATTCCTAAAGGAGAAACAGTTAAAAACCACCTTGATCTTTAGATATCATTTAATATACAGTGGTTTACATTCATGTCAAACAAGATATGATCCAAACTTGCTTTTATACAACTCAACTTGGTTATAGCTCCTCTGCTAAACACATTTTAACATCATTTAACACGTGGTCTTATGAAGCTGCCTCGTGGGGCATTAAGGAGATGATCTGGCACCTTAAATAAAACTAATGGTCTGACACAGGGTTTTTTTTATTCCATCTTAATCTTCCTATAATTTCCAGCATCCCCATGGCTGGACAGAGCATGAGGAACAAAATCCTGCCCATTTTGTTTCCAATACACTTGTGTAACAAGAGTTCCAAAGTCTATTCCTCCCACCTGATGGCAAATGTTAATTCGACCTCCGAGGAGCCAAGAGCTTCCAAACTCAGTTTGTGGTTGGTGATGTGAACCTGAAGCTGTATTTTCCTTACAGGGAAAATCACCAATGGAGTTTAGGGTTAAAAGGAGGTGAATCTGGAAAGGATTGTGGCAAATACCTGACCTTAGAATAATGTGCAATGCGCCCTATGAAGGAAAATGAGAAAGAAAAAGACTTTTTGCTGAAAAAATTGGAATATATCAAGTCAAAGAAGAGTTGTTTAACAGATTTTTGTATCTTATCAACAAGAACACCAGGGGAAAATCATTCCTGTTGCTGTTGTGCTCACATTGGAATTGATTCAGCACAGACCTACGAGAACAATCCGAGAGCTGAAGCAGCTTAGAAATCAAAGAAATTAATTTTTATTTTTTTTAAATAGAGTTTAGAAGTTCTTGGATTATTATCTATTATTACAAGAAGAAAAGGAGTATTTAAAATGTAAAAACCTCAAGCTCAGAAAAGCTGGTTCCTCAAAAGTGACTCTTTTTGTCTCCTCTAGTGAAGGTTTGGTGCCACGTCCAGTCACTGCCACCTTAAACCCTTCCTTCTTGACTTCTTTTTATTGCTACTACGTATTATTCCCCTACCAGACAAACTTCCTTCTTCTTTTTTCTTCCTTTCTTTCTATTATTTTATTTCTCTCATCATATTTCCCAAATTGATCAGATCCTTTCTGGTTGTGCTGGTTGTTGCTCTTCAGCTGCAGAGCAGAACTGTCCAGAAGAAACGTGATGGGTGACGAGAGAAATCCAAATGGATAAAGATGGATAAAGATAACTGGGAGCAAACTCAGAACACCAAGAAGTGGGGCTACTGTGGTGACAGCAGGGTGACAGCCACGACACCACCCACCTCTGGTAAATCCATGCCTGTTCCTCCCCACCCTGTGCCCAGCTCTTGTGCAAACCCAGCCCCAGCTGCTGACATCTGGAAAGCTTCAGAGGCTCTCTAACAACCCAAACTACAATTTGTGCTTGCCAAAAAACCCAAACAGCTAAAGTGATAGTATGATAATTATGGATATAAATGATATTTAAAATCAAGTGCTTGGGAAGCATGAAATAATTGTGTCTGCCAGTGAGTGGGATTCAAGGATCCTGATCAATTCACGGGCACGACGGCTCAGAGCATTTCTGCCACGGCTCCGCCGGGTACCAGCTGAGCTGCATTTGAAACTGAGAATGAAGCATTAAAGATAAAGCATCTTCCTCGTGTCTGCATCAGGCTGGGGCCTGGAGATGCCACACTGAATCCTTTTGACTGGGCTCTAGGTGGCTTTGGCTAGCAATGCAAAAATAAACTGCCGGAGCTGACGTGGACTGAGAGGAGAAGACAACGTGCAAGGTGCTCTCAGTATGGATTTTTCTGCTGGCAAAAGCACTGGGCAGGACTGGGGAAAGGTGGCCAGCTCCTGTTGCTCCAGTAATGGTGGCATCTGACCCATAAAGCTGCTAGATCCAAACTGACGCTGGAGGATGGGTTGCAAACCAAGCAGCAGAGCAGGGCAGCCTGGGGAGCTGCTTTTCTCCTTGGGAAGGGTGGTGGCAGGAGATGCAGGAATAAAACCTGGCCAAACCCAGCTGTGGGCAGCTCTGGGGTTTCTCCTTCCTTTCTCTCTCCCCTGTAAAGCAGGAGGGATGAAATGACTCTGTCCTTACGTGGGCTGTTAGCTCACTGGAGTTATTTCTTGCCATTATACAGTGCATCCTTCTTGGGGACCTTAACCCTGGGAAAGGTCACTACGTGGTACCATAAAAGATGAAATTGCAGGAAGTTGTGGTGCTGCTGTGTATTTTCTCTCTCCATTCCCTCCTTTCCTTCTGGGGACAGAGCCAGGGCTGATATCACCTTTGCTTAAGCTTGGCCACAGCCAGGCTCTCACTGCAGCCCTTTGGCTGTTTTTCCTTCATGCAAGAGACTGAAGCAGCTTCAAGTAGATCCAGAAGAAGGAGGAGGAAAGAAAAACCTGAAGGGCTTTTTCCTTCCAAACCCAAACAATAAATAGAAGAAGGTTTGGAAGGTCACAGCCAACTGACTTCTACCCCAAAGTGCTTAACCAAAGAGAAAATAAATATTAGTTTGGTTTTTTTCAGCATCCTGAAGCAAGGACTCCTCCTTTCTGACCTGGTCTCACACAAACCTCGTTAGCCAGGACAGTTGGTCGTAGACACGTGAAGCTCTTGCAACGCTCACAGAGGGTAATTTTCCAACTCATGAATAACAGTCTTTCCCTTTCTCACTTAGGGTGACATTTAAAACCAAAGTGGAGCACCGGGCCGCTCTTCCGACGCTTCGCAATGTGAATTAAATCTCCATACATTATGCAAAAGACTCATTTTCACTTGTTTTCCTTTTGTTTTTATAATTATAAGTGTGAAGTCATTTATTCTGCCAAGATCCAGCCTGTATTACAAGGGAGAAGTGAATTTGCTGGGTAGACACGAGTAGCAATTGAAAAATAATCTTGCAAAGGTGTCAAATGGAAAAATAACAGAGCTGGGGGCCTCTGGAATGAAGATACAGCCCAGAATAACATAGATTATTAGATTATTAGAATATAATAACATGTATTATGTCAAGTGCTGGGGTTCACCTGCTCCCTCGCTCGGGGTTCCCCACACGATGCTCTTCACAGGGTCTATTTTTAGAGGGTTTCCTCCAGTGCTTGGAGTGGAGGTGCTTATTTATTTTGGATTGAAACTGAAACCAGCCTGGCTCAGCTTCTTTAAAATGAATCACAGAATTATTTGGGTTGGCAGAGACCTTTCAGATGATGGAGTTCTATTGTTGCCTCACCACTGCCAGGGCACCACTGATCCCTGGCCCTCAGCACCACAGCTCCACGGGGGGCTTGGAAACCCCTCCAGGGGTCACGGGGACTCCACCACTGCCCTGGGCAGCCTGGGACAGCCCTGGACAACCCATGCCATGAAGAAATTATTCCTCAGGTCCAACTTAAATTGCTGTTCTTAACCTCATAGAAATTTTCAGCCAGTTTGAGAAGAATACCAACTTTGTATGAAAATGTAATAAATATTTATAAATAGAAAGGGCTAAACCCCAGTCCCTGAGCTGGGGCCACCCAAACTCCCCTACCTTCCTTCATCAGCATGAATGAAAAAGCAGCTGTCTGAATTTTTATCAGATGGCAAAAGCACTGTTTACAAATCTAATTTAAAACCCTTAGTTGACACCTCACATCATTTTAAAAGAAAACATCAGTGTGGAAAAAGCCCCTTGGGCTGCGGGGCTGGTTCAGGAGCTGGCACATCCCTGAAACCTCTGAAGTCTGTCTGGTCTGGCTCCTGCTTTATAAACTCTCACCAACCCCTCTGAAATGATTTTTTTTCCTTCCTTTTGCTGTTTTTTTTTTACACTTCCATAGCCCAAACAACTCCAATGAAGTCATTCCTGTTGGAGCCAAATGTGGGGATCAGGCTCGGTGAGCTCAAGCAGAGTAAGCACGCTTACAGTTTGTACTCTTGGACACATCTAAAGTGCTTCTGAACCCAAAATAAATGCAATTTATCTCCAGGAGCCTCACCAGCCCCAGGAACGTGGCACGAGCACGGGGAAGGCTGCGGGTGCAGCCGCTGTGATGAGGTGAGATTGAAGCCCTGGCACGTTGGATGTCCCTGCAATTGAAGAACCAACCCAGGCACGCTGGCTCCTCAAATGCAGCCTTGAAGAAGAGAGTGTCTGCTGGAAAGCTGAAGGATCTACCCGTGCCTAATTCAAGTGGAAAAGAGCAAAGTCGACTGCCCTTGTCACTGGATGGGAATATTGACCCCAAGCAATTATCTCTGCAGACACCAGCTCAGAAGGCATCACTGTGAGCAAGAACCAAACCTGATTTCTGACCTGCACATCCAGTAAGCTCCTCACTTCACAGAATCCCAGCATGGTGGGGGTGGGAAGGGAGCTCTGGAGATCAGCTGGGGCCACCCCCCTGCTCAATCCAGCCGGGNCCCTCAACCTCCTCCCCCACTCTCCTTCCCGCACCCCAATCTTTCACCGTCCTTCCTGCCCATGAGCACCCATGGCTACCTCATGGTCAACTTGCTCATTTCTGCCTCTCCAAAACCCAGTGACAGTAGAAAAAACCCTGCCTATTACAACCCACAGACACAACCAGCCCACCCCGAGGTCCCCCCATCCCTCGCTCACCAGCCGAAAGCGTGGTGACCGTCACCTCCTCGGTGGAGACGCCGGGGCCGTAGCGGTTGTAGGCGAGGAAGCGCAGGGTGTACTCGGTGAACTTCTTCAGCCCCTCCAGCTGGTATGAGAGCCCGTCCACCTCCACGTTCTAGCACCCAGAGAGGAGAAACCACGGGGGCAACGTCAGAGCCACGCTGACAACCGAGGAGACCAGAGGTGAGCTTTTCACCCTTGAGGGTGTGGAGTTAAACCCTTATGGAAGTTGCCACAACAGGTCATTGGATTTTTCCAGCTGGGTTCTAGGGTGGGTTTGGGCTGGAGGGGGGTTTCAGCACCTGGGGGTTGTGGTTTGTTATGTAGGGTGCAGGAAATAAGGGGTTTGGTTTGGTTGAGCCACTTGTTGCTCACAAGGTAGGTGATAAGAAGGAAATAAAGGGCAAGAGTCAAGAGGAATTTGGAAGCAAAGAAAGGAAAATAAAGGTTGCTCACAAGGTAGGTGATAAGAAGGAAATAAAGGCCAAGAGTCGAAGGGGAATTTGGAAGAAAAGAAAGGAAAATAAAGCAAGAATAGACAAAATGGGGATGTTTTTTTACTGGAGCTCCAGTAAGACTCCTGAAACACAAGGCTTTGGATGCTCCTGATCATCAGCTCAGAAGAAACCCCTCAAAAACACACGCCCGTGGCAGAGTTGGGAGCACAATTAAGCACTGACACCCAGTTTGACAATGAGCACCTGTCAGTCTGGAGACAAAACACATCCTTTCTAGCCTGGATTTGTATTCTTTTACCCTCCTACTTGAAAGGAGAAGCAACTGAACCCACAGACTGCCACGGAGCTGTCGATGGAAGATTCAGCCAGAAAACCTCTAACTCTTGAGCCTTTAGAGAACTTGAGATGCCTACAGCAAGTATCTCCTTCCCAGACATCCAGCCATCCCTCACCTGCTCTCTTCCAGTCGCTGTCTCCGTGCAGAAGAGCCTGTAGCCTTGAACGGGGCCGTTTGCATAGGCAGGGGGGTCCCAGGAGACGAGAATCGAGGTAGGTGAGGTAGACACAGCCCGGAGGTTTTCCACTGGCCCAGGAACTTGCACTGCACAGGAAGGAGAAGATGATGTGAAAAAACCTGTTGAGCATCACCCATGTACCTGGGACACATCTCCGAGGGATGCCACCACTGTACACCTCTGGAACTCTGGAAAAAGCCCATGGAAAATACTCTGAGGAAAGACCATTGGAGATTTAGTGCCGTGAACACATGAACCACTCAGAAGGGCTGTTCCACCAAGGCCACACCTCTGTGCCTCCAGCTCAGTGGTGGAGCCCTGGACCAGGCTGCCCAGGGAGGTGGTTGAGGCCCCATCCCTGGAGACATTCAAGGTGGGGCGTGAGGAGGCTCTGAGCACCCTGCTCTGGTTGCAGATGTCCCTGCTCCCAGCAGGGGGTTGGACTGGATGACCTCTGGAGCTCCCTTCCAACCCAGACACTGTTATGATTCTATGGACTTCATCTTCAAACTCAATTTCTGGGAACTAATGAGCATATTTAAGTCTGTAACAAACTCAGCTTGGAAACCAAGACAATTAAATGCACTACAATAGCCCACCCTTCAACCTACGACCTGTGTTGATCAGCTCTGAACACCCAGAAGTCTCCACCAGGTTTAACTTTAAGCCAAGACCACCCGAGCTGCACAGCTCCCAGAATCCTACGGCATTTCAGGTTCCGACGCCGCGCAGATACACGGAATATACTTTATTTCCTTCCCCCAGCTTTCTTTTTCCTTCTCTTTTCACTGTTTCTGACAGGCATTCTAATGTGCTTAAGGTTTCAGTATTTTCAGCTCCCAGAAAGCATTTAATAATCTCTCCTGATCCCTTCTGTCAAATAATAATCGGGAAAATTGGCATTAAGGTTCAAATCTTCCCCAAATTTCTTCTTTTTCTCACTAGTGAGAGAAGCCCTAGAACTGCTTTATATTCTATTAAAATAAAACATGAAATTGTGTTTCTCTCAAGCCAATCTTGTACAACTCACACAATCCTTTCCTGAGGAGAAAAAGCATCAGGAGAAGAGGGTTGGGAAGCGACGGATGCGTCGTCTTTTACCATGAGCCTTCACCGCTCTTCCACGCAGACTTCCTCTTCACAAACTTCTGATAACAACAGTTTGGAAGACAGAAGACAGATCCAAGTGCCTAAAATAGCAACTACGTCACAAATTGCTTGGCAACTACCTCAAATGTGCAAAACATCCCTCTCAAACCTGGCTTTTTTAGAACCTTCTGCACCCTGGGCCACCCAGCCTGTGCCGGTGGGAATGCGGCTCGTACCGAAGCCCCCGCTGGAGATGAAGTTGAGGAGCATCTCAACTTGCACACAGCTCTGGTGTACAAACAGGTAGTTACCCCCTGATCCTTGCCTTCAGCTCTGTCACAAGACTCTGACCTTCTTGCTGGGGGGGTTGGTGGGCTCCAGCCTTGAGCTCTAAGTTGTATCACCGCAGAAATACGCAGGGCAACTTTTGGATGCAAAAGCAGAGCCATGAACACCACCCTGGAGTTGAAAACCCAACTGTGAGCTGAAGGAATCATGGTCCTCCTTGTTTTTTCTCTCCTTCTGCTGCCAGGGGTCTTGACTTTTGCAGCTCAAGCCAACCTCTTATCTACTGGCCACGATGCTCCTGCACTGAGCACGACATTCCCAGCATCCCTGCTCTGCATCCTCTCAGGTGGAAGAGCACCTCAGACCTTTGCATTAAACCTTCCCAGGAGAGAGCATGTACCACCGAGCGCGTCCCACCACCACGTTCCCACCAGGCAAACAAACCTGCTTATCCCAGCTCTGTGTTTCTAAAGGAATTTTCCTGTTAATCCCAAGTCAGGCTTCAGAGAGCCTGCGGGCAGGGTCATGATCACCGCAGTGAAAGCTCTGAAGACACAAGAGTTGTTTGGCAGGACCATCCCAGAGGCCTCCGGTGCTGGCCACGAGAGCTGGTGTTGGGAGTCAGCTTTTGGAAGCAGCCGTTGTTTGTGCTTCCATGGTTTTCTGGGTTTTGGTAGCTTGAGCTTTAAGTCCTCACGTGGTGTCCAGCTGCGCACCACAGATGGATGGTGGACTCGATGGTCTTAAAGCCCTCTTCCAACCAAAAGCATTCTATGATTTTAAGAGGGACAAGGAGCTACTGGAGAGAGTCCAGCAGAGGCTGGGAAGCTGCTGAGGGGCTGGAGCATCTGTGTGGCCAGGCCAGGCTGAGAGCCCTGGGGCTGTGCAGCTGGAGAAGAGCAGCCTGAGAGGGGAGCTGATCAAGATCTAAAGGACAAGAGGATGAGGCCAGACTCCTTCCAGTGGTGTCCAGTGACAGGACAAGGGGCAGCCACTAACCAACCTGAATGTAACCAACCTGTTACTGACCACAGAATGAGAACAGGGCTTTCAATGGTTTCCTGCTATCATTTTGACACGGTCCTGATGAGATGTATCTGTGGTGGAGAAGCCAAAAGGTTCTGGATGAAGAAAGATGTCATTAGTGGTGGCCACAGAAAACCTCCCTGTGAATCCAGGTTTATTAAGACTTCACTCATGTCAATAAGCTCTTTGGAAGCAAATATGGGGTGCAAACACCAGTAGCACCATCAGAAAAAACACAGTCTGCTGTCAGGAGAGAAATTCACTTAGAAAACAAACTTTTCTTACAAAATCCATCTGTTTCTGGGTGGCCAAACATGCCCTGCATTTGTTGGAGGGCTGAAAAAAGAGTAGGAAAAACCTTTTCTGAATTGCCAGAGCATTTCCAAGGGCTGAAGGCTCTGCTACGTGCCGAGGTCAAACGATGGCATCTGCCAAAATCAAACCCAACTCTTACTGCCTTCAGCAGGGACAGAAATTCACCCTTTTCTTTTGAGGAATGATTCCAACAACCCCAGCTCTGGCTCAGGCTTCCATGGGGAGAAATAATTTCACGCTTTTACACTTCCAGTTCCTTCCCCTACAATGGCATACTAATGTTTCTCCTACCCAATCTTTACCTCCCCTATTTATACTTCAAGATTTCAGGGGTAGGAAGAAAGATCCAGAGGAAACAAAAGACGAGCGCGCGTCAAACGGAACCGTGACAGAATTTCAAGCCCTCCCTCCAAAGCTATTCAAGAAAGGCTCTTTTTATAGAACATCTTCTCTTCAATCTTCTCCTCCTCCTGGTGAGGACCAGAGAGGATCTGGCTCTGAGCTGAGCTGGCTGGACATGATCTTGAAGGTCTCTTCCAACTGTAGAAGGATGATGTGACTCTGACCATCGCTGGCAACTGCCTGGAGTGGAGTAACATCCTCTAGCCAGGGAAGCTTCTTATTTATCCTCAGAAGCAACCAGTAGGTGATAAGCACCTAATTTTTCCTCTTAACCACCTCCATGAAGCCCTAAAGGGCAGACGTGGTGCAGAGAGGGCTCAGAAGTAGCAAAAAAACCCAAACATATCCCTTGCCTCATTGAGAGCACGTGGAATATGATGATTTCTGGCAAACATGGTTTGCAGAGACATCAAAACAACTGGGGAAAAAAAAGATTGATAAAAAAATAAAATTAAAAATAAAATAGAAGTCTGAAATGACCAAAGGACTGGTTTCTGGGCTTAGCTGCACCAGCCTCTAACTGGAATCAAAAGTAATCACCAAAATATCTCGGCATGTATGGATCTTGCTGACCAACTTCACCCAAATCACCCCACTCACCACAGAAATCCAGCCCCAAATCCTTCGATTTCCTTCCGAATTTCCATTTCAGCTGCTCCCCACCTGGGGGTGGGAGCAGAGATTTGCTCCTCAGAGCCTAGAGCAGGACAGGGGGAGCCATATGGGGACACAGCTGGACTCCTCTTAAGTAGGTATAATAATGCTTCCCTACCTCAGAAGGATGCAGTAATTAATTATTCCTTATAAACCCCCTGAAAGATGCTCGGGTAGAAGCTGAGATGTCAGCCCGTGCTAAACTGATTGTACCAGGAGATAAGAGGTGACTTTTACGAGGCCACCAAGGGTCACTGAGGCACCTCCAGAAGCCTTCTTGCTCCTCTCCTCTTCCACCAACTACTCCCCACATCAGGGGGACAGGGATTTCTAAGGAACCCCCCTTTTAATGAGGAGGGGAGGGGAAAAAGAACCGTGCTGATCCCTCAGCGGGGAGCTGCTTTCAAAGCTGGCATGGACAATTTCAATCCTCCAAAGCTGGGATGGACAATTTCAATCCTCCTTGGGAGGAGAGACAGGTTTCTTTTCTTCTCTGCCCCCGAGCTGCTTTAACAGCATCTGGAGGAGGTGAAATAATAACTCCCAAAGTCTCCACATGTGGTATGAAAAAGATTAGACATGGCTTAAGCAGGCGAGGATTTCAATCCAGACTGATAATACTGTAGTGAAATTATATACCATAAAAGCTGGGGAAAAAAGGGGTTGGAGTTCACCACAGAAAAATAAAGGAGGGGGAGTGGAGAGTGGTGTTAATCTGGGGACAAAACCCTTCCTATAAATCCAGCCCGTACCTTCCAAATGATTATTTCCAAAAGCTGGAACTTGTTCTGTTGATCTTTTAAACTGATTACAGAGCAAATATATGCACTTTTAGGAATAGGCACTGACAGACATGAATTTCAGATGTCCTTTTTCATCAGCTTTCGTACTGGCTTGCATAATACTTGGGATATTTTCCAGTAATGTGGAAATTCAATTTCTCTGCAGCCGTGTAATTTATTGGACAGTAGTTACAGCATGTTCTCCCAAACAGCCACGCAGAGGCTGCTTGTCCTCCCAGGACTAGAGACTGGTTTCCAAAGGATAATTTGGTCAATGGGAAAGGAAAATAAAAGAAGGGAAGTGTTGGGTTTTGCCACACTTGGATCTGATGCTTTGGAGAAATGCTGGTGTTCTTAAATGGGAAAGGTAATTCCAAGTGGCTACGTCGCGTGGCAGCTTTGGATGGTGACAGCAGGGGGTAGAGCTGCCTGCTGCTGGCTGGGGCTTTGCTCCAGGGAAAGCATTTTCCTGATGGAAATGTTAGTTTCTATTGGAAAATATCTGTATTTGAGATAAGAAATGTCTGTAAGTGCAGTCGTGTGTCTGAGTCTTAAGCAGAGATCAATTACTAACAGATAAATCAATATCACAGAATCGTTTTGGTTTGGAAAAAAGCTTGAAAATCATTGAGTCCAAGTGTTAACCCAGCATGGCCAGGGCACCACTGACCCCTGGCCCTCAGCACCACAGCTCCACGGGGGCTTGGAAACCCCTCCAGGGATCACGGGGACTCCCCCCTGCCCTGGGCAGNGCTGGCCACACCAGTGCTGATACAGGTCAGGATGCTGCTGGTTAGCTACTTAAAACCTTACTTGCTAAAAATCTCAGATTTATAAACTGATTTTCAAGGACTATTCCCCCCAAACGGGCCAGGACACAACCTTGGTTATGTTCCCAGACAACAGCTCCTAAGTGCAGATAAGAGCAATAAGCAGCTGAGCCATCTCAGAGCAGGAATTGAAGATGTATCTAAAACACCACACCAGAAGAAGACCAGAAAGAGACCTGTCTTGGGGCCTATTTCACTGACCCTCTTGAGAGTTTGAGAAGGGATGACAGGGATTAAAATTGATGTTACATGATAAACAAAGCTCCAGCCACCAAATCAGAGACTGGCATTTGTTGAAAGGTCCCTTTTGCCCTTGTCCACATCACCACTTGTCTGGTCAGCAGATGTCCCATGGGCTCTCACTAACAAGATGCTTTTTCTGGGGTTGAGAAGAAATTCCTTGACCAGTTTGGGTGGGAAGGGACCTTCCAAGGTCATCCAGTCCAAACCCCCTGCAGGAAGCAGGGACATCAGCAACTAGAGCAGGGTGCACAGCTCAAGGTATCCCAACAGAAGAATTTTGTCATGTAACAGAAGGTGGGATATGAGACCACCAAAGTCACAACTCAACCCAACCGCTGAGCAGCAAAACGCTCTGCGAGAAACCATTCCCAACCACAAAAGCTTTTATTGACCCCGAGGAAGCCTGGGGCCAGATTTTCCAAGAGGAGCTAGGAGAACCTGAAGCCAAGGCAGCAGAAAGACATGATGGCCCTGTGCTGTGTCCCAGTCCCCCCACACAACTCACGCTCCGGCTGCGTGGCGACCTTGACGGGCTGCGAGCTCTCTCCTGGCCCCCGCTCGTTGTATGCCACCACTCGGAAGGTGTAAGTCTCCTCTGGTTTCAGGTTGCCCACGGTGAGTTGAAGTGTCCCAGGCTGAGATGTGTTCACTGCCCGTTCCCTAAAAAAAAAAAACCACAAGGAAAAAACCTAACAATCAAACCCCAAACCATTTAAACGTCCCTTTGGATCTTAAAGCTTCACTTATTTATGTAGTTGGGAGCCTGTGAGGTGTGGTTACTTCTCCAGCTTCAGGTTGAGGCTTGGTTTCTAGAGCTTTTAAGGTATTTTTACTTGAAAAAACCTAATTTGAGTAATGGGGTCTGCTGGGAATGCTGTAAGCTTGACAAGAAGGACTTGTGTTTAAACAGTGGATCTGTGGTTAATCAAAGAAATAAGGAAAATTTGATGGTAAGAAATGAAAACACAATGAAAACTCCTATGTGGAGTTTGAACTGTGTTCCCTCTTGGCAAGAGGAGCAGTTGAGGGTCAGCTTTCTCCTCCTGCAGAACGATGGTCAGATACCACCACACCTACACATGCTTGGCCACCAGCTGCTGGGAAACCATCTTCCCATCAGGAGGCACTGCAAGCACCCGGAGCTAAAGGTGTTATCTCCATCCTGGCACCATCTTCTCAGGATTACCCAGGAAAAACACAATCCCTAACCAGTAAAGCAGGCTTAAAATGGGATGAAATCAGTCATTTCATGGACAATCTGCAAACAGAAGTAGGTGAAATTGCTTTTGTAATGATTTATTATGGGTGGCATGCCTGGCTGCTCTCCTTTCCTGGGAGCCCTCTCCAAAATGAACGGCAACAAAAAGAAAGATTTCATGCTGTAGAATAATAAAATAAATCTATTTAAGACTGAATCAATTAAGTGCCAAAAAGTTTCCCAGGTCTTGGCCAGTCCTCCGTGCACCTCAAGAAAGCATTGAGCAAATGAAATCTATGACTTTCTACAGCATTTTTTTCTAGCTGTCCCATCTNGAAACCATCTTCCCATCAGGAGGCACCGCAAGCACCCGGAGCTAAAGGCATTATCTCCATCCTGGAACTAACTTCCCAGGAAAACCACAATCCCTAACCAGTAAAGCAGGCTTTAAATGGGATGAAATCAGTCATTTCATGGACAATCTGCAAACAGAAGTAGGTGAAATTGCTTTTGTAATGATTTATTATGGGTGGCATGCCTGGCTGCTCTCCTTTCCTGGGAGCCCTCTCCAAAATGAACGGCAACAAAAAGAAAGATTTCATGCTGTAGAATAATAAAATAAATCTATTTAAGACTGAATCAATTAAGTGCCAAAAAGTTTCCCAGGTCTTGGCCAGTCCTCCGTGCACCTCAAGAAAGCATTGAGCAAATGAAATCTATGACTTTCTACAGCATTTTTTTCTAGCTGTCCCATCTAGAGCATCTTCCAAATGCAACCCCAGAAGCCCAAGATCTTGTACCTTCAAAAAACCAAGAAGAAATGGACTGTATAAAAATGTTCTAGGTTTTCCTAGAAGGTAAAGATTAAATACTAATGAAGGAAATAGCTGAGGATGGACACCAGGAAGAATAAAGCAATAAAGGGCTGAGGATGTCTCCTGGGCAGCTTGTGAGAAGGGCCACCAGCCCCTCCCAGCCCCATCTCACGACCTGCCAGCCAGCAGCTAACAGATGTTTAGAGGAACAAGTGAACCAAGACAGAAAAATCTGGTTATTCTCCTGGCACAGGACCAGAAACAGCTGGATCTTCTCCTGGCACAGAGCTTCTGCTGACAGCTTTCTGGAATATCAGCACCCAGCTGAGCACAGACACCCAGATGGGTCCATCACCTTCACACTGCCCAACCCTCTCCACTCTTTGGTGGTTTTGGGGGCATCTCTTGAAACACCCTTGAATCGGGGACCGTTAGAGCTGGGGTTTTTCCTTTTCCAACCCACCTTAGCCAGAAATTCCACCCTCAAAAGCAAAGACCTTGACTAAAGTCATCCACTTCCCCCTGAAACGGAGGCTTTGACGTCTCATTTCCAGTGACTGAAGCTCACTTTCCACTACACTATCAGCACGTACAAAAAAAGGCAAGATAATTACAGCTCCCCTGGATCTCTTAGGTGTGTAACAAATGCTTTTAGAATGTTTCAAACACCTAATTAGTTACCTCAAGTAAGACAAGTCATGTTAAAGCACCTCGCCGAGAAACCAATACTATTAATTTTCAAAGGGACAGACTTTTACCACCTTGAGCTCTTCTTTTTTTTTATCTCCCATTATCATCCTCCTCCTCCTGCAAAACAACAGCCGAGTCCTTGAGCAAACCTCAAAACTCATGTAAACAGATCATCTGCAAAGGGTATTTTAGAGCTTGAGCTGAATTCTGAAGATGGTCTTTAATCCAAGAGAAGGTTTTGTAGGCAATTAAGTGGTCCCTTCATTCATTTCTTCAGCCTGCAACCTGCAGGAAGCTCAAAACTGGGAGATCTCTTCCTTTGGTCTCAGCATTTCCTAATCTGCCACTAGAAAACCCAAGTCCTAGTGAAGGTTCAACTGCAAATCAAACCAGACCCCATCATAGGGCCCTTTGTCATAGGGGTTTAGGTTCAGTCCTAATGCTGCTGATTTCCAGGGTCATTTGCTTTTTTTTTCTTAAGATCAGAATGTTTTCTGTCATTTATTGGGCAAAAATGGTTAAAAAAGGACCTGCTACTTAAGCCACCTTGGTGTTTTAAAGGTTGCAAGTCAAAAGCAGACAGTGGGTTTGGGCTCTGTGTCTCATCTTCAAAAGCTAACCAGAAATATATGGCCCTATAAAGTCCTTTTCAGTATTTAGAAATCAACATAGTGAATTATTTACTCTGCATTTTAAATTATAAATATACCCAATGTCAATTCTCACTGAGAAGGCAGAATTCATTTAAAACCATGCACAGGTAATTAAATATGGCTTGGAAATGCCATTGGAGGAGTAATTTCTTTTGATTTGGAGAGAAATCAGGAACAAATTGTGAAGAACAAATAATTGTCTCTTCCTTTGTGGGGACTACTATCAAGTTCCTATGGGAACTGATGTTTGCTTCTTCAGAAGCCAACCAGCAGAGATGGGAAGAAGGAAGAAGAAATGGTGAGGATGGGAATAAATCAGAACATTAACAATGAGAGCAAAGCTGGGAACTGCCTGGAGATGGAAATATCAAATCTGGCTCATTTTGCAAATGCTCATGATGAAAAATTGCTGCTTCAAATCAGTTTTTGCAGCTCTGTGTGGGCAACAGCCTGATGCAGAGGCTGTGGGTTCAGCAAGGGGTTAAAAGGTGGAGATGGAGCCAATGCTCCCCATCTCAAGCTGAAAAAAAAAGGATAACTAATTAAAATAAAAGTTGGAATAGCACATGGATGTGAGAGACACAGAATCCCAGCATGGTGGGGGTTGGAAGGGAGCTCTGGGGATCAGCTGGTGCCACCCCCCTGCTCCATCCAGCAGGGTCACCCAGAGCAGGGGGNTCTGAGCACCCTGCTCTGGCTGCAGAGGGCCCTGCTCCCTGCAGGGGGTTGGACCTGATAGGACTTTGAAAGGTCCCTTCCCACCCAACCCACTCTGGGATTTTCTGCGTGTCTGTGTCCACGTGTACACCTGGAAGAGTGATCCCCACCAAAATCCACAGACTGTATCCCATGGTTGTATCCCACTCTACTGTAACAGCAAAGAAGCACAACCAAATACATACCAAGAATTATTTATCCACTAACAGACTTTTTTCCACAAAATCCTCTCTTCCTGCTATTCTCTGATTCCATATTTCCCCCATTTCCTCACCCACACTCCTCTACTCAAAATACAAGCTCAACTTTTCATGTCCACCACAACCCTCTCTGAGCGCAGGCGCAGTGGGCGCCTGTTGATTTCCTCCCTAATAGATTTANAGCATCCCATGGGCCAGGGGGGTTGGAATCTCTCCAGACAAGGAGACTCCACAGCCTCTCTGGGCAGCCTGGCACAGCCTCTCACACCCTCACACCAAAGATGATGCTGGAGATGCAGCAGCTTCTCCACCCTCACAGCACACAGGGATCAAGAGCTCACCATCTGGGCAGCATCCCAGCAGGAAATTGGGAGACAAATCACAAAGGCAGAGATTTACCCACTGCATTGATAAACTGCATTTTCAA
Organism: Chloroceryle aenea; assembly: GCA_013399075.1. NCBI lineage: Eukaryota > Metazoa > Chordata > Aves > Coraciiformes > Cerylidae > Chloroceryle > Chloroceryle aenea. Next base: position 196,643 of record VWZY01006900.1, read on the forward strand.
TCTTTGGGGAGACCTGATTACTTGGGGATACAAAGAATATTTTTTTTTTTT
>VWZY01006900.1:214046-271798 GCA_013399075.1 Chloroceryle aenea
GATTTTTAGCCCCACTTTTGGGTTTTTTAACCAAGAAGTTGCCAACTTAATTGTCTTCTTCCAGCTCCGCTCCTTGCAGAACATCACCGGAGGACTTGGGTTTCAAATGCTCTTCTCTTTCCTTTCTCCTCCCTAATGCTTTGAAATAAAACAGCATTTCTTGGCAGAAAAAGTGGAGGACTAATGAAAAAAATCCTTCCTTTTGAAATATTAAATGCCATTTTAGTTTCGAGCCGCGCTGATTAAAATCAAAAGCAAGCTGCTGTGGCTGGGGTTATGGTTCCTCATCCTATCCAACGAGGGGCTTAAAGGGAATTTATAATTGTCAGGGAGCTTTAAATAATTGAGCAGCAAGAAGCAGCATGGGAGGGCGTGGGGGTTTTTTGTGCACTAACATCTCAGGATTTGTTATTCCTAATAATTATGATTATTAGTCTTGCAAGTTTTACACCATCTCCTTTGAAAGCTGCAAGACTGATTGTAGGTGGGAAGAGAAGTCAGAATAATGCTGTTCATTTGCTGCTAGTTTCTTACTCTCCCGGGCAGTGAGTTAGTTACTAGAGGGAATAGTTCTCTGAGATGCACCAGCAAAGAAAACAAAACTCTTTCATTAAAAAAAATAATACCTAACTCAACTGAAACCAGACCATTTTAGGTACAATTCTGCACCTCTTTGGCCTGAAGTCAAGGGCAACCTCCTCGTTGTTTTGCAAGGTACTAAAGGGGCTGGTGTAAAGCTGAGAGAATTAACAATTGCAGCAAAGCATTGGGTGTTGGAGGGATGAGTTATGATGCCCTCATCCAGACGGAACCGCGCGAGCGCTTGGATATCAACGGGCTCCCCGTGCTCTCTGTGATTAGTCAGAGCCAGACAGAAAGTGGTTTCCCTGTCTCGAGAAGAAATTTGAGATAAAAGAGAGACAGACACCTCTCTGCATTCGGATGAGCCCAAGACCTTTAGAAGGTTTTTCAAGGAGAAAGCCTCCAGCTCCATCACCCCCGCCAAAATGAGCGTGCCACCTTCACATCCCCTTCTCCTGCNACAATCCCACAACTCCATGAAAATAGCTTGAGACATCCCTCTTATTACCAGCAGGCATTAGAATGGGAAAAGTTGAAACAAAGCAAGGGAACAAACCATGCTGTGGAAGCCCAAGCAAGTTTAACAATGAACCATTTCAAGCTGCAGTTAAGATGACAGTCAAATAAATAACTTTTTTTTCCCCACAGTACTTATGAAAGATGATTCACCAACGACTGCAGTCAGATGTAAACAATCCCCAACCCTGCCAGCTGAGTTATTTTCCAGCTACTGGCTGACGGGGGGACAAAAAAAATCAAATAAAATAAAAACTCCAAGTAAATATCTCACTGCCAGCTCCTTTCAGCAGCACAAATGGTTGTGCCACTGAAATCTTTAACCCCTTGGAAAATATCCCCCCCTTCCACAGCCCCAGCTGGTGACTAAACCAAGTTGAGCTGTTCAGATCTGGATGGAGATTGAGTCTTGCCACGTGGGAGTGGATGGCCAGTGAAATATTTGGTGAGATTTGCAGTTTTCTTCTTGCTCTGGGTTTTGCCCCCAAGCTTCATGATTTCAAAATGAAAATTCTCCATCCCACTGACTAAGGGAATAATGGAATTTTCTTCACCTGAAGATTTCATCGGTCTGAGAACAGATTATTTAATTATTTTTTCCCAGTCTGAAACGATGCTAAACTTTTCATGTTTTATTTACAAAGAGAGCCCAAACTGCTCAGACTTTATGGAAGGCAAAAGCAATAAACACATTTCTGAAAGGATTCAAGAAGTCGGAAAAATCTTTTTACAGATCTTGCTGGGAAAAAAAAAAAGAGATCAAATAAAATTCCCTCACTCCATACAATAAGAGGGGAAATAAGATCAATCAGGAGTTGATATTTGTTTAAAATGAAGATTGATACTGAGTTCTGGAATGGAATGCAAGTGCTACTGGTGTAGAAAGCTCAGCTAATGGATGTGAGAAGCAATGGAAATAAAATGGGTGGGTTTTTTATGGAAAAGAAAAAAAAAAGATGTGTTTTCTGCAGAAAAAAAGAGGGATCATTTAATAGAAAGGAAAAAAACCTCACGCAGCCTTCTTAACAACTCATTGACTCCTTGCAGCTTGTGATGCCAAAGATCATTGCAGCTTGGGTGATAGGGGTGATATATTCTCCACCACAAGCAGTGGGAGAGAAAAGAAAGAGAACAAGCTCTACAAAGCCAGCAGTTGAAGGAAGAGGTGAGGCAAACAAAACAAAAGGCTCATTCTTCTTGGGTCTTCGTATAAAGAACGGGTAGTTGATTGCTACGCCAAGTCCTGAGGAGCTGAAGAAGGGGAAGGTTGTGTTCTGTAGGTATTGGAGAGCCAGGAATCAGCTTTTATCACGTGAGGTGTGGTGTGCTCAGCATCTCAGGCTAGTGAGGAGGAACTTGAAGGAAGAAGCTGATTGAGCTGAAAGCCCCCTGAGGAAAAAAAGCGAGGGGCAGGGACTGAGGATTAGCTGCTCCCTTGGAAGATGCTCCTGAGAAGGAGCCACATCCATCACCTTCAGGCAGTAGCAGCCTTAGAAAACTGGAGCTGGGTTCTCTGAAAATAAGACAGCTTGAAAGAGGGGAATATATCTTAGCAGAGTGAGAAAGATGCTGTCCCTCAAGCTTCCTTGAGACAGGGAAGGATGAGAGGGAAAATATCTAATAACCAGAGTAAAACACCATCCTGGGGGCTATTTTCCAGTATGGAAGAACATGGGAGTCTGAGGAGGTTCCCACTGCTGGAGAAGTTTTCCCTGCTACTGCAGATGGGAGATGAGCCCTCCCTGGGAGCCGTGGAGAAACAAGCAGAAATGATATTCAGGAATTATTCTACTTGATGCTAAGAGGAAAAATGAGCCAAACCCCAACATTTCCTGTAAACTAAACCAAACCCAACCAAAAACCCAAGAGAAACAGAACCAATTCCCATCCATACAACTGGAAATGGGGAGGTCGCAGGTGTGGGCAGCTCCACTGTGCAGCAGGGGCTGTTGAGAAGATCAACACAAAACCCAAGCACAGAACCCATTCCCTGGGGTGAGAACTTTGGAGCTAAGGAGCAGCTCAGCTCCATTCAGGGTCCTGTGCTCATCCTGACTGCGGAGAGACCGAGCTCTCAAAATTCAAGGTAATATTTGAACACCACCAGGCTTTGTTTTCTTCATCAGGCACATAAAACTCCTTTGTGTCTACTCTGTATGACCACCCCCCCTCCAAAAAAAATAAATGAAACGCCTTGTTTTGATAAATTTGTGAATCCAAGCAGAAATGTAATCAAGCAGGGAGGCCTGAAGAAATCTATAGCTCCAGCCCGAGCGATGCAGAGTCATTTGAAGGCCTGAGTTATTCTATAGGGGAGCAATTCAGAGCAGCACACTGGGGCTGATCTGCATGTAAATCACCTGCCATGAGGGTCTGGAAGAAGGACGAGCTGTCCTGCTTTTCCCAGCCCTGCTTCATCCCTTTTTACCTCTTTTCCAAAGGAGCTTGGGATTTTTTTGCACCTCCTCAGCAGCACAGCCCTGCCCTAGAGCCACGGTGTCCTACATAGGAGCCAACTGCAGCCAGAGCAGGGTGCTCAGAGCCCTGGCCACCTCCCCTGCAATGGGGACAGGGATGGGGCAGCCACCACCTCTCGGGGCAGCCTGGGCCAGGCTCTCCCCACCCTCAGCACCAACAATTTCTCCTGCTCTCCAGGCTCAAGCTCCCTCGGCCACTTCCAAACCATCCCCCCCTTGTTTAAAACCTGTTATCTGTGCTGGTACCTTGGGTAGACACCATAACACAGCCAGAGACATCTGTAGCTGAGCTCAGAAGAGGATCTGAACTTGGAGGCAGAGTCTGTTGTACACACCAACTACAAATCCTGCCCGTGAGCCACCTTCTGGCACAATGAACCTTTTGCAGAGGTAAAAGACAAACTGAAAACTCTCAGGCTGTAAAAAAAAGCCCACTCTGATGTCAGAGAACAACTGCATCCCACCCCAGCTCCATCAGGTGGCCCTCAGCAGAGACCTGTGCAACACAATATGAATATTAATATGCCTATCACCAATTAATTCCCTGTAGGGAATGCAGAAACCAGTACAGGGAGTTACAGGGTTGGGGTTTTTTGTCCTTAAAGATGACCCAGTTCCAAATGCTCTGCAGGGAGCAGGGCCATCTGCAACTAGAGCAGGCTGCTCAAAGCCCCATCCCACCTAGGCTTGAACACAGCCAGGGATGGAGCATCCACAGCTTCCCTGGGCAACCTGTGCCAGGGTCTCACCACCCTCAGAGAGAAGAATTCCCTTCTTCTATCCAACCTAAATCTAAAATCTTCCAATTTTAAACCATTACCCCTCATCCTACCACTACAGACCTTTCCAAATGCTCTGCAGGGGGTAAAAAACCCATTCTGAGCAAAAAGCCAAGACTTGAGAGATGTTTGGGAAGCCAAAAGAAGAATCCTCTGCCACAACCAGTCCTGCTTCTTGAGACAGGCACGAGGGAAAAGCAAGAACCACCGAGGCTCATCCACCCCACGACGAGCTCTACGTGAACTCCAACCCAGGACAGACAACACCAGGGCTCTGGTTCCAGTATTCCCTTCCTGATGGCTGTAGAAGGCACCAAACTTATTTTGCTACACACCAAGGGCTGTGGTTTGGTGATGCCCTGGCAGTGCTGGGTTAATGGTTGGACTCGATGAGCTTAAAGTACTCATCCACCCCAAACGACTCAACGTATCTGGATATAAGGTGCTTACTCTTGGGTAAGTCACAGCCAACTTGACTCAGTTCTCCTGAGGAAAAGACCTAATGGAAAATAGCAGGAAAAAAACCCTACTGAATAGCAACACCACAGCAGGAGATGAATAAACCCCTCAGCACAGCTACAACTGCCTGGATTTACATGATGTTCCCTAAACAAAAAGCCAGTGGTTTAATAGTTTCTAGTTCATATATTCAAATAACAGTTGGGGAGAGGAAATAAATACCAAAATAAATCCAAATGCTAAGACCTGCTTCGTGTAAACCACTCTTTCAAGCAGCTCACCATTTCCTGCTGTACAGATTGTGCTTCTTTCCCAGGTCACCAGGGTAACGTAAGAGATGGCAGCAGACAAACCGCCTCCGGCAAAACTCGGGAGTAGACCAAAGAGTACATTCAAACAGTGCTCCCACTAGAAGAAATTCACCCAAGCCTGGTGCAACGCTCAAAACCAAAGCGTTAGAAGAGCGATTGGCAGTGGCTGATAAGGAAATCAGCTCTAGACAGCAAACAAAAAAAAAAGGCAGCACGTTTTCCAGCCACCAGAAAGTCGCGCTGAACGGAGACGGCGAAACAAAAGAGCTCGGCACTCCAGAGCTGGCACTGGAGAACTTAGGGGAGGTGCAAAAGAATGGAATCAGAGACTGGGTTGGGTGGGAAAGTCCATCCAGTGNGTTTCAATAAAGATTATGAGGAGTTTGGTGCTGCTCCCTACAGGGGTGTGGACCAGATGAGCTTTAAAGGTCCCTTCCCACCCAACTGATGAGTGATCCTCATCAGTTAGGAAAGAACAGCTCAATGTGAGGTTTATGCCAACAAAGTCTTCAAGAAAGAAAAAACCCACCTTTGGTCCAGCCAACAGAGTTAGAAACCAGGTGGTATCACAGGAGAACTGCCTCACTCCAGCGCTTGCTAACACCCTAAAGCTGCCATCTCTAATGCTTTAAAAGCCTTTCCCTTCACCACCTCCACTCTTAGCATAATTGCAGATGCTCAAGCAGTAGGTCAGAGGACAGGCAGTGGTCCTACACCTGCCAAGCTGCAGAAAATTAATTTCCTTCCCCAAAGAAAAGAAGAGTTGGCAAGACTGACATTCAACGCTATTGATTCTGCGGCACAAGGGTCTTGAAAGCAGAGCCAAGCCAAGCAAGTGTGGTTTGGGATCCTGTATCAGCAGCCCAGCTGGCTCAGAAATGGCTCAGCAGAGGACACGGCTCTTTTCCCTTTCCTTGCTCCAGCAAAAAGAGGCACAAAGCTCCTGGTTATAAAAAAAAAAAGAAAAATCAAAGCAAGTGATGCGCAGAGCGGAAAGCAGCCCGATAGTTTTCACAAAAGATAAAATGCTGGGAAAATCCTCAGGCGTATCTGGTGTTGAAGGAGAGCCAGGGTGAGACTTAACAGGCTGGCAAAGTGTTTTCCTCTTCACACGGCGACCGCCCCGGCACATTCCGTCAAGGTTACAAAGCCCTTGCTCTGGAAAGGAACAGCTGTCTACGAGCAGACTTGCAAATGTACTTGTGCATCTCCATTTGAAGGGTTCTCCCCCCCCTCCTCTTTAATTTAAACCTTTAGTAGGACTTATTTATTTCAAGAGCTGCTCCTGTTCCTGCTCCTTCCCCTCTCTTTGGAGATTTCCATAATAGAAGAGGTTTCTCTAACGGCGTCTGTTTGAAATAAAATAGTCACTGTAGAAATGAGGGAAGACTACACTTCATTAAAGGTGGCAATCCCATTCCTCCACACGGTTGGGCTCCCAGGATGCATTCTGTCTAATCCACCTACCTATGCTTTGCTTCATCTATCAACACAAAACCCATCTCGTTGCAATGCAGGGAGAACAAAATCAGCCTTGTAGCCACTCCCTCTATGGCTCCTGCAACAAGAAACCACCTCTCCACTCCACTGGTACCACCCTCTCTCTCCAAAATCCCAATTTTCAGGTCTTGGAAGCTATTCCAACCTAAAGAGCAATCTCTACAAGTTGGAATCTTCACGTTTATTTTCAGGTAATTGCTCTTAGGTGTTGACCAGCATTGAATGTGTTGAAGGTGACCATCTCAGCTCAATGCCACCACCATTGCACCCACCCACAGATGCTTCTCAAGGCAACCAGTTGAGTTTTAAGCCATTAAACACAAGCTCTGCTGACAGGGAATGGTGGTTCTGCTTTGAAGGAGAACATTGGGCAGGTCCTATCGAGCACCTCCTGTGCACCAGAGCCTATGTGGTGCTCTCCATCCATCCAACTCATTGGGAGGAAATAAGGTTGAGAGATCATTTTCCAGAGAGCTCTCTCTGTGGCTATTCTGTCTCCCTTCTCAAACCAGAATGAACCAATACCTGCATCAGATTGGCTCCTCTTGTTGATATAAGCCAAGTTCACCGAGTCCTAGAATGGTTTGGGTGGGAAGAGACCTTGCAGTGCCATCCAGTGCAACCCCCCTGCAGGGAGCAGGGACCTCTGCAGCCAGAGCAGGGTGCTCAGAGCCCCGGCCACCTCCCCTGCAATGGGGACAGGGATGGGGCAGCCACCACCTCTCGGGGCAGCCTGGGACAGGGTTTTTTCCAACAAAAATTGATTCGTGTTTCTGGAAACCTGAACCTAAAGAACTTTCCAATTTAAATTCAGACTTGGTCTGAAGTCTAAACTTTTCTTCTCTCCCCAGAAAACCATTCCAACCCAGAAATGGGGAGGTTAAGTACAGGCACTAAAGCATTAGGAGGACAGAAGAGTGGGGAAATGACAAGAGGTGATGGGCTCACCAAACCAGAAGTTCTACTGCTCTACTCCACGCCATACCCACGTGGCACCTGAAAGCTGAATAGTTCCACAGCAGGAGGGGGTTGGAGTTCCAGCTCCAGGGCACCGTGACTATTTCCAAGCCCTCCTCCCAAAAGCTCCTCACCCCTTGGCTCGTGGCGAGCGCCTTTCTTCACGAGGTGGGTTTGATTCTTCCACCAGAGCTATTTTCTTATTAGTTATTCTCTCCGGCTGCATCGCTTCGGCCCCGTTTCCAAGGCGACAGACAGGAAGCAGGAGTTAAGCAGAATCTTTCATCTGGGAGGGGATGATGGGAATGGATGAGGGAGTTTGAGCAAGGTCAGGCATTTACCGCTGAATACAAATCTGTCACGCCTAATAGATGAAGCTCTTTAGTTTCTGAGCTACTCAGGCTGCTCCCAGCATCCAAGGAGAAAATAAAAAGACACTCAAGCATGAATGCCAATCAGCTTGTGCTGGCAACAATGATGTATATACATGTGCCACAGCAGCTGTACCAGGCTTGGCCATGGATGAAAGGAGAAATTAAATAGGTGTCAATAATTATAGAAGGTCAGGATCTAAATCCCTGAATACTAAAGATATTTTAATAATATCGGACGGTGAAGCAGGGAAGTTATTAAGCCAGGAGGCTCAAGAGGCCTTAACCCAGACTACAATGAGATGCTGGGGCTGGGGTGGTGGAAAAGCAGCGGCACGTAGAGGGATCTTCAAAAGCCACGGGGACACGAAGCACGTATTGAGCAAATCCAGCTCTTCTGGGTGTGCAAACAAGGGGAACAAAGTGAAGGCTGGAGCTGGAAGATTTGCTGAAGGCAAAGCAGGATGAGAAAACACATCCCAAGGGGTCTGCAGCTGGCTGGATGCTGCCAGCAAAGGGTTGCAGGTCTTTGGGTGTAGAGGGGACAGGTAGGCCAGGTAATATCCTCCTCCCCTGCCCAGGACTGGGAATCCACAGTCAGGATTTACCACGGGGGATAGAACCCCAACATCACAGCAGTCCAGTGCCCCATGGACGTGGTCAGCTGGCCACGGCTGCTTTGACCAACCTGGTCCAGTGGGAGGTGTCCCTGCCCATGCCAGGGAGGTTGAAACTCAATGGTTGTTAAGGTTCCTTCCAACCCAAACCATCCCACGATCAGGTTTTCAGTACCCAAGTTAAAGCCTCCCAGTTCTTTGGGTCTTTCTCCTCTTTAGGACACACTGACAGTTCCCATGGGTTTCCTCCTTGGTGTCTCTCTGGTCCCTTTGGGGAAGGGCTCAAAACTGGAGACTGGACTTCAACCCAAGGCTTGGCCAAAGCCAACCATCCCACTTCTCCCACTGCAACGTGGCTCCTTCAGGCAAAGCTGTTTAAGGAGGATCCAGCTGAATTTATTACGTGCTTTTATCTGGGCATGGATAACAAAAATCAACTTCCCATTTATCAAGTCATAACCTGGCTTGAAAAAGAATTGGGTTTGAAAGTCATGCTGAGGCAAAGACCTGGCTTCAGGTGACAAAGCTGGGCTCCAGGAACCTTGGCAAAAGAAGGGGATTTTCCACCACCACACTGGCATGAGGGGACATCACCCAAACACAGCACTGCCAAAGGCAGCTCTCGCCCACTGAAGGGAACACAAAGAGGGAAACATCATCCTAATGAAGCCATTAACTTCAGCAGGTTCCATCTGATCTCCACAGGACAGAAAATGCCTCAGCCCACAGCAAGCCTCACCTCACGGGCACAGGAGATGCAGGGACAGGCTCTCCCTGTGCAAAGCAGACCATTAATTGTCTTATTTCTGATCATAATGACAAAATAACACCCAGCCTACCAAATTTCCAGGCTCTTTTCCCAGTGCCTCTTTCTTTCCAAGGTCAAGAGCTGTGACATGGGTCAAGCAGGGGAGATACTGCAGGAGATGCTCATGGCCTTGGGGAAATGCCCAGGGACTCAACAAATAGCCCAGGTTGGAAGTGACCTCAGAAGTTCAGCTGGCCCAAGCTTTTGCCCACATGGTTTATTTATATTCTCCACGTGAAGAAACCAAGAGGCTTCAGTGATCTACCAAAAGCCACAGACCTTGCCTGGAGGCATTCCAAGGTCTTAAAGTCAAGCTCAGACCAGATCTTCTCCTCTACCCAGATCCATGACCGGTCTGCACCAGAGAACAGTGACTCTCATCACCCTTCAGTAACAACACCATGCCCTGAGCCCATCTGATCACCTAGGTCTTCAAATCTGGGTCAAATATCCCTCCGTACTTCCTCAACAGATGGATGGAGAGGACAAAAATATGTAGATTTCTCACGTGGGACCAGAAGAGAAAGAGAAAACTAATTCTTCTCCACAGCTTTTAATTTTTTGTTTTAGAAAATACTTTTTCCACATCACCAAACTTGATTTTCTTGGACGTGCTTTAGAAGCTTTCAGAGCCATCACCCCTTCCCACATATCTGCACTGTTGGGAGGTGAGGACTCTGATCCTCACGGGGAAGCTGTCCCATGTATCAGGTCATATAAAATCATTTCCTCCTCACCAGACCAGAGAAGGGGACCAAACAAAGAACTCTTGAGCAAAGCTTTAGGAAATCCAACGGAGAATCACCTGAATTTCTCAAGCCTGGTGTTCCCTCTAACAAACCTGTCTTCCTGCAGAGCAGAGCCCCATGAATATGAAAGGAAACGAACTGGAAACACCTTTCACCCCCAAATCCACAGCGTGATCAGGACACCTCCCGTGGGATTAGAGGTTCCAATCCCATTACAGAGCGGATGGCGTTGCCGCACGCGACGGCGATTCCAGGGAAAATGGAATTCCATTAAAGGATCTGCAGGAAGGAGACCCCGAAGAGAAAACCTTCAGAATATCCCCAGATTAATGTGATGGACTTGAATAAGAAAAGTACTAAGCAGGCTGAAAGGATCATATCCTAGCTATGAAAATTCAGAGTTTGCTACTGAAGTGGTCGCCTGAAACGTGGTCTTGGCCAGAGATGCCACCAGCTCTGCAGCAGGATGAGGCCATCAGGACTCGTTCTGCTTCATCAACCCCCCAGACCTTTTCCAAATTTAACTTCTATTGTTGCAAGGAAAAATTACAGTCGATATGAAAAGGGTGGGGAGCAAGGGGATGGGGCCAGACTCTGGTCAGGGGGGCCCAGGGACAGGACAAGGGGCACTGGGCACAAACTGGCCCCCAGGAGGTTCCAGCTGAGCAGGAGGAGAAAGTTCCTTGGGGTGAGGGTGTCAGAGGCTGTGCCAGGCTGCCCAGAGAGGTTGTGGAGTCTCCTTGTCTGGAGAGATTCCAACCTCCCCTGGGACAATGCAACCCTTGGCACCCTGCTCTGGGTGGGGTGCTTGGACCAGCTTTATCTCCAGAGCTCCCTCCCAACCCCACCACACTGTGATGACACCATTCCAGTTACCCACACAAGGAAAATCCCTCTTTTTTCCTAACGGAGGGCTCAGCCCCTTTCATTTTGCCAGGACCAATTTCAGACGATGTGCTCCCAACGGTCACTTTGGACGGCTGCTCGCTTTGGCCTTTTATTCCTCAGAGAACCGGGGTGTTTTCTGAACAAATAACAGCTCCCCCTGCTTTCAAGGCACCCCCTCCCCAGTCCCAGGCAAAGGAACAGCAAAGCGAGAACGCCGCTGAATATCAATAGGAGGAAAGCACATTATAATTACAAATCTGGCTATCCAATGTGCAGCCTCCAAACCCTGAAATGATCGGCTGACACCGTCATCCCAACCCAGACACCAATTACAATTACATCTACCCAAGGCCACCGAGCCAGACAGGGGATGGGCTGGATGAAAGATGCACCAGCTTAGGGATTCAGCTCCTAAACTTCCAAGAAATAGCTTGCTGCAAATGATGGGCACGCCACTCGAGCTAAATAATTAATGTTTAAACAAGGGGCATCAAATTATTCCTAAATGATGGGAGGGGGGAGAGGGGGAAGGGATGGAAGAGGAGGGGGGGAATAGGAGAAGCCTGCTTCCCCCCCACACTGTCACTCAAGATAAGACATTTGCATTCCTAGAAGAAATGTGTCTCTTTCCTCCCTTCAGAGCCAGCACAAGGTGATTTTTGGTGTGTGTTTTTAAGCATTTATTTTATCCCCCCCCTCATTTCACTCTCTGATCCCACAGCTATAAATAAACACACAAATAGAAACAGTCTTAATAATCTAAACCAGCAGCAAAGAAAGAAAAAAACCCAAGTCTGTATTTAACACTAAAATGAGGGAATTAAATGGATTTTCATTCCGGGTGACCAAGAGCCAAAGTTCTTGGACCCATTTTTTCTCCATGCTGAAGAATGAGGGGGTTTTCTTTTTGCAGGGAAATGTGGGGATGGCAAATCCCGTGCTATTTTATTGTTGGAGCTGGGGGTGCTAATGAAATTCATGTCTTGTGGTCATCAGAGGGATAATGGCAGCATATTTTTGTCTCTGGGGCACACGCTCCATGTGTTACCCCAGGAAAATTGGTCCTAAATATGAATAAAAGCAAAACTAATCAAATCTCTAATAACTATAGCTAATATACAACGACTAATACAACCCCTAATAGCCATCACTATAATATATAATAACCATTACCACCTCTAATAACTCCAATATATCACAACTAACATAACACCCCACATAAGACGACGCGCAAACCCCTCCGCGCTCGGGGGGTTATTATCCCTAAATCTTTCCATCTGGAAGGCAAGGATACAAACTTCATATCCCTGACAAATATGCCCGAAGATTAATTTGCTGTCTCCTCATAAACCAAACACGTTGAGCTGTTTCTTTCCCTTTCTTATCGTTGATCAAATGGGTTTGTGCTGGGGAGGTAGAAAAACCCATCAGCGCGCTGGGGCCGCGGCCGATGCATCTCCTGACCTTATTGCTCCTGAGCTCTGCTGTGGAGCTTCATCTACATTTCTACAAGAAGCTGTTAGATTTAGGGGGGAAATGAGCACCTGCAAAAGTGGGAGTGTGGGGAAAGAGGTGATGAAGAGGAGTCAGCTCAGACCTAAGCGCTGTTTGGCTTGTAGAGCGGTGGGCGATACGGTGACGCTCAGCTCGACATGGCCAAATGGACAGGGTTAGATGGACACGAGCACTGTGAAGGTGAATGACTCTTAAATAACTGGAATTCTTTGCCAGCATCCAGCTACAGAACATAGGAGCACCTCATGCTTTCTATTTTAAGGATACCTTTGAGTAGCAGGCAACTAATGGTGGTAGGTTAATGGTTGGACTCGATCTCAAAAGATCTTTTCCAATGATTCCATGATTCTCTGCCCTCAAAATTTTTCTCTGCCCTCAAAATTCCTCTCTGAAAATTGCAGCTTTCTGCTCCGCGAGCCCGGTCGTTCGGATAGTACTTGTGAAAACAAAAACCCCAACCCCCAAATACCTCTCAACCCCCAGGAAACACTGGGTGTAACAGCTCCTCAATCAAGTTGGTGCAAAACCAAAGCCTGATGCTCTCCCTGTTTCTTACAACATCATCATTTGCTCTTCTGACAAAGGAAATTCCGACGGATCTCGGCGGCTCCGAGCTAATTGCGCCGTTATTCATCCTGGCTTGTGATTATTCTGACATTCCCATGTAAAGTCAATATATGGGAAGTGATATTTTAATTAACCCCACTTAAGCTCTACTCGTATTCCAGATTCCTGTGATTGTTATTTATCAACATATTCAACAAGGGAAAAAATTAATTGGATGCATTAGGGCTGGATTTTAAATGGTTAATGAGAGATTATTACCTTCTCTAACTTTTCTTTTCCATATTTTTTATCTATTTTAATACCTGGCTGGTTGCTGTTCAGAGTACAACAGCTCATCCTCTTCCATGCAGGCTTCCTGAACTTCTCCCCTGCACCCAAGTCCCACCTGCCTGGTCTCATCACACTCTCACCTCAAACCAGCACCCTCCCCCTTCCTGATTTTCTCCTCGGTTGTCCCAATGTTTTTAAACCTTTAAAACTTGCCAAACAAAACCACAAATGTATTTTAAGCCAAGACCAAGCATCTCAAACTGCATCTTTCCACCACCTGTCACCATCCAGAGTATCCAGCAATGCTTAACCAGATGAATGGGAAGCACCAGACAAGACCTCATGAACTGAACTAATCCTTTCCTAGATGCTCACACTTGGGTTAAAAATATCCTGGATTAAAAATATCCCTAGTTGCTGTTTATCTGATGTACAGACCTGCAAAGATGGAAGCTCCAAAAGTCTTCCAAGAGAGTTCCTTGCAGCACGTCCATCTAGAGATGCCTTCTAAGCACTGCTGCTGGTTTTAGGACGACCTTTACATACCAATATTTCTTGTTAACTAGAAAAATATTCCACTGGTTTGGCATTTTTGCCTCTGTCTGTTATAAATCCCTGAGTGAGGTGTCAGAATGGCACCCCCCTCCCAGGTCACCAGGTGCTTTTAGCACTTTTTGCTACTGCTAGTTCCCTCTAAAGCACCTTTTGGCCTGCACCAGTGGTGGGGCTCCAGACAGGGTGATCATCAAGAATCATGGAAGCATCCAGGTTGGAAGAGACCTTGGAGTCCAACCCAGCACTGCCAGGGCACCACTAACCCCTGGCCCTCAGCACCACAGCTCCATAGGGGGCTTGGAAACCCCTCCAGGGGTCACGGGGACTCCACCCCTGCCATGGGCAGCCTGGGACAGCCCTTGGTCCTGTTGAACCTCATCCAGTATCCTCAGCCCATCGATCCAGCCTGGCCAGACCCCTCTGCAGAGCCTCCCAACCCTCCAGGAGATGAACACTCCTGCCCAACCCGGTGTCACCTGCAAACTGAGGGTGCCCTTCATCTACTCACCCAGATCACTGATAAAGAGCTAACTGCTGCTTCTAAAGCCACGACTGAAGACTGATTTACAGCCCTGTTACCAGCCCCTGGGAGAAGGTGTCTTCCCAAGATGAACATCTGTCTAACAAGGAATTTATTGCAGGAACATAGCTAATAATTATCCTACTGTATAAACAAATTGACTATTTCAGGGCTGTCTTTACCTGATCCTTCACCAGCTAGAAAATAACAATCCCTCTGCACATCTCAGGAATATCTGAAGGCTGGAGCTGCGCAAAGCCACCGGCATAAAGCAAATAACTGCCTGGGAGTTCTTTATAGGAAGGTTTTCCTCTGGGACACTCTCCTCATCTGAAGTTATGCATGTCCATCACTCACCCCTCCACGCTGTTCTCTCTTCATTTTCCAGGTGTGCAAATAACAGGTTTTATACAGCTATAAAAATAAAGAGTGTCAGCTGAGATCTTTTTTATCTGCTTTTGCTGGCGGAGAATTTGTTTTCCAGGACACAGAAGGAGAAGTAGCTGTCGTAGGCTTTATTCCTGGTGCCTGCTTGTAATGATCACACATTCCCATGGATAAAGATGTAGAAAGACAGGGGATGACAGAAGATGTGTGTGAAGACACAGAATCATGGACTTTTTTAGTTGGAAGAGACCTTTCAGCTCATGGAGTCCAACCATTAACCCAGCACTGCCAGGGCACCACTGACCCATGGCCCTCAACCCCACAGCTCCACGGGGGGCTTGGAAACCCCTCCAGGGGTCACGGGGACTCCCCCCCTGCCCTGGGCAGCCAGAGCCCTTCTGGTGGTGCCACCACGTGGAGCTCAAGCTGAGCACCAGACACATCCCGAGCGCAGAGGGGGCCCCGTTCCTCCCAGCACTGCCAGTCCCACCAAAGTTTCATTTGTATTTCTACCCAGCTTCTCCACCATCTGTGTTTGCTGGCCCTCCCTTCATCTCAGAGGAGCTGGAGTGGCATTGTTTGAAGATCTGATTAAACAGCCAGGAAAAAAAGTAATCCATCACTTAAGATGGGAAATGGAGACAGTTCACAATGGTGTCCCACAGCTCCTCGGGCTTTTCTTTTTGTTTCCTTCTGTTTTAATTTTAATCCAGTGCCAAACATCACAAACAGGGGGGAAAATTCCCTGACAGTTTCACTCGCAGTGATGAGCTGGAAGCAGCAGCAAGTTACCCACTGTCCCCTGGGATCATCCCAGCACCACATCAAGCCCCACTACAGCAGGAGAGCCCCGTTCCCTTCATGCCTTCGTGCACAGACAGAAGATGCTCAGCTCAAAAGAAACAAAAACCCAAAGGAAAAAGATCCCTAGTGGGTCTGAAATGAAGCAGGTTGTTGGGGGCAGGATGATGCTTCCTCCCAGCCTTCCTCAAGATGATACAGACGTTGTTTTCTGCCAATGAAAAGCCATTTTTGAAGGGCCTTCTCATTTTCACCTTCATCCCTAAGGGATGAGCACCTCATCATCACCTCTGGTGACCGTGCGGAGGGAAAGGCTCATCTGGAAAGATCCTGGGGGAGGATGGGTCCAGAAGCAGGAACCCAGATAATTATCCTCCTCTTCCTCTCACTACCCAACCACCAATCTCAATTAACACCGCAGAGCGAGGTGAGGAGGGAGCCCGGGCTGGAGGCTCAGCAGGAGCAGGAGAAAGATAACAACAATAATAATGACTCCATAGGTATTACATTTCTTCTCCATTTACCCCCCTTCCTGGATTTCCAGACTACTGCAGCCAACGTGGACGTTGGCCATGGCCACCCTTCCTCCTCCAGTTCCAAAGGATTTTTGGCCAAGCTTTAAACCTTCACGTGGAAACCTTTGAAAGGATTTCCCTCTCACAATTCTACTGGTCCAGTAGAATTTGGCCAGGTTAAGCGAGCTCAGGAAGCTTGGCTCGACTTGGGCTACCCCAATTCAGCTCTTCCTGGTCCAAGCTGGAGAAGGAACAACCCTTCAGCAGGTTCTCAGTTTACTGCCCTCAGCCACGAGCAGTACTGAGCGTAACCAGCAGCCCAGTGCAGGTCATTCATCATTTACACCCCAGAGACTTGGAAAGGCTTTTAGCCAGCTTTACATATCATGTAGCTGGCGATGAAGACATCTTTCTGCTACTTAAAAACCCATAAAGCAATAAACACTTGTGCTCCTGCACAGCACACTCCATAAAACCAAGCACCTATTCATTTCCCAGCCACAACAACAACAAATTCACCCTTCCAACACCCAGACACAAAGCTGCTGGGATCTCAGCAGCTGGCCACGCTTGATGTCCCACTGCCAAACTCTTCTCCCTTCCTCTCTTTTTCTCTTCTTTCCACGAGACAAATCTTATGGCAGAATTACACACGGCCTACTCCTCTGTTGCTCACCCACTACTTCACCACCTCTCCCACTTGGGATCACCTTCTCCTGCTGCAGCAAATTCCTAGCTAGGAAGAGGTGGCCGTTGGCTTTTCCCGTGGGTTTGGTTGGCCTCCAGAATCATTTCCAGGACAAGGCCAGCATTTGAAATGCCCCAGTGAACAAAATGCCTCCCAACTATCTGGCAGCCTGGCCACGCTTTTAGCTCCAGCCAGCCAGCTGGATAAGTAAGAGGGAGTAAAGAAGAGTAGGCTGCTCATTAGGGATTTTTATGTTAATAGCATTAATTACATCTACAATTCCACGCGTCCTTTGCATCTTACCAGGCTCGGGGATGATTAGCTGTGCACTGGCCTGTGCATTTCCAGCTTCATTTTCAGCTATGCACTGATAAAAACCTTCATCTGACTTTACCAAGCCCAGAATCCGTAAGTTGCTGCCACCCTGGAGAGAGCAGAAGAGAAAGGAAAGGAAGAGAATTAATTAGAACACCACCAGCTGCAGTTGAAATGGGAATTCTAAAGCCTTTCCAGGAGCGAAACATGGTCCTGCCAGTGTCAGCTCAGCTCCAGCCCTGCTCCTTAGAGGGCTGTAACCACAAACCCTTTCCCCCAGGAATCTTTTGATACCCAGAGGTCTTGGCATTTTGTTGGAAGGCGTCTACAGCCCCAAGGGTGAATTCACTTCTCCACCCAAAGTCCACCCAGCACCCTTCCTGAGATGTGAGCTCCAAATTCCAGCCATCGCTTGAGCGCTGCTCTGAATTTTGGCTTTGCCCCAGGCCCCAGGGGAGCTTTAGAACTTCCAACACCTTGGAGCAAACACTGCTCTGAAGGTCAAAGCCTCCTGAAGGCTCCAGGCTTGGAGATCCTCCAGCAAAGGTCACTCTACGCCTACTTCAGTTGAAACAGATTCAAGTTTAACTCCAGTTAGCACAAGCAGAAACCAATTACGTTAGGTAAAATATCTTCTTTCTGTTAACCATTCTTCTTTTTCAGACCAAAAAATTGAAATCATTTTCCACCACACACCCACCATGGATTTGTCCTTTCTTTGGACAGCTTCTGGCTGCTTCCTAACAAGCACCCACAAAAGGCTGGACTTACTGCTGGATACAGCAGAGTAACCTTGGAGCTCTTTTCCAACCGAAACGATTCCGATTCTGCTCTGTATCAGAACAAATTCTAGTAACTAAAAGGCAGATAATTACCACTATCTGAAAATAGTCACTGGGAATGACCACTTCTCCATTCTTGATCCACTCCACGGTGGGCACGGGCTTCCCAGACACTGCACATTCAAACTCAACGTCCATGCTCTCGTAGGCGTAAAGATTCGACGGGCGAATTAAAAACCAGGGTGGAACTGGAGGAAAAAAAACACAAAGAGAAAATGAAAGTGGCAATGAGTGGGTATAAATGAAAGCTTGGCAAGTAAATCATCTCAATAAGGCTGGAGAGTGTTTGACATAAAGAGAAAATAGATCTGTGGTTCAAATTGTTCTCTGAGCCCATTAAAAATTCAGTACTAAGTGTTTGGAAAAGACACTTCCACACTTGACAGTAACTTTTTTTTGCCCCCTCCCAGATGAAAGGATTAAAATTGTGATTTAGAAGACAGGTGAGATTTATGGAGAACAAAATACACATTTAATTCTCACTCTGGGAGTCTAAGAGTCATAAAAATCTCCCTCATCTCAAAGCATCAGATGCCAATCGCATACGTAACAAGGTCCTGCAAGTCAAGCCATGGACAGGCCCAAGACAAGCCCCCCAATAATGAACCAAAATTAGAATTATTTGGAGTAAAGACCTATTCCCATCACAAAGAAGGACTTTTGTCTGGGTTTATAAGAGCTGAGGAGATAATCAATAACCCAGAAATCTATCCTCAGCCATCCTAAGACCAAAAAGGTTGAATTATCGGCGCTGAACATGAATTCTTCTTCAAGTAGCAATTATCTGTCACCTTGTACCACTCGAAGGTATTCAGGGGTTTTGGTATGCTGCACGATATGCTAATTTAATTTAATTTGGTCATTATTGTAATATTGGCATGATGGAAATGAGTGCTTTGAGGAAAACTGCTAATAACATCAGTTTTCTAACGAGCACCCTGAAAAACCCGCGTGAGAAGGCAGCTGCTTCATCTCTTTTGGTGGGTTTGGGAGGTTTTTGGATGGTCTCAGCTTCAAATATCCACAGATACCAGGAAGCCATGATAGATTCCTTTCTAAAAAACCAACCTTGACTTTTTTTTCAGACCAAAAAATTATTTCTTGAGTCCTGATGGCTGATTATAATCTTTATAAAGCCATAATAGTAAAAGGAAACCAACCCAACCCAACTCTAAATTAAAAGAAGATGAAGATTATGGAATAAAATGAACAGAAGCTAAGACACATTAGAACCCAAGCTGCCCTTACATCCCTGACTCAGCCCCTGGGTTTGCCAGGATTCCAGCACCCAAATTCAGAATTCCACGACCAAATTCCGGCACTTCGCAGCCTCTCGTGGCACCGGGAGGTCCCCTCTCCTCAAAAGATCAAATCAGGATTTAATTTCAAGCTTCCTACTTCATGCTTTCTAGTTTTCCACCTTTTCTCTGCAAATAAAAGGAGTAATTTCCCAGTGGGTTATTTTTTTCTGCTGTTTCTACAATGCACAGAGGGTAGGGGTTGGACATGGAGAGGTGCTTCTAGTCAAGCTACCAGTGAAAGGGCAAAAACACCCTCCCTCCTTTTTCTTCTCCAGTTAGGTATGATTTAGAGCACTCTGTCATACACTTTTCAATGTAATAATGAGGGGTTTTTGGACATCACACCCTCAAGTCTCACTGGGGAGGCAGAAAAAGGAGAAAAACAAGTCCCAGAGTGTGGTGTAAGCAGCCAAACCCACGTTCTACAGCAGATGGAATCGTGTTCTTTGGGTGCTCTTCATCACCTCAACCACAGAACTTTCTTAATAAGAAGTTTCCAGCTTTGGTACTAAAGGTCCTGGCCATGGACACCTCTTCAGCTTTGGTACTAAAGGTCCTGGCCATGGACACCTCTTCAGCTTTGGTACTAAAGGTCCTGGCCATGGACACCTTTTGCTTTTGAGCTGTTACCTGCTTAGTGAAGCATCTGCCCCTGGGTCCTTCCAGCACCATTCCTGTGCCCCATCTTCTCTATTCCTCTTCTACATTGGTCTCTTGTTTACCATGGAATTAAAGAATTTAGGAGACCCAGAAGCTCCAGCTCAAACCTAACGTGTGCAAATTAAAACTGACGAGGTGCCCTGATGAACTTGGCTGCCTCATTTCCTACTCTGAGAAGCCCCAGGCTGGGGTTTGGGTCAGAAATGCTCTGGATTGGGCTCTTCTTGCTCTGCAGCCTCTGGGACATTAAATCAAGGTCTCCAGACCACCCAGCAGGCAATTTTGGTGGGGATTTGTCAACTAAACCATCAGTCAATAGGGGAATGTCAGTAACTAGGATGCTGATCAAGAGGTTTAAAAAAAAATTAGTATTGCTGACACTAGAGATGCACAAAGAGAGACAATTTAGCAGCAGGGTTATGAAGAATCAGCAGTGATATGGCTCCAGGAAAAAGAACTCTTTGGGTAGGAAAAAACCAGAAGAGAGGAAAAAAAAAAAGCCCAAATCACATTCATATGTTAATTTTTCACACTTTTTTTTACACTACAATCCCAGTATAATTTATTCAAGCTCACACAAACCCCCCAGTATCCCTGGAGTTGAGAAACCATCTCATTTTTCAGCGCTCTGCCAAAATCATACACTACTCAATCTTCATTAGCACGGCTCATTGTGATGTCACCAGAAGCCTGCAATTAATTTCTAGACTCAGAATTCACAGCTTCCCCCCAATTACTCTTTCCAACGTGCACACCCCAGGACCCTGACCCCGCTCGCCTGCGGCTTTTCCTTCCCTCCACTGGAACTGTTGCTTCTCTCCTCTCATTTTTCTCCTGGTAAAATCAGATTTGGGCAGTTTTTGGTCTGGTTCATGGTCTGTAGAGTCAAATCTGAGTGTTAGTTTCATCCAAAGTAGGTGTATTTAATAATTAGAAGGGGCTCATCAACACCTCTCCTATATTGGGGTGGATGTAACTTAAGTTTTGCACTGATTTGCTTTTTAAGGACACTGCTCATTTGCATAATTACTACCCTGGAAATTATCCAGCCTCAAAGCCAGGTAAGAACCCATGAATTAGAACGACAGAAGACAGAGATAACACACTGAGACTGGAAATAGGGATGCCTATCTATAAATAAACTGCCAAGCACTATAAATACACAGCCTCTAAATATTTGATGTATCCATAAATGGCAAGTGCTGCCACGTTTGCTTTCTGGGTGTTTTGTTGGGGGTTTTTTTCCCCCCCCTCCTTTAGTACTGAATATTTTAAAGGCCTGCCTATGTGAAGAAGGTTGGAAAGGAAATCAAACTACAAAGTGTCTTTAAGTCTCTAGGAAAAGGCTTGAGCAAGCTGCAGACTTCCCCCCACCCCCTAAAAAACCCCTTAAAATGTTTCACAGGATTTCTCCTTCTTATTTTTCCCTGCCCAAGTCCTTGCTAAATGTCTTCAGAGAAAGGATTAGGAGAGACCCCAGGGTGCAACCTTAGGGCCTGGAGAGGATTTTTCTTCATGTGAATGGTGTAACTGAAATGAAATGATGATTTTTGAGGGTAATTAATTCTGTATTAAAGCCTAGGTAAAAATTAAAGTTCTCTGTACCCTCAGTGGGTGCTGAGTCAAGGAGGTTGGCCCCCAAGTGACACCACCACATCAGCACCTGGAATTGCAGGCTTGGAAATTCAAACTGCAACACTGGACTAAATTGAATCTGAAAATGCTCTTTAATGTGTCTGCTCCTGGAACATTCAGCCCTGACCTTCACTTGCCTGAAGGACGTGCTCCTGTTTGGAGAGGACACCTCTCCTGGGTGCTACTGGAGCAGGTCCTCGTTCCACGTGGTGTTCTCAAGTCCTTGCCAGGCTTGGTGGGAATTCTGCGATGCCGTGGAAAGCAAGAGTGGGTTTGGGGTCTCAAACAAATATTTTTTTCCCCTTGAAGGACCAGAGCAGGCTTCATTTCTTCCCTAAGATGTCAAAGCTTGGTTGTAACAAGCCCAAAACGGAGCCTCAGGGACTAATCCAACACTTGGGGCGACCTCCCTCTTCCTAGAAATCCCTGGTGGGAGATGCCGGCCGAAGGATTTTCCCTCAGCGAGATGTCAGCGTTGCCTAATGCAAAGTGTCTCCTCTTGACTAAGAAATGCCTTTGGACTGACCCAAGAAAGATAACTGCTGTCAGCAAGTGCCCAACCCTGTCAGCCTGCTGAACGGGCAGACTTCCAACTGCAAGGGTGGCTTTGTCATCCCAGAGATTCAAATCCTTTGGACTTTTCGCTGCTAAACTGAATTGAAAATAAAGTTACATCAAGGGAATATGTGCCAGGTTGTGTCTGCTTAAGGGGAGGCAGCAGAATGTAACTTGGGAGGCCACGGAGCTCCTTCCCATCTAAAAATGACAAGATAATTGGATTTTTATATGGAGTTAGAGAGATGTGTGTGTTTATTTACTCAGTTATATAGGGTAAAGCAAGGCCTGCCTTATTATTGCAAGAAATTCCAGAGAAAATTATGCCTGGTGTTAAAAGGCACAACTCTTTGGAAAGAACATGAGGCATAAACCACCTAAAACTCCCCTAATCCACCTTCAAAAGCCAGGAGATGAAAATCACTGTCTTGCAATCTCTGCATCCCCATCCTACTCCCAACTCCCTGACAGCCAGCAAGACAATACCATTCCAACAGATCTCCCCTCGGCCCAGCCTTGACGGAACAAAAGAAAAATGAAGCTGTTATTTTATGCAGAACTTCATTCTTCACCCAAATCAAGGGATTTCTTGTCTCCTTTAATGATTTGCACGCTGCTTTAGCTCTCAACACGAAGGTCGGCGCGTAGCGCCGCGGCACGGCAGCGGGAAGATCCTGGTTCCCGAGAGGAAAAGAAGAGAGCCACCAACAATTCAAATGAGCCATCCTGGCAAATCCCAGGGGCATCAAGAGGGGAAGATGCAGAGACAACTCCCACTGCTCCAGAGGGGCTTTTGTAGTCTGAGCTGAGCTGTGTCCCACTTGGTGCTCAAGGTGTTCCAAGGGGATTTTAATCGGTCTGAAGCTCCAGCTCTGCAGTGAATCAAAAGGTGTCTTTGTCCCTGGGTGTAACTTGGAGCAGGCTTTCAACTTGCAAGGTTGCCTGTGGTTTCAAATGGACCCCTACAGTAAAATCCCAGCAGTGGAGCCTGGGGAGAAAAGGCTCAGAAAGCAGCAAATTGAGTGGAGAGGGAAGGAAACTCCAGCACTCGTTTCCCACTTGGGATTTGCAGGTAACATAAATCATGGAATAGTTTTGGCTGGAAAAGGCCTTCAAGCTCATCAAGTCCAGCCACTGACCCACCACTGCCAGGGCACCACTGACCCCTGGCCCTCAGCACCACAGCTCCACGGGGGGCTTGGAAACCCCTCCAGGGGTCACGGGGACTCCACCCCTGCCCTGGGCAGCCTGGTACAGCCCTGGACAACCCTTTGGGAGAAATCCATCCACTCAAGATCCACTGCTTCTCTACAGCTTTAGCCAACTGAGAAGCTGCTCATCCTTGCAGGAAAGTGCAAAGTAAAGGAGCAATAATCCAAACCAGAGGTTTTCTTTTCATTTACTACATTATCAGACAAAGAAATCCTTTGGAGATGCTGGGATGACCTGCGCTGCACTTGAAGAACTCAAAGTCTTGATCTTGTCTAAACAAAAAGGTACCTTTTTCCCCATGGATTTGTGGGTGCCAGCCCCTCACCCAAGTGCCAAGGAGAGACTTGGTACTACAAAAACCTCATTCTTATCTCTGGGTTGGTTCAAATTGCAGCTGCCCTATGAGAACTCCAAAGAGATAAAGTTACTTGGAGAGTTTTCAGATGGGGACAGAGCAGTAGGGAAGGGTGGGTTCACTGCAGGACCAGTCAATAAATCAGCATAAAGAGGCTGCTGAGGAAAAAAAAGACTTCCTTAGTCATTCCCACCAACAAGGATTTCACTGATGCCTTGGGAATCAAGTAAGAAATCCCCACCACAAAATTCTACTCCTTGGAAACGTTGCCTCCTCCCATCATTTGCCTTTTCCCTCAAAATTAAGTTTTAAAAACTTGTCAAGGGCATAATCTGTGTCTTCTAATAAAATAAAACCCCTCCTGGGTTTTTTTGGCCCATAACAACTCCTCCTTTATTGCCCTCCTGGTAGCCAGGCCCTAATAAGTTCAGCAAGGTTGGTAACGACCCTGTGAAATTGCTGGAAGCTCCATCTGGCTGCCCTGAGGAGCAGATGCAGCAGTTCTATGTTTTCATCCTCACAAAAAAAAAAACCCAACCCACCAAACAAGCTATGAAGTTAAAAAGTATTGAAAGCAGATTGCTGGAGGGCAAAGTTGCAAGGTCTATGTAGGGAATGCGTGCAGATCTTCATCTGCAAGGGTCTGTAGAGGACACTGTGTAATTTCCATAAGCAATGATGAATAAAACCTTGTAGCCCACATCCCCCCAGTGCAGTATATTGCAAGATTCCTAGAATCCTAGAATTTTTTGGTTGGAAGAGACCTTTCAGGTCACCGAGTCCAACTGTTCCTCCACCACTAACCCCTGGCCCTCAGCACCACAGCTCCGTGGGGCTTGGAAACCCCTCCAGGGATCACAGGAAGAGAAAATTAAGGTCACTGCTATCTGTCAATTTATAACTACCTAAAGATTTTATTTTATTGCTGCCTTTCTGACTTAGAGCAGAGGCCCCAGTTATTGACCACACACCATCTGCCCTGGGAACAACCGAGTGGTTCCTGATTGCCTGTCGGGACAAACTCTGCTCGTTAGATGCATCAGCTTTAATTCTGCCAAGCCCTGCATCCCAGGAATGTGTCCAGCACCCAGCAGCCTTTACGAAGGGGCACACGACTGCTAATTGGTGAGTAAATAATGGGGAGAAGAAAAGGAGGTTGTGGGGAAGTTGGGGAGAGAGTTGAATTGGCTTTTTGTTTGTTTTAATGCTATTTTGCTAAGGCAATGGCAAGGCAAAACTCTTGAGATGTAACAAAGACACAAAGATTCTCCAAGGTTCCTTTTTCCTTACCTCCACAAAACCATGGAGTTAACCTAACAGAAGTCACCAACCTTCATCTCATCCATAAAAACCCCAAAGAAGAACCCAAACCCATAATAAAAGCTCATTTAACAACCTTTCCTCCTCCACACCTCCCCAGGAAGCAGAACTTGTGGTTAAGATGGAAAAAGAGCCCCTGAACCTGGTCCTCTCTTCTCCTGGTCTCCACAGGAGGTTAAGGACTGGCAAAGGATCTTCTCTGGAGAGATTGGGGCTGGCACCAGCACGTGCCACGCTCTCCAGACTTGGTTTCATTTGGGGATCTCCAAGCAATATGTAGATGTTCAATAATTCACAAGTGTTTTACAGCTAGATACACACGTGTCAACTAAATGACTCGCTCAAGGTCACGGAACATCTCAGTGACAGGTAATTAAAAAGCCAGTGGAATTAATAGATGCTCCTGGGAGATTTCTGTATACATCAGACCCTCCCTAACTGGAAGAAAAAGCAGCTTCTTGCCAGTCTGGATTCCTAGGGTTATTTTAGGATTTAGCATTTTCAGGACCTGAACATCTTCATGGTGATTACAGCCAGGGAGGTCCTACCAGCCCAAGGGCACTGGAGCAGAAGCCCCATGTTGGGCAGCAGGGCCCAGCTCTGGTTTGCAAGCAGGTCAGGTAATGAGCCAGCACCACCCAGCACTCCTCATTCAGGTTAAAAGCAATGGTTGGAACCTCATCAGGAAGAAGACTGGAGAGGCTGAAAACAGATAAAACTCCAGCAGAACTTTTCTCCTCCTTGCACAGATTGCTCCAGCTCATGATCCGACCGCTCCGTAACCTCCTCTGACAAACTCAATAAATCAAAGAGGCTCTTTCATCTCCAGCATCTTTTCCAACTCTTTAACCCATGTCACAGCTCACCCCAGATGCCTTTATCACCCCTTCCACTTCCCTCCAACCAGACGTGCTAACTGGGAGATGCTCGCAGAAGAAACTTCAGCCAGGTTTTCCCCAGCACCACATTCAAGAGGTTTTAAGCTTCTCCAAGGCTCCTATTTTTACAAATCCCCAAATCCAAGCCAAGCCTTTTGTTTTCTTTCAGGTCAGAGGTCAAAATATCAGGCAAGAATATATTCCAGCTGACGTGGAGCCCAAAAACTCCGTGGCCTCTTCAAACCTCACCGCGCAAGCAGCTCCCCTCCAGCCTTTTGTGATTTCTCCCTATTTTGAGAATTGCTAATAAAGGAACATCAATAATTCAGATGCTTCGTAGCGTAGAATCATATTCTTCACTTCTTTCAGCTCTCAAATACAATATATTTAGTCAGGCTAATTGGAAAGGAGACATTTGGAGATGTCTATTTTAGGTACTTTTTCAAATATGTATCATTTGCTGCCCGACTGTTTAACTCCTACTGAAGCTGCCCCAATGCAGGTTCAGTAAAACTTCAGCCTGCAGTTCAAAGTGCTCTCCAGCTTGCAGGAGAAACCTGCTCTCCCACTGCAAAAGTGTGGCTTTTGGGAATGAAGCACAGAAATGCAGAATCATAAACTGGTTTGGGTTCCAAAGGACCTCTGAAGGGCATCCAGTCCAAGCCCCTGCATTGAGCTTTGACTTTGATTGCATTGACTTTAATAAAGTCCCTAATTATCACTTCCATTTCAATATCTGACTGAGCTCTGAATTTTCTTTAATTTCTTGATGTAAGAAAGAAGAATTCCTCACTCTGAGGGTGGTGAGGCTCTGGCACAGGTTGCCCAGGGAAGCTGTGGATGCTCCAGCCCTGGATGTGTTCANGCCTACTGCAGAAATAAAGCAACAATAAAATTAAGAACTAACCCTTTGGCTTCACCGTGAGGTCAAGAGATTACTTCTTGCCCAGCTGTAGGACAGAGATCCCAACACACCCAGTAAGCAGCATCCCATGGCTTCCACGTCTCTCATGATCACACCTCAGAGAACAACAGAGCACAAACATCCCCCACACCCCAGGCTGTCTCCTAGCTGGAGATGTCCCTGCTTNAGGTCCAAGGTCCTTTCCAACCCAAACCAGTCTATTAATCTATGCTATGATCTCCATCTCCTGCTCCCCAGTCACACCCACATGGGAAGGGGTTGGCACAGCCTGGAGGGAACGAGGCAGATGGGAGACCAAAGTGTTCCTCCAGAGAAATCCAGTTCCCTCCCAGTTCATCACCACTCTACCACCAGTGCCCCAACATCAGGACAGCGAGTTGACGACCAGCACGTGGCACGAGGCACCTTTCCCACCCACCCTGCCTCCCCCAAAACCACCCGGTGCCCCAAGTATTCAAGAACCCCAGAAGCAAGCTCAAGTGACCCCCAGCCTACTGCAGAAATAAAGCAACAATAAAATTAAGAACTAACCCTTTGGCTTCACCGTGAGGTCAAGAGATTACTTCTTGCCCAGCTGTAGGACAGAGATCCCAACACACCCAGTAAGCAGCATCCCATGGCTTCCACGTCTCTCATGATCACACCTCAGAGAACAACAGAGCACAAACATCCCCCACACCCCAGGCTGTCTCCTAGCTGGAGATGTCCCTGCTTGTGGAGGGAGGTTGGACCAGATGACCTCCGGAGGTCCCTTCCAGTCCAAACCATTTGATGATTCCTTTTAATTAATAATTAAACCCAAAGCCTTCCCCATTACCCTGCCACACCTTTAGTCACAAAGACAGCATTAACTAGTCAAATCTAGAATGAGCATCAGCAGGAGGCATTCAACTTGGCCACCTAAATCCCTTCAGATACCAGTTTTCCAAGCACCAGTGGACGTTAAAATAACATTTTTTTTACAGCTCCTGTATCCTCAGCAGTTTACAGAAGAAATAAAAGCTATAATCTATAACCCGCAGGTCTTCCCAGGGTGACCCCAAAACCTGCAGGCTCTGATTGTATTACTAGGATTAGTGTTTACTACTTGAAGTAATTCTCTTCATCCCCCTTTAATAATAGATATTTCATCTCTCTTCAAACAGCTCAGGACTTCAGGGGCTGGAGGTAAAATTCACCACCGCACGCAAAGCACGAAGGGTTGCGGGGAATCCAAGGTGGGCTCTCTGCTCAGCAATAAATTTCACCCAAATTGCAGCCTTTAGAAGAAACCCCTCCTTATTTACACAGGAAAAGAGGGCTGGAAGGAGGTTCTGGGTCACATCTACCCTGGCTTGTACCTTCCACTTAATTTTCATCTATTTGAAGTCCTCAGCTGCTGTGCTGTGATCCTAATGGATGCTCTGACAGCTGTCACTCCTCCCATCACCACTTAACACGTTTAGCTGGGGAAGGGGAACTCAGCCTGGCATGCAAAGGTAAGGAAAAAAAAGAAAGAAGGGCTTATTCCTCAATAAAGAGTTTCAAGATCTGCTCCTGGAAAGAATCTTAGGAAAATTAGTTAGAGAAGTGGAGATAAGGAAAAAAGAAAAGCTGAAAAAAAAGTGGATGGAAAGCAGAGTGAAAACTCTGGTTTCAAGATGTAAAGTGGTAGAATTGTTTGGGTTGGAAGCTTTAAGATCATGGAGTCTCAAGTGTTAACCCAGCACTGCCAGGGCACCACTGATGGGTGTCCCTCAGCACCACAGCTCCACGGGGGGCTTGGAAACCCCTCCAGGGATCATGGGGACTCCACAGCCCTGGACAAACCTCAAATTAGGAACCCAAAAAACCCTAACCCAACCCCCTCCACCCTAACAAGAAGAAGCCCCCACACCACATGGCCACCAGTACAGCAGTTTTGATGTCCAGGTCACTCTGGCATAACCAAAGTGGCTCCCAGCTCTGGGTCCTGGCCACTCACCAAGCTCCTACAGAACATCAGCTCCACTCTCCCGCGACTTGAGTGATTTATATTCCCTCCTGCTGATGGATCTCAATAACATCTTTGCCATTTCCCTCCATCAAAAATAAAGAAGCTGAAATGATGGCATCAAGGATTTTCCCATTATAGCCCCGTGTACTCCGTCGCTTGGTTCATTGCCTCCAGACTTCTTTCCCATTTGTCTATATTACACTCTATGTTTTCATGTAATTTTCCCAATAACCATGAAGCCTAAAACCTCCTAAATGGGGCTGCATCATTTCTCATTAAACATCAAATGGAAATTGATGACACAGCAGGTTCCAAACTGGAGCTGAGAACGTCACAAACCGCAACAATCTTCTGCGGGCTCCTAATTTGGTCTCATTAGTCCAAATTTTACATAATCAAATGTTTAATTGCTTCTCTTTCCATCCATTTTGCTCTGTTAGATTTATACATCAACATTCCCAAGTAGAAGACTTATTTTCCTGATCTTCTTCCCTGATATAGAGGAATATAATGAGAAACCAACAGGTTATTAGATGTTACCAGAGTTATCTTCTTGGTCTGGCTGGTTCTAGTCAAGTTAGGCCTTTTCTTGTTCAAATCTTAGCAAGATAAATGGATAAATAGAAAATTTTTTTTAGATGTGGAGAGTACAGCTCCACACCAGAGCTGATGCCACACAAGAAATCCCGTAGCCTAAACTGTATTTTGACAACTCATTCCCAATCCACCTGTCCCAAGCAGGAACCAGGGAGATGGGAGACCAGACCGGACCGGCCCAAGGAGGCCGAACCCAAGGAGGCCGAACCCAAGGAGGCCGAACCCAAGGAGGCCGAACCCAAGGAGGCCACGTAGACAACTTCATTTCAATTCAACAGGAAGAATACTAGGAACATTTCACTCTTGCTGTTCCTTCCAGCAGAAGAGGAGAGAGACACGGAGATAAAAAAGCCCTTCACTTGCCTTTGCCTCCTTTTTCCCCGGGGAATTTTCTGTAAAATATTCATGGACTAAATGATCTCCAGAGGTCCCTTCCAAGCCCTGCCATTCAGCGAATACTTATTTGATTTTAATTATATTTACACAGATTCAGGAAATAAGGTGTGTGGGGAGGGGGAAGGCAACACCAACTTGATTAAATATTTGTCGAGGAAAATGTGGTTTAGATTAAGATGTATCTTTCATCTGATCCTCAGTCAGAGGAACACTGAATATTCGGCACAAACTTCTTCTGACGCTGGTAGAACGTGACGAATAAAAGACCCAGCACTAAAGCTCTGGAAAATTCCTCTTGCAATAATCACTTGTACATCTTCCCTACCACATCTTGTTAGATTTCCTCCTTGCTCTGTGAGGTTGATCACCAGTGAATACAGTTTCTTTTGGGATGGGTGCAATCACTGCTGGAAACTCAGGATGCAGCACATTTAACCACGAGCACCCCTCCAGTTGTGACCTTCCACGGGGGACTTCCCTCTCTCACCATCCAGCCACAACTTTCCCACTGCAGAACTCAACGAGAAATTCAACCAAAGGTTGAAATTTAACCAAAGGTTGAAATTTAACCAAATGCCAGTTCAACCCTCACCCATCCCAAGGCGCTGGTTGATGTTACTGGAGAACCCAGAGCTCTGCTCTTCTGAACTCCTCTTTATTGGGTATTTGTTGCTTCGTTTTGTCCACATTGATTTTTCTTTCCTTTTTTTTTTCCTTTAATAAAGTGATTTCAAAATACTTGTTGTCAAAGTGCTAGAAAATCAAAGCTCGATATTATTCTTGTTAACGCCTGCGGTCCGAGAAGAGAGACAGAACCCTCATATTTTCTCCTTCAGTGCCTTGACAGTTTTAAATACAACACAAATCCACAAGCTATGAGTACTGGAGAATTAACTCTTTCCAGCTCCAACCTAACAAAGGACACGCTTGAGAAAATAAACTTAGTGGGTTCTAGATGTAAAGAACGGTCTCTGAAATTCAAAGTGATGATTTCAGATAGGACAACACCATGGGGAAATGGAATTCCAGATGCTTGAAACAAGCAGGAATATTTAGAATAATATCCAATAATTAAAATTTAATAGCAGAATTAAAACCATGACTGCCCTAATCTCAAAACCAGCATCGTTTCCCCCTCCAACTGCTGTGTATCCACCAGGCTTCCCAGGTTTTAAAGTCTTAATGCCCCATTAAGCCCAGTTCAGGGATATTATTCCTTGTTTCTTCTTCACTTTCCCACGTATCCCACCTCTGTGGCCTGTCTTGTTCAGAGCTACTCACAGAGTATCGGGGCACTTTTCAGCATGAGTAGGTGGCTCCCAACCTGGCTATTAATTTGAAAGGCTCTTGTGCATTAATTTATTATATTAATACTTGGCATTTTTATGGCACTTCTCCACTTAAGAATCACAAAGTGCTTTAGAAAAAAAAAACTAATAAATTAAACCTCACTCTGCTCCTCTGGGAGCTATTATTAAACCACATTACACAGGGGGTGGAGGGGAAAATCCTTCCAGAAATGTTACAGGAATTATCCAAGGTCAGAGAAGAAGTTGGCCAATGAAAGAGTAAATTTTAGCTCCTGTTTTTGACCCCTCCTCTCCAAAATATTGAGTACATCCCACAGAAACCCAAACCTATGGGACTGAATCCTCCAACACTTCATGAATCCGTTGGGATTTTCCCTATGTTCAGCTAAACCGATGAGATTAGGGAAAGCTTTACTAAGGTCAGGATCAGCATTTCCTTACGGAGAGCCCGCAGCCCAAAAGAGAACCAAGTTGGGGTTGAGTTGGAGCCCCAAGGAGGGATCCACATCAGCAAGAGGCATACTGAAGGGTTTTAATGGAATGATGCTCCCTGAAACACTGGAAATAGATAAATTCTTAAGAGAAAACCACTTAAAAACATTAAGAGGAAGGGAAAAGTCACTGATAAAACCACAAAGTAAAACCCAAGATGGAATTCTCCCCCAATTTCAATGCCAACTATATGATTCAAGTGAAATAAGAATATAATTTGGACTGCTATACTTTAAATGGAATAGAAAGAGAAAAAACCCCTCCAGAATCCAAATATTTTGATGGCCAGTCACACTTCAAAGAAGAAAATACAACACATTATGCAAATAATACCTCTAAGAGTAAAACGAAGCCTGTAATTTGGGACACAACAGAAGAAAATGAGAGTTGGTTACCTGAAATTTGTAATTCTTTGGACAGATTTACCTCATACAGGTTTTCATTAGGCTAAAGAAACCACTCTAGCATCAATGGAAAGCTACTAGTAAAAGCAGAAATTACTCAAAACGTGCTGTCAGCAGAAAATCAAGGGGGTTTCAGAGTGAGGAAGTAATTAAACTCTACCCTTTACCCCTAAATGTCCCCTTCAGCCAACTAATGCTTAATAAAACCAACCTTTCCTCCAATTCTTCCCCTGCAATGAAAGAAACTGGCCAAAGCTGGTCCTCAGCTAACCAGGAAAGTTGCTGAAATTGTGGAGCAGCACCAAGCATCCATTTCTCTCGCCAACCACCGCCAGAGATCCCAAAGCTCTGCTGGTGGCAAAGCTCAGCCTGCTTTTGTTGGTGCTCCTTTGAAAGCCAAGGGTTGAGGTGCAGCGTTGCTTTACGAGGTGCTAAGCTGAAGGTGGAAGGAAGAGAACAGGGCTCAGTTGTGCTAAGGAGAGAGCAGCAGCAGGCCAGGAAAGATTCAAATGGTGTTGAGCATTCCATTTTGTGACCCATCACCACCTTACCAACCAACGTGGACTGCTGGCAACGCTTGGGAAAAGACAAATTGGGTTTGGTTTAAGCTCCAGGAAGATGTCCATGCTGCTGGATGGACCCTAAGCAAGCTTCTTCACCCTCAACCATTGCAAGATTTGATTGATACCCCAGGAATTATTAGATGTTGGGGTTGCAGTTATTCTGCTAGTTCATTCCTACCAAGCCCTGAAGATGTTTCTCATTAATGCCCACGTGAAGAGCACATTCCCCAGAAGAACCCCTCACCCCCCCCAAAAAATAAGTAACAAAGGACTGGATTTGCCTTATTAGATACTTATTCTTCCAAACAATAATTAAATTAATTAAGCCAAACTCATGAAGGCATAATTTGATTACTCTGCAACCAAGCTCCATAAACCTGCTGGTTGCTATAAATCAAGATAAGGGATCTGATTAGACAAGGGGAGGGGGTGATGGGGGGGTGTCATCACATTAGGTTTTGACAAAGTGATCCTGGCATGAAAGGAGCCCAGGGAGGAATTCGATTTTTTGCCAAGATGAATTGCACCATTAACAAAACAAACCCAAACCAGTATGAGGCAACAGCACGCAACTGGGTCTAATCACTTTCTAAGTGCATTTTAACTGGTGATACTTGATTGGATTTGATTAAAGAAACATCTGTCACACGTAGTGGGAAGAGACATTCCTCTGCATCTTCCCACTAGAGAAGGTAAAACACGGTGGGGATGCTCAGGTGATGCCAATACCCCCAACATTTTTAGATGCTCAGCTGCTTACTGAAGGAGGCACCATCAGGTTTTGGGGAGGAGTTGGAGCACTGGAGTGTCTTCCTTGCACTAAGCCCAGTGCAAACCAAAGTTATTTCCCTAAGTGTCTAAATCATAGAGTTTAAGGTTGAATTGTTGTAATATTTGTGCCACCAGCCAGGAGGTTCCTCCTTGCTGAGTTTGATTTGCTTCTGCTTTAATATCTCTTGTGGTTCTACAGCCTGTGGTTGCAAAAGGCGATAAAAGATCAAATGAAACTGTGAGAGGAATGTCTGCCATCTGTACAGGAGGAAAAAAAAAGCCTTCTCATGACAATGGGTTTATTATACTCTGGATAATCTGGGGAATTTCAGGCATAAGGTGAAAGAAATAATTTTCCCATCTAATTTTCCAATAATTTTAGTAGCAGGAAAAGAGCAACAAGAAATTTATGCTAACCTCGATATCTCCACTTGTCTCCACCATGGCTTTTAAATCCAGGCCTGGCAGGCAGGAGGTAGGTGCACCAGGGAAGATCAAGGAAGGACCACAACCTCGGGGACACATCCTCACTGGATTGCTCCGTGCCAAGCGTGGAGTAACCCCAGGCAATCACCGAGGCTTCCAGCAAAGTGCCATTTGAATTCCCCAATCAAATTCTTCGGGATGATGGATGAGGAAAGAACAGAATGAAAGGCAGCTTGCCAAACCTTCTTCCAGCCTGGTGTCCAGCTTGGAAAACCAGTCATACCAGTGTAAGAATGAGGCTGAAACTGGGAAGCTGGGCAGCAAGTCCCAGAGGGTTTTCCTCTTACTCTGTAGCTTGGGGATAAAATGAAGCAGGCAGTGACCAGTAGCCTAACCACAGAGCCATGAACTGGTTTGGGTGGGAAGGGACCTTTCAAGGTCTGGTTCAACCACAGAATGAGAATCTCCAGGCTCTTGATGCAAATGAGAGTCCAGCAGAGGCTGGGAA
Source organism: Chloroceryle aenea (assembly GCA_013399075.1). Lineage (NCBI taxonomy): Eukaryota > Metazoa > Chordata > Aves > Coraciiformes > Cerylidae > Chloroceryle > Chloroceryle aenea. The sequence goes on from VWZY01006900.1 coordinate 248,319, forward strand.
GATGCTGAGAGGGGAGCTGAGCAATGCTGAGCAAGAGCTCAAGGGCCCTTGAGGGGGCAAGAGGAGGGGGCCAGACTCTGGTCAGGGGTGCCCAGGGACAGGACAAGGGGCACTGGGCACAAACTGGACCCCAGGAGGTTCCAGCTGAGCAGGAGGAGAAAGTTCCTTGGTGTGAGGGTGTCAGAGGCTGTGTCAGGCTGCCCAGAGAGGTTGTGGAGTGTATTAGGAATTCAATCCATCACTGATGGATGTAAATAAAAAGGAAATGACTATCAGAAATTAATAAATATGGGTGGGGGGAATGGAGCTAAGTGGCTACTGGCAGCTTCTGACTGATGGCAGTCATTAAGACAAGTCACTCAGCCTGCAAATTAGTCTCTTCTGTTGTTGAGTTGGGTTTTTCCCCCCCCAAAGAGCAATTCTATTAATAAAAATAACAACATGACTACTAAGAATAAAACAAACCCTCGCTGAGCATTATAAATGCAGGAGGGCTGTAATTATTATAGCTACAATTATTATAATATATAAAAATACATTTATTTATGCATACACCACGGGTAACTTCGTAGCATCTTTATAGAGAGAGCACCAATTAAAGACTTTTAATATATGGATATATAAAATGAAATCATTCTCCTATTTGACAGCATCCTTGCTTATTTTCCTGGGCCAAAAATTTCACTCTCACCAAGACCTTCAGGAGGATTCAACCTGGGGAGAAGGAGAAGTGCTGCCTAGGCAAGGTTTTTATTAGAATTGCATGCAAGGAGAAAGCTTTTTCCATGAACCTTCAGGAAAATTCTGATTTGAGACTCTTCTGGCTGCTGGGCAATCTCTTGCCCTTTCTGGGTGAAGCCCAACCCTATCCTGGGAGCTTTTGGCCTTGCATCCTTCTGGTGTTACACTGGGATAGTAAATTCTCCATCAAACCCAGCAGAAATAGAAGGTTAAGGGGTTGTACCTTTCCATTTTATGTCTCTAGAAGGATAATGAAGTTTCCTTCCCTTTGAGTTGTGCCCTGGATAACTCTGGTAGAAGAGATGAATTACAGCCACCCTTCAGCCCAGATCCTGTATCCCTCTTGGATTTAAGCTAAAGCCAAAAGATACCTGAATATCTGCACCATAAAACTCCTCACACCACTGACCCCTGGTCCTCAGCACCACAGCTCCACAGGGGGCTTGGAAACAAATGGAAACCAGCAGCAGCTTGAAGAAGTGATCATGGAAAAGGTCCAAGAAATCCCTGCTACTGACTCAAAGAAGCCAACAAAGGATGCAGAAGAAACTAAGGCACGAGTTTAGCTCAACCTGTTGGCCAACAAGGTTTTTTGGGGGCATTTTTTTCACCTTTCATGCCTTAGAACAAGAGAACTACACAGGATCAGGTGGTCTGGAAACCTAAAAGTGTTGTCTGAAGCCCTCAGAGAAAAAAGGGGAAGGGAAAACTCAAAGTAAGAACCAAGTGCTGGAAAAAATGGTTGAAATCAATTCAACCTAGAGGAACAGAAATGATTTCTTTTGCATCAAGGTATGACCAAATTACTTCAGGTATGGCCAGGAACAAGTGGAGGCTAAAATGAAGTTTTGAACAGCTGCAGTGCTGAGGAGGCTCTGCCTTCTAGGAGGATGTCTACAGCTTTCCCTAGAAAACAGCAGACAACAAATAAATTCTGCTATCTCCGAATAAATAAAGGATACTGAAATGACACTGAGCTGGAGGGTATCTTGTAAATACCTGATGAAATTATTCTCTAAGAAAATATAGGGAAAATAGGTTGCTGGAAGAAGTTACCCACGTGGTACAGAGCAAATGTTTTCTTCTTCAGTAATTCCCCTAAACATGAGCTTGCAGAAAAGAAATGCTGATGGAAAACCAAAATGAATCCACATTATCTGCTCCTCCACTGGTGTACTACAGCAACTCCCTAAGGGAACAACAGAAGAAACAGGGGGAAAAAAAAAAGCCTAATGGCATCAACTCGAGCCCAAAAAGCTGCTAAAAGCCCCAATTCAACATCCAGGATGTGCTTTTAAACCCAACCTAATGCCCTTGTTTTAAGCTTTCGCTAAAATTGGAGCGTGTTTGCAGAGAGCATTAGTCTTTGGAAAACAAAACTGCAAGAAAAAGCCAATTAAACACCGGGAAGAGTGGAAAAACATTGCCCTGCATGTTCAGGACTGGCTCTAGCTTGAGTCAGACCCCAAAAAACCTCATCCTGCAACATCACAAAGCTTGGCAAGACAAGTATTTTTCTCTCAGGTGCATTTTCCCTATGGAACACGGTGGTTTTATTCCTCCATCTTTTAGGGTGTTGGTGAGAATTTAGACCCTTCTTTCCAAAAAGCCCAGGCAGCAGAACTCAAGAATTCCCATTGATTTTCCCACAACTTCCTAGAACAAGGCAGCAATAGATTTTTCAGCTCATACATTAAAATCCAGATGAGCCCTGACAAGGCATCATGGGCAGCATTTCAAGTTGAAGTCAAGATTACAGGCACCAATTCTTCAGCTGCTCCACCCAGCCCCACATTCCCTTCCGTGTTCCCCAGTACCCAGCACAAAACAATTCCCTTTGGCTCAAGGAATATTTCTCTGGAGTCATTCCTTATCAAGACACCTATCCTTGGGGACACCCAATGATTTTTTTCCTGTATTAACAACTCCTTCCCATTTACTGTGACTTTAGGACAAACTTTCACTGGAAAAACAACAAATAGAAGATTTAAAGGGGAGAATATAAAGAAGTGTAAAAGAATAAATGTACCAAGAAACCCCCTGAAGTTACTGCAAAGATTAACTGGGTGCCCTGGCACCTTTCTTGGGACAAAAGGAAGGAGTTGGATTTTTCTGGGGGCTGAATGATGCAGATGGAGACATCACCAAGCAGAACAACTGCTTCTAGATTTGGCTGCTGCCTTTTGGGCTGCAGCACCCCCAAAAGCATGTTGGGGTGCTGGGAATTCACACCATCCTGCTGGAGATTGGGTCATGTTTCCCACTCAAAAATCAGCAGGAAGCCAAACTGTGAAACAGCATCCCAAAACTTGAATTCCCCCTGGCTGAGCTGTTTAGATCAAAGGCAAGGAAGGTCACAACTCAGGGCTTTAAAAGTAGGAAAATTATTTGGGTTTTTTTTTTCCTACCATCACAACGAAATAATCCTTTCAAGACAAATATGTAGGACATGATTTCTTTTTTTTTTTCCAGCTCCCTCATCTGTTTTTTTTTTGGAAGAGGGCAGAATAATCTACAGGCAGTGGATTAGAAGAAAAACCTCGAGGATTGTCAATTTATTTTCCTTTTTTTTTTACTTTTGCTTTTAATGCAGCACTCCCACTGCTCTGAAAGAGCAACATCTAGTCATTTCTAGGGCAGCCAGAAGGAATCCACACATGGAGAAGTTATTTGCCAGCTCCTCGAGCCTTCATCTGGTTTTTTCCTCCATGAGAACAGCCCCGAAAAGGCACAGGCTGTGCCAGGGACCCACGTGGCAGGGGACTGCCACTCAGCACGCTCGTGGTTTCATCTCCAGTGACAACACAACTCCTGCTCCCCTCATTTTTCCTTCAGGGCATCCAGATCAGCCTCTGGTTCAGCCTGAGAAGCCTCCTGGGATTTAGAAGCTTGGGAATGTGTTAATGGCCCTGGACCTCCTGCATGGCACACACCACAGAGCAGAGCTGGAAGGCTCTCCAGTCTCAAGGGTGTCTTGATTTTCACCTAAGTGGACACGAGTGGCCCTCTCAGGGTGCTCTTCACCTGCTGCACAGCCCCAGGGCTCTCAGCCTGGCCACAGAGATGCTCTTCAACAAACTCCCTCCAGTAGCGAGCCAACCAAAAGCCACAGGAGTCACTCCTGGATTCTCCTCTTTCCTTCCCAAGGAAATCATACCCAGTTGGCCCTCCAGTGAGCCCAGCTTTGCCCATCACGACTGAAGAGCTTTGCAGCCAAACAGCTGGCACCCAAGATGGGTTGTTCATCAGCAGACTTACCCCATGGCTTGTGCTGAGCCCTGCAAAGAGGTCTCCATGGGATCAGAAGCCACCAACGGGTAGAAATTCCTTCTTTTCTTTCAATCCACCCTGACTGCTCCTTGGATCCTCTTGCTTTCTTTCCCCTTCCCTCCTGCTGCTTCCCCAGTGGTCTTTTTTTGCAGGAATTTCTGTAGCTTTATGTGTTTTCAACCCACCACCAGCAGCTTTAGTTGCTGCAATTTCACCCAGAGCAAACCAAACAAGCCCAGTGCTGCCCTGGTAGGAAACAGGAGCACAGGAGCCAGTGAGAAACACCCAGTCGCTTTTTTTTCCTCCAAGCTGATACAGATCTTATTTATTCTTCCTCCTAATGCTGCACCGTGCCCTATTTTGTCTTCTGCCTCAATTAAAATGGAAATTTCTGCAGCCCATCTCTATAATTCCAAAGCGCTCCAGGCAGGGGAATTTAAACTGCTTTTAATAAAACCAACTACAGATGCTGCAAGAAGATTCCTTTCCCAACATTCAAAATCTATATTTCTTAATAGTATTCTGGGTATTACAAGGTTATGTCATCGCTCTGAACTTGCCCATTAAAGCAGGATTTGCAAAGACTCTGCATGACCCAGTAAATAACTGGTGTGATCCCAGCTGCCTCTGTGGACACGCACCCCCCGTCACCAAACGCACACTCGCCTCTCACCCCAGGATTTATTTCTATTAATTGCTCTTTTTTATCCCCTTTCTAACAGCCTTAATTACTCACCTAGCTCAAATGAGCTCAGAATAAACCCTCACCCAGCAGACAGCCAGGAGAAACTCCTTGTAGCCCCAAACTCTGCTGGCTGAGCTCCGTGCCACGGAGCTGATGTCTCATTTAGAGAAGTGGTCTTGGGAAAAAAAAACAAACCCAGGAGTTGTAAAAGTCTCCCAGACCAAAAAAAATAGAGGATTTAGTGCTGAGAAATAAAAAGTCAAGATGCTCATGGGTATTAATTACATTTGTCCCAGCCAAAATCCCAGCAAGGAAAGACTGGAAGTGAAAGAGAGGGCTCGGAATCGATGTGGTGCCTTCACCCCCCAGCATCTTCTGCAGGGTACCCAGAGCTCTCTGGGTATCTCCCCCCAGCCAGCCTGCAAAGGATTTTTAGTTTCAAATCCAAGCAGCAACACCAAGCTCTATTTTTTCAGTCAAGAGAGTGACAAAGTTGTAACTGTCAGTATTGAGATGGAACAAAATAAGGGGAGAAAAAGATTCAACCAAGCCAAGCTCAAGAAGCTGAAATCTGCCCCTGATCAGACTCACGAATACCAACCAGGGCCTGGGGGAAACCTCTCCTATTTTTCTATTGGGAAGCAAAAAAAAAGAGCCCTTTCCAAGGTGTGAAACACACTGGAGAGAAATATCTGCCAAGTGTTTGGCTCTGTTGGGCTCAACGTTCAAAAAAATACCCAAAGAAGGGAGAAAAAGGCTTTGGAAAAATGATTTTTCTGCATCTTTGTTATTGCAGAAGTGCTTTTGCAGGTCTAACAAATCCCCAAATAAACATGACCTTAAGAAATGTGAGATTCTGGAAAGAAAATAAAATCAATTATCTTCTTTTTTTTTTGGTAAAGGTTAAGGACTTGCTAATGAGGTTTAATTTTGTTATAAAAGGTTGAGGTCCTTGAATCAAAGATGAAGCATTAGGAAAATAAAGGGTTTATGAACTTTTCAAGGGTTGGTTTTGATATCCAGCTGCTTTGAAGTTTCAGATTTGTAAGCCCGGATATCATGACAATCACTAAAAGGACAAAAAAAGGGTAAACATCTGTAGAAGAAAGGGTAAAAGCTGGAGAATTCCTCCCATTTTCTCCATCTAAGATCCTAAAGATTGGGATATTTCACCTAATCCAAGAGTTCCAAGTACCCATTTCCCTAGGCAACTGGCATTCATGTTTCTCCAGCTGTGATCCAGTTCTTTTTGAGTCATGGAATCATTTTGCTTGGAAGAGCCCTTTGAGATCATCGAGCCCAAGAGTTCCCCCACCACTGCCAGGGCACCACTGACCCCTCAGCACCACAGGGGGCTTGGAAACCCCTCCAGGGGTCATGGGGACTCCACCCCTGCCCTGGGCAGCCTGGGACAGCCCTGGACAACCCTCTCCATGAAGCCATTTCTCCTCAGCTCCAACCTAAAATAAAATGAAGATCCAACCAAAGAGATATTCAACTTTGGGTTCAATGTTGGAAGAGAACGCGGCACAAGAAAAGCACAAAGAAAACTTAACTACAAACGCTGAACAAAGAGTGTCTCTGCTTTTAAGAGCATCTTCCCAGGGCCAAAGGCAAATGCAAAGAGGTTTGAGCGTTGGTGGGGATTGGGAAATAGCAAAGCAGGGAAAAAAAAAGGGTAAAAAGAGATGGTGCTAAATTGCAGTTTCCCCTGCAAAAGAGCTTTTATCCACGAGCCCCTCACAAGATGTGCTTATCACACACATGTAAGCTGCTCGGAAGTTTGATCCCTCTCTTTTGATGATAAAGGTTTGCAGCCCTGCAGGTCTGATACAAACAAGGCCCCCCCTGATCTCAGTGGGTATTCTGGTTGTGTCAAACCCTAAGGATGAGGTGTGAGCTCGCTCCGATGGCTTCCTTGGAAGAGTTTCTGTTTCCAGGTGTTAGCCAAGCCCCAAAGGTAGAATCAGACTGGTTTGGGGTGGAAGGGACCTTAAGCATCATCTGGTTACAACCCCCCTGCCACGGGGCTCTCCAGGGTTGCCCCCAGAAGCTTACTGGGAGATGAGGGAACCCAACATTCCCTGGGCTACCCACTCGTGGTTCTGGGACAGAACCAACAGATAGCTGGGGAGCAGCAAAACTGGGACATCAATAAAGAATTCAGAATAAATGCAACAGTAGATTCACAGCATCAGAGAAACCTTCTGCTTGGAAGACACCTTCAAGAAGACCAAGATCCAGAGCCTTCAAGGTCAACCATCAGCAGTTCCCACCTCCTGCCTACTACAAAACACCCCCACATTTGGAGGAAAGACCTTAGAGATGTCTCATCACTGGAGACCTACCCTGTATTTTAACTATTAGAGCTTATAGGATGAAGAGGATGAAGAGGATGGCTGCTTCTGATCTTACTCCCATCCATTCTTCATTGCACCAACAGTAAAACCACATCTTTTTGCTTTAGAAGCTGGTTTCTGGGAGTTTGCTTGGAAAAACTGAAGAAATAAACCCAAATCCAAACTCTTTCTGAGGATAAAATGCTCCAAGGCCCCCAGCACGGATGCACCCCCCACCCTACAGCACCCACCTTGGGCACTGGTTTTCTGCAACAGCTCCATACTTGATATTCCCTGGGAAATACTCGGTGGGGAGCAGTTGGACTTCAAACCCTTCACCCAACAGGGTTGTTTTTCTTGTCACTCCTTTTCTACAGACACTATGAATGGCAGGGGGGGAAGAAAAATGGTTTGTGATAAACAAGTTACTTGTACAGCAGAGGAGGAGGAGGAAAGAGAGTGGGGCAATCATGAAAATCTTCAGTGTTTACTGAAAAGCAAATGTGGAAGCTATTTCCAGCCCACAGATCCTGTCAATGATTTCCAGCGCTGTCGGCCACGCTCCTCCTCTTCCAATCTCATCCATCGGTGCTTTCCCTGACTCTGCCCTCACCCAGATCTCAGAAACTTGATAATGATTCTCTTAATGCATCTTCCAGATGCTTCTCCTCATCTTCTTGTGACACGTGAGCGTGGCCCCGACAGCGGGACACGGGCATTTCCATTACTGCTTCACCCCAGGGCAGCTCTGCATCCTCCAGCTCCACTCCAAGGCTCAAAGGTCACATCCTCTTGGCACCTCAGACAGCTGCTGTCCACCAAAGGAAAGGTTTCTTTTCAGAAGGAAAGTTTTCTTAGCATTTTATCAGTGCAACAGAATGAACTTGTGAAATAGAAGCACAGGATTTGGGGGGTTGGAAGAGCCCTTTGAGATCATCCAGTCCAACCATGAACTCAGGGAATGACACCAGTGGCTTGTCCAAGATCTTTTGGGAAATGATCCGTGGGCACCAAAAAGAGACTTTCTGAGTGGCACTTTGCCCAGTTCTAAGGGACAGTAACAAGCTGGCCAGAGCTGACTACATACAACTGGAGCTCTGTGATGCTCTGCATTTGCAGGCCTACCATACTGAGATTTTTCCAAAGGATTTTCCCTGTCCTGCCATCCTTGGGTGTTCAGAAAGCCCTTTCAAAGCAGATGATACTTGAGGTGTCCCAGCAGAAACCTCCTGGCTCTGGCTGTTCCCTCCATACCCTTTTCTACCCCCCAGGATGAAATTCTTTTTCCTAACAACCTGATTTTACAGACAAAAAATGACTTCCATTTCTCTTGAAAAAGGGATCATTTTCTCTTCACAAAGTCAACTTTGGAACAGGAAAATGGAAGTTAAATACCTAAAGATTTTGGGAGAGGTCACTTCAGAAAGAACTTCACATTCAAGAGTGAATTTACCAGACAGCTGCCTGGGTGCTGGGCTGTAGAGAGATGACCAAAGAAATCACCTGGGCTGCAAAGGAGTGTGAATTCTGGAGTGAGGATTGAGGTAAATGATACATGGGGAGGAAAGGAAAAAAGAAACCAAACCCAAAACAGCAAAAAAAGATGACAAGGGTGAAGCAAGTGAGCAAAAAGCTCCTGCAAAAACAATATTCAAACTGATGCTTGAAGGGATTCACTGCTCAAGAGCACTGGGCAATTTCAGAGGACTGAGTAATAAAACTTGCTCTTGAGCTTGGAAACCTTCAGGTCCTAAAATCCCTGTTGGACAGCCTTTCCCAGGGATCTTTTCTGCTTTCAAAGAGGCAGCTCTGCCAAGTACTCTACAAATAGCTCGGTACTGGGCCAAGGGTCTCATGATGGATGGAGCAGGATGGTCCCACCTGGAGAGGTCCCTTCCAACCCCTACCATTCTGTGATCTTTAAACAGCATTGCAAGTGAATCTGGAATTCTCTTGGAGGATATTACCACAGAATAGTACAAGTTCAAAACTGAAGACAAAGGTATTGAAAGCACTTTAAAAATGCTGGATATTTTTAAAACCCAGCTTTGACCAAAGTGTGTTTGGACCCTTTTGGGCAGCTGGGTGAAGCTGGTGCTTCAAGGGGCTGAATCAAGAAGAGATGGAATTCCACCAAGAAACACAACTCATTTTCTGTTCACTCCAGAGCTATACATCTAAATATACTTAGGAGGAAAAAAAACCCCACTCTCACTCGTGTTGAACATCTCCCTCAGGCAGCAGGAGGGGAAGAAATAAAGAAAGAAAAGAAAACTCAATCTGTAATTTCAAAAGCTGCAATTATTTAGCGGTCGGAGCGAATTCAACGCCAGCTTGTTTATGCAGTTGCTCTGAAGGATGATGAAGCCAGGGTCTAAATTGAGTTTTCCTCTTTCCCCTGGCATAAGGCAACTGTTTGTCTAAGCTAATAAATGTAAGTATTAACCCAGCCACCTCGGGAGGAAGGCTGTGCTATGCTGGGTTCAATATTTCCTAGTTCAACTGCTGGGAAGCGGTTGCTCGGAAGCCTTTGGAGAGCCTCTCCCCTCTCCACAGGAATGGATGTGCTTTACAGGCTGCACTTGAGGAGACTCCAAGTCCCTGGGGGTTTTTAATGCATCCCTGCTCCTGGGAGCTCTAAATAACAGAGAATTATGGAGTTATTCTGGTTGGAAAGGAGCTCTAGGATCATCAAGTCCAACCTTCAGTCTATCCACTGGACCAGAGCTTCACGAGCTACATCTGCTTGGTTTTAAACCCCTCCAGGGATGGGGACTCCACCACCTCCCTGGGCAGCCTCTTCCAGTGCCCAGCCTCTCTCTCAGGAAAGGATTCCTAATATCCAATCTAAACCTCGCTGATGCAACTTGAGGCCATTTCCCTATCAGTAGGAATTTGGGAGAAGAGACCAACACCAGCCTCACTACACCCTCCTTTTACTACACCCTCCTTTTAGGTGGAGAGCAATAAGATCTCCTCTCAGTCTCCTCCAGACTACACAGCCCCAGCAAGCCACGAGCCTAAGGTCACCAAACTCCACTTTTGGGAGCTTGGAGAGTGGCAAAAAACTGGGAAAAGGCCTGGGAACAGCGTTGAGATCCATTCGTTACGAGCCACGGGTGTTATTCTTGGGTCTTTTGCTAATAATTGAATCTTGGCAGCTGCATTAATTCCTGTTAACACACGATTGACTGCTGCCACTCGAGGTCATGCTTAAAAAAAGCCAACCAAAAAAGCCACCAAAATCAAGCAGCAAGCAAACCAGCAGAAAAAAAAAGGAGAGATTTCTGTCTCCAAAGGGTAAGGAGCTTCTCACAGTATTGCTCAGGGTCAGAACTGGCTCCCAAAGTTATTTAAGGGCCATCTCGAGCTCATTTAAGCACTTATGCCCATAAGTAAAAATCAATCTTAAGAAAGGAGAGCAAAGCCCTACAGAGCCAAACCAGAAAACTTCAGTTTGAGATGGAAGGCACTGGGAGCTGGGGCAGCAAACTGTGCTGGTACCTGTTGGGATGGAGAACATCTCCACGGGTTCCACTGAATGTAGAGCTGATATGGTTGGAAGAGACCTTTGAAGATCAAGTCCAACAGTTAACCCAGCAATGCCAGGGCACCACTGACCCCTGGCCCTCAGCACCACAGCTCCACGGGGGGCTTGGAAACCCCTCCAGGGGTCACGGGGACTCCACCCCTGCCCTGGGCAGCCTGGGACAGCCCTGGACAACCCTGACCAGGAAGAAATTGTTCCTCAGCTCCAACCTAAACCTTCCCTGCAACAACTTGAGGCTGGTTCCTTGGGTATCAGAGCCCGACCCCCCTGGCTCCAGCCTCCTGTCAGGAGCTGTCAGAGCCAGAAGGTCTCCCCTGAGCCTCCTTTGCTCCAGGCTCCACAAGCCCAGGGCCCTCAGCTGCTCCTCACCCCCCTTGTGCTNCTGCCCCTCCCCCCCTTGTGCTCCAGCCCCTTCCCCAGCTCCATTGCCCTTCTCTGGCCACGCTCCAGCCCCTCAAAATCCTCCTTGAAACGAGGGCCCACATTAAGTTCAAGAGTTAACACCAGCAGGGTCCTAAACAGCCCAGCTCCTTCCACGCCCCCCGAGAGGAAACAACCACCGATGCTCCACACAGGGGCACATCTCTGTGCTCAATATTTCCCCCTTAACAGAAACCTGTAGATCAAACCCAGGCAGTGCAATTTTCCTGTGATCAGCCAAGTGAGCGTCGCTAGCGCGGAGCTTGTTAGGAGTATTTATTTTTAATAGGATTGAATTTAAACACTATTATCAGAAAACGGCGACGGCGGAGTTGCACTCAAGTGCTTTTTTACAAGTGTCAGGTGCTGAAGAAGTAGTTGCTGCTCGGGATGCATCGACAAGAATTATGTTGCCAGAAGGGTCTAAATTGGGTGCTCGACTCCAGTTCCATGCATGGCAATAAAAATCAGTTCTGTGCCATGACCAGGATGAGCTCCCCTTGCCCTGTGAGTGCAACCACCTCATTGTTCACTGACTCCAGCAGTGGCAAAATCACTCCAAAATCACTGGGTTGGGTGGGAAGGGACCTTTCAGGGTCACCCAGTGCAACCCCCCTGCAGGGAGCAGGGACCTCTGCAGCCAGAGCAGGGTGCTCAGAGCCCCGGCCACCTCCCCTGCAATGGGGACAGGGATGGGGCAGCCACCACCCCTTGGGGCAACCAGTTCTTATCTTCTTACACTGAAGTGGACTCTTCTTTCCTCTCCAAGATTCTGCTCTGATCATTTGGCTGAACTGCTTTATGTAGCTTAAAAAGACCCAACCCAAACCCAAATAAATAAATAAAAGGCATCAGAATGTTGAGCACGTTCACACACAAAAGGAAAACTGCCAAAATTTCTTCAAAACTTGGCTGCTTCCAACCCTTGCAGTGACTCAGGCATTTCGTTGTGCAAACACCACCTCCCAGCATCCCACCCATCCAGTATTCCTCATGCACCAGTCCCAGCCAGCACAGCCTCTTCACCCCCTGCCACCCTTTGAAACCATTCCCACCCTTCTGCCTTCAACCCAAACCCGAGATCAAGGGAAACTGAGGAACTTCCAGGAAAAACCCAGCAGGGCTCAGATGGTTCTGCCATGGAAAACCCGTGGCATTAAGTGGTGCTTTGTGCTTCAAGTGTTCCTGCCCTGGCAGTGCCAAGAATTTGCCAAGAATTCACCATTTCACAAAATCCCAGGGTGGTGGGGGTTGGAAGGGACCTCTGGAGATCATCTCATCCCAAATAACCTTAGTTTACTCCTATTTATTACCCTGCCACCATCCTACTGATTTCCAAGGGAAACATTTCAGTTTCAGAGAGAGCAAAACTAACTTAGCTTGCTTCACCAGCTTCTGCAGAGCAGCTGCAGAGGTTGGAAGAGACCTTCCAGATCAAGTCCAACTGTTACCCCAGCACCACTGACCCACAGCACCACAGCTCCACGGGGGGCTTGGAAACCCCTCCAGGGATCACGGGGACTCCACCCCTGCCCTGGGCAGCCTGGGGCCCAAAGCCCTGGAGGAGAATTTTATGAGGGTGATTTTATGAGCTGCTTGTCTCATGCAAGCTTTACCTTGGCTGCAGCTTTTCTTCCCTGCTGGTGAATAAAACCAGAGCTAAAACCACTTATTAAAGCTTTCTAGTAAAGCATTTGCATGGGGAAAAAAAAGCCCAAGCCAACAAAAAATAGGCTTCCAAACTGCAGTTGATTTGTTTGCAGCTTATCCACTTTTATAAAGTTAGCTTTTTGGCAAACACTTTCAGCTCTAGGATTATAGCTTGACTACTATTTCTCTTCCTTTGGTGACCTCAAGCATCTCAAAACAGCTGATGCACCCAGAGAACTGTTCCCTGCTCTGTTCTTCCTTAAGGGAGGCAAAGAAAATTCAGTATATGTGTTGTCCACGCATGGATTTAGAGGTCTATGTGTGGAGCTAAGAGGGTTTTTTCTGGATTTATGTCATGTTTAGGGAGTTGGGGGTTTTTTTTTACTAGAAGAGCCAAGGAGACTTTCAGTCTTGCTTAATAAAACAGGAGATAAATATCTCAAAAACACCCTGGAAAGCCAAAAGGGAACGAGCCCAAAGTACGTTCCTGAAAGCTAGAAAACATTTAGAGTATCACCTCAGTTGACATTCATGACCACATTTCATCACCTTCAAACATTTGCTTAAACATCAACCTCTCCCAAGCTGCCCAGCCTACAGGTGATTTATGGAGAGAGAAAGAATCTCCCCTGGACCTTTTCGTTTTCATTACGCCAGGAGCCGCGGCCAAAATATTGCCAAAAGCTCTCAAATTAAAACCCCTCAAAAGACATTATCCAGCCTGGCAAATTCATTCACCTCTTACAATTTTAGGTCGGTGGCCAAGGCAGCAAAGGTTATTTTTAGCTCTTGAGCAGAACTGCATTGTGAACCTCTCTCTGTTTCCTGCAAATAGCCTCATTATTGGAAAGATCAAAAGCATCCTGATACCGTGGGACGGGACTAACTTTGATCTGAGGTTGTCTACTCAGACTTCAGAGGAGATAATTATTGGCCTGTTGCTGCTTTTTTTTGTGTGCTCCTCCTGCAAACGTCTCATTCATCCCTCTTTGCACTCCAGATCCATTAAGAATTAAAGGATTTCATCAATCTTAACAAAACGAAGCGCGGTGCGGAACAAAACGCTGTTTGTTAAATAAGGAAGCAGCTGAACTCTCAGGAAACACACTGGGATATCTGCACCTCTCCACAAGCATCAATTAATTATGCTCTTTGTGAGAGATGGAACAATTACGGGAGAAACTTCTTTAGGAAGAAGTTCTTCCCCATGAGGGGGGTGAGAAACTGGAGCAGGTTGCCCAGAGAGGTGGTGGAAGCCCCAGCTCTGGAAGGTTTTAAGGCCAGGATGGATGGCTCTGAGCTCAGCCTGCTCCAGTGGGAGGTGTCCTTGCTCGTGGCAGAGGGGTTGGAAGGAGATGATCTTGAAGGTCCCTTCCAACCCCAGTTCCCTGAGTCTTTTTTCACAGGGGAGATGCCCGAGTCCCTCTTTGACTGCAGAAATTGTTGACCTACCAAGCAGGGGAACACAACTGTGCTGCTCACTGCAGTTTTGCTTTCCCCTTGAGCCTCCAAAGAGCCAGGAACTGGGGCATCTTGACCCACTAGACCAACGTGACCCACAGGGTCTAGTCTGATACTCATTGGCATTTTGCTGCCTTTCTCTGGGAGGTTTCCATCATCTTTGGCGAGGAGCATAAAATACACTGCCCAACAACTTACCACTTACCTGCCTCTTGGTTCGGGCTTTCTGCTGAAAACAACCCCAGAATAAATGAACATCCCCAATTACAAAGCCATATTTGGAGTTTCAGCCAGTAAAACAATGCAGCCCATGACCCTACCTAAAGCAGTAGAGCCTAACGTGCCATCCCCGAGCAATTATTGTATTTTATCAGGGCTTGATAAAAGGATATTGTTGTCCAAGCCCTGCATATCCTATAATCCAAATTAAGGCTCCATTCACTAATGAAAGTATTTTTCACTCCTAAGCTTTAAAGCCAGAATGCCAAAGGAACAGCACATTAAAATCTGGTATTGTTTGACTAAGTATTAACGACAGCACTCTTTAGATCTGAGTGAATAACACTAATGTGCTCTGCTATTGTTCTGTGGTTGAAAGAACAGAAAAGAGAAAGAGGCAGCTATTAGATTTAAATATATTTTGGATTCTGGTGATATTTGCCACGAGGAAGGAGTTGAGGGGGGAGGAAGCAGGTTCTGACAGATTTAATGTCTGTTAACATCTGACAGATGTTCAGCCTCTAAGGTTGAACAGGGAGAAAACTCACTGCGGAGTGAGGGCTTCCATGAATTTACTTGGAATTTGATGAATTTGGTAGAGGAGATGCTAAATATACTGGGTTTTAGCTTCTTGTGTTGACTGCCCAGGACATAAAAAAAATCATCAGCTAAAATTCCATCCACCAGACTCCCAGCCTCCGGGATCCACCCGACTCTCAGCCTCCTGTGCTCCACATCATGCAAAATGAGGCCATCCATCGTCATGCCAAAACCTCAGGCTTCAGGAAGGAGAAATAAAGAGAAAGGACCACGCACAGAAGGCAGCAGAAGTTTGCATCTGCTACCACGAGATGTTTGGCAGCAGCAAAGCAACCGCAAAGATGGACGAGATTTGGATCCCGTGGGTGAGAGCAGAACAAGGGAGGGACTGGTGCAGTTCGTAGCTGCTTCAAGTTCTCAAAATTGCCACAAAACCTTGGAAAAGCCAAAAGAAGGTAGCTGGGGGACTCACCCATCACCAAGAGCTCTGCAGAGCCGCTGCTGTTCTCATTTTTGTAGGTGACCACACACGTGTAGGTCCCGGAATCGGCGTCGGTCACGTTGGAGATGAGCAGGTTACTGCCAGCCAGCAGAGAATACTTTTTGGACCTGAAACATCAAAACCACACATTCCCAACCCGTTATGGTGTGGTCTCTAGAACACATTTTGTTGTCAGTAGCATTACACTTCTATTTGAAATTGCAGCCAGGTGGCATTTCGGAGCAAATTCCCTCCCAGGGATTCAGCACGGAGCTGAATTACAGCAGCAGGTCAAGAAACCCATCTGCTCTTGTTATTATTTAGGAGGAGAATCTCCCAGCCCACCCCACTGCACCAAAAGCATCACCCAGTGGTCTCCCTGCTGGAGGAACCAAAGCATTGGATCCACGCAGAGCTGAGGTACCTGATGGGGAGAGCTTCTTCTCCTCGCAGCCACGTGAAGGTGGGTGGGGGGTACCCAGAAACACAGCACTCCAGGACAGCATCCTTCCCTTCCATGGCCACCACGTTTGATGGGCGCTGCAGGAAAAACTGCTGCCTGGGTAAGCCTGGATCTGCAAGAGCAGAAGAGATTGTTTGCCATCCAAGAGAACAAAAGCACCACTCAGAACCAAAGCAATGTGGTTTGAGTTGGGAATGGGGATGATAAAATGATGGGGCAATGAGGGGACCCAAGAGACCAACTGCATGTGCAGATTCTTACTGCTGGGAACAGGGAGATAAAAGAGAAGAGGAAGGCTCTGGATCGATGATGTTCTGCTGGGGTGCAAGAGGGAAGTTCATACACAGGGCAGGGAAGAGATGAGGAAAGCATCAGGTTCAGCAAAGGGAAAAAAAGAAGAATGAAGTGACTTGAAAAATCTGCCTTGGGAGGAATAAGTGCAAAGATTAGTGCCCCAAATCCTCCTTTTCCTGACCAGAGGTTCCCATGCAGACACCCATGCCGTGTGTTGGAGGTTCCCTCACACAGCCCCAGCCACCAACCCAACAGAGCTGAGCTCAAGGGGTCTGCTTTAGGATGAGCTTAACCCTGGCCTCTGACTGCACTGGGTGGATCACCACTGACCAGGGGACAACCCAGACTCAACTCCCACCCCTTGTGCCAGAAACACCAGTGCCCAGAAGCCTGCACCAGGGAAAGGAGCTGGATTTGTTTGTTTGCTTTTTAAGGAGCCTGTTCCTTCTCTTCCCAACAACTTCATTTTCTTAGCACAGATGTTGAAACAAATGTGCTGGACTAAAGCCATTAAACATTACTCCTTGTTTCCTGACACAAACGTAAAGATTACACAATAAAAATGAATATTCCCAGCAAATTAACAACTACAAGATCTTCCAGGATCATCTCCAAGTAATTAGCTGGTTCTTCCATATGAGTTGAAAGAAACCATAACTAGCTGTGTGTGTTTGTTATGGATTTACAAGCAGAAAGTACTGAAATTTCCGCCTGCAACCAGCTGGACCTGCAATTTCCAGCCCTCAGCAAGTGCAACTGCTGCAGAAGTTCTCACAACTCGACAGCTTCCATCTCTGAAGATGTCTTAACCATCAGGGTGATGTCTCAGGCCTTTTAACTGCATCCTGTCTCTTGCAATAACCACAAATATTACTGGCTCTGACTCCCAGCGGGGCATGGAGGGGCTGGAGCGTGGCCAGAGAAGGGCAACGGAGCTGGGGAAGGGGCTGGAGCACAAGGGGGGTGAGGAGCAGCTGAGGGCCCTGGGCTTGTGGAGCCTGGAGCAAAGGAGGCTCAGGGGAGCCCTTCTGGCTCTGACAGCTCCTGACAGGAGGCTGGAGCTGGGGGGGTCAGGCTCTGATCCCAAGGGACAGGACAAGAGGAGCAGCCTCAGGCTGCCCCAGGGAAGGTTCACATTGGACTCAAAGCCCCACTGGCCTTGGACACTTCCAGGGTGGGAATACCCCTCATCATCACAACCTCTGGCTCTCCAGTAGCCTGGTAGACTTGAAGTGGCTCAGTCTCCACCCACTTCGACTCTGTAGAGGGCAAAAAAGTGAAGCTGATTTAAAAATCAAGTCACCCCTAAACGTGTTCTAAACCCTACCAAAATATGGAGCAATGACACAACAGATCCTGGGAGTTCAACCAGTTATTTCCAGCTGAGAGATAAAAAACCCCAAAAGGACTGGTCCATCAAATTGGATTTTATATTAGAAAGGAAAAAAATCAGATGAAATGGCCACTAGGTCTTGTTTCTTAAGCCACCCACCCGCTGAGCTCAGGAGGGTGGTTGAATGAGGTCAATTGTGCAGGAGAACATCCAGTCCTGATTATGGAGACATCCCAAGTCTCCCAAAGCCCATCTCCACTTGATTAACGAGCACTTGGCCTATTCTGCCTAACGAGAGTTATTTATGGGGGGGAAGGAAACACATAATCAACCAGCCATGGCCTGGCTTTAGCAGATGAGAACTTCCCTGCATGAAGCCCCAAATTCAAGTCAGCCACGGTCAGATCCCTCCGTGCCAAGGCGTCCTCGGTGGCCCCAGCCGCAGGGATGCTCCAGAACATCTCTTGGTCTTCTTCAGCATCAGCTCCTCAAGCCAACTGCTTGACTGCAACCACGGGGAGGAAGCTGATGCCACTTGTGCTCAAAACCTCTCGTGTCACCCCCTTTTTCTGAGCACACAGCCTGTGGGAATGAGGTAGGGCTAAGAAACATTTTCTACGCTCCTTCCATTGAGAATGCACCGTTGAGCCTCCAAGGGGCAAACAGGAGCTGTCAGTGGGTAGTGGATACCTGAGAATCCTCCAGTGTTTGGGAAGAATGATATATAATAAAATATCTTAAGTCTAAGGCTTCCCAGTGTCACTTTGTCACCTTTTTATATGCAATTAATAGAGGAATTGAGAGTCGGTGATGTAACTAAGGACACATCCATATTCCACAGCAGGAAAAGGTCCTGAATTCATTTTTTTTGCCTTGTTCTGATATCAAAGGTGCAGCATCTACCACATTTTCCCAGCACGCTCGATAATCCCTGACCTTCCTCTCCACAACCCCTTGGATTTGTGCCAAAACCTCCTCGCCAAGAGCCGAGAACCAAACCGAGCCGCGCTCGCGCCGCCGCTGGGATTTATTTCTGCCTTCCCAGGATGAAAGCCAAGCAGCTCGCTGGGATTCAGCACTACGGATGCAGAAAAATGTTACTGCAGTGTTTTAGTTAAGTTATTTATGGGGGGGAAGGAAATGCTTTCACAAAGATGCTCTGCCGCCCGTTGCGCGGAGCTCCTCTGCGCTGCGGTGCGTTTGGAAGAGGTTTTCAATTGATAAAATGCTCCCATCCTATCACTCGTGCCATTTTTTTTCCTTGGACTGTGTTTGGATGAGATTGTGCTTTGCCAGGAGAGTTGGAGGTATTTGGTTTAGCAGCTGTTTGGGTTTTTACTGCAGTAGTTTTTCCTTTGCAAATCACAGGATCACTCAAGTTGGCAAAGACCCCCAGTTCAACCACTAACCCAGCTCTACAAAGGTGGCCCCTAAACCACCTCTCCCAGCACCACATCCCAATGATCCTTAAGCACATCCAGGGCTGGAGACTCAAGCCCCTCCCTGGGCAGCCTGTTCCAGTGTCTGACTCCTGTTTCTATGAAGTGTTTCCCTACTGACAGCCCCGAGATGCCTTGAACGCGACGCTGATGCGAGCGCAACTGAGGCATTCGGAGCCACCTTGCTAAATTCCATTAGAAGGGATCAAGATTTATCCCAAATAAAACCCCATTTAGCTCTCTGCTGTTGGGGAAAAAGGGCAGCAAAGCTCCCTCAACCTCATCTCCCCATCACGCTTCCCACCCCCCTCGTTGGCATTTTTCTGCAGCCTCTAGATGTGATATTGATTCTCAATGTTGCTAATATCTTCGGCAAGAAATCCTCTCAAAAACCCCCTCCAATGATACAAATCATCACCCAAACCTATGCTGACATCATCTGCTATCGACTGGTTTTAACTGCACAGGCCATCCTATTATTTTCCAGCTGAGATGCCAGCCTTGGAATTTATCATGGAGCAATAACTGTCCTAAGAATTTCTCAGCTTCTCCACGAGAGACTTTTTTTCTTTAGATAGAATGACCCAAAAAAAACAGTTTTTGGCTAAGTTTTTTAAGCCATTTTTATCAAGCCAGTACTAAAGTTTTTTTTTTCCTGATTTCTTTTGGAATCCAATGCTCCAAGCAATCTTTCCTGAGGTTAATCATCGCCCAGAACCTTCCACCAGCCACCTCGTGCTCATTCAGGAATAAATCCCACGACATCCTTAAGGCCCTTGCTCTAAACTCAACCTGGACTCCAGGACTAAACTCGGTTTTAAAGGCAGGAGGAGCAGGGAATGAAAAATCCCACCTTGATTTAAAGGCAGTGGGTGGGAAATTCAGTACAACCCCCCCCAAACCATTCCCATGGTTATCACTGGGTTGAAGCAGTTAACTTGATTTCCTGCCTGCAAGAATCCACCAGTTATTATCAGTTATAAATAGAGAATTAACACCTTTCAGGCCTCAAACTACTCAACTTGGGCTTTTAGAATGGCATCTTTATTACTGGAGCTTCCAGACCTCCCGCAGAAACTTCCTCATTAATGGAGAGAAGCAAGGAATTCAGCTAATTAATTCCCTGGTATTGGATGGTGGAAGAGCTTTTGGCTTTTCTTTTTGCTAGTGTGGCATTATTCTCTCTAAATTAATTAGGTGAGCACACGTAGCTACCTGAACATGATTTCCCCTCCTGCTTTTGGTGCTTGCTGGAACTTTTTGCCCAGGATTGAGTTGCTGGACCCCGGAGAAAAGAGCAGCACTTCAATTAGAGAGGGGAGAAAATGAGCAGTTGAAAGGAGCTTTCTGCACTGAAAATTAAGAGCTATAGATCAAACCTGACACATGAACAACTCCTCGGGAGTTACACTCAGGTTTGGTGGGGTTTTTTTTTTAAATCAAACCTGAGTTGAGCTACATTGAGCACCTCCCAAGTGCTCCTCTTTGGTAGCAGAGGTTGATGGTTCAATTATTCCTTCGGTGACACGAGGAGTTAAACCACAGGCTTGAGGCTGGCGGGGTGGCTTGGGCTTTTTTACAGCCAGGAACTCAGGAATTCCTTCATCCAAATATTTCTCCTGCCCTGTATTTGTGGTGGAAGATGGATTTCTCCTCTCAAAAGGAGAGATCTGCTATCTCCAGCCCCACTGTAATAGCCAATCAAATATTTAAGCCACAAGCATTTCAACTGAAGGACAAAAGATGTTTATCCCTCACTACTTCTTTTAGCTCTTGTGCTGTCTTTGGAAGCTGTAGAGAAGATCACAAATGATCTGCCAGGCTTATGGTCAGTTTTCCCCCAAATCCTGACAGATACACCCTGTGTTCAAAGAAATCATAATCCCCCATCTGTGGAAGCAACAGCACTTGAAAAATAGAGAATTATCAACTACAGGGGATTTGGGGTGTTTGGTGCCTCTTCCTTTCCATAGAATGTCAGATTTTTTTCTCTTTCTTTTTTTTTCCACCTCACTCAACAAGAGGGAAAAAACCCCACGAGAATATTCTCCCTTTTCTAATTCTGGGAGAGCTCCAACTGCCAACAGATTTCCTCCCCACGAGCTCCAAGAGGCAGAATCAGCAGCTCGCCATCGGAGAGCTCGGAACCATCACGGCGTGCACACGAGGACACCGTTCCCAAGAGGCTTGGGAAGAGCAGAGCTCATGGGTCAGGAGCTCTGCTCTTCTTACAAGAGCTGCTGTCCTCTCACATTAACCTGAAATGAGACCTTGTGCTGCTTGCCCCCAGCCAAAGTCTGACCGTACTCGGCTAGCTCCTTGTTGTTTATTTTCCTCTTGATTTGCTCCGGTGTTTTCCCTGCTATCCAAGCTGAACGTGCTCAGAGAAGAGGAATTAATTCCTCTCCCTCCTGTCAACAGCCTGAGAGAGGCTGTTTAGCCACCCCTGGTAGATAAGATGAGGAGGAGGTTCAGGTTTTAAGGAAAAACCAAAAAAAAATGAAGGGAAAACCCCTCCAAGTGATGTGGTTTTCCCACGTTGCCAGCTCTTGGCTTGGCAGCTCCAAAAAGGATCAAGAACTGCTTCTGGGGGGGCTTTTTTGTACTTCTGGAGTTTGAAGGGGTTGCTTTGGGTTTTGTGGCTGTAGAACTAAAAGGGAAGGATATTTTGCAACACCACCTTTTTCAAACCCCTCTTGGTGCTCAGTTTTTGCTCCTCTTCAGCTGAGGAAGTTTCTTAGGAGGGAGAGCAAGATGTTGACTAGGTCAGGAATTTAGGAACGTTTCCCATCAGAGTTCAGATCCTAACCCATGCTCTGGGTGACCAGGCACTGAAATATCCAAGCAACCCAACTTGGGGTGGGTAAACTCAGCAGCTAGTCCCAGCAGATTGCTTTTCCAGGTCAGTGGAGTGAGAGGAGCTCTTGCAGAGTGCTCTGGGACAATAATTATGGTGTTGGGGGGTGGGAAGTACTTTTCTCTCTCTCTGCCTCTCCACTGACCATATAAAAGAGACCAGCTTTGGACATTGCTTCCTGGTGTCAACTCCTCACCTTTGCATCCAACTGCTTCTAGAAGTTTCCAAGTTCTTCCACGCAAGGAAGACCTTGGAAGGTTGTAGAGCTAACTGGAAAGGAATTGGGAAGCATCAACCCAGCTGCCCCAGGAGGAGCGACCGCTCTTGCCCAGAACCAACGCCCACAACCAGACACAAGGAAAAAAAGTGATGGAGAAAGTTCCAGCTCTTACCAGCTAAAATCCTGACTTCTGCATCATTTCCAGCTCTGGAACTGGCTGGGTTTTTCGCCAGGCACCTGTAGATGCCACTGTCCCCGTGCTGGACCCTGCTGATCTGCAAGGCTCCGGAGGGCAGGACGGCCACCCGCGCGTCGCCCGCGCTGGGCACCAGGTCCTCCTGGTTCCTTTGCCAGTGCACCACGGGCATGGGCTCCCCGACAACTTCACACTTGAGCAGAATGGTGTCTCCAGCAAAAGCCGTGACCGATTCCGTCTGGGAGAGAAACCTCAGGGGGCCTGCGAGCAGGAAAAACAACGACAAAAGTGATTACAGAGCTGCTGGAAAGAGAATCCACGCGCTGTTAACGGGGTGGTTTGGAGTTTGGGAATAATCCTGCCTAAAAAAAATTAACATTTGACCCCCCCAGCCCAGCCAGGGCCCTTTGGCTGCCTTGGGGGAGCTCTTGGAAGCGGCAGCAGTAAATAGGATCGCAGCCAAGTGTGTGCAAACATGCCCCGAGTGTTTGACAGAGTGAAAAAACTTAAAAGATGACACTAAAAGCAACTAAAAAAGTCTATAGGAAACAAGTATCTTCTAGATAATGTCAGGCAACGTTCGGTGAAGGCTTTCAAAGAGGAGCTGTCAGGAGAGGCTATTAAAGAAGCTGAGGAAAGAAAAGAATAAAGACGCCAAGTTTCTAAGCATTAAAATGCCACCCAAACATTCAGCAGCGTGCTGGGAATGATCATCTCCTGAAAATGGGATTGGAGAGGGAGCCCCGTGTTCATTCCCCAGTTCAAACACCTCCAGTCCTGGGTTCAGTTTTGGGTCCCTNAAGGGACCAGACGAGCAAAACCATCCCGAGAAAATCATTTCCCAAGGCAAACTGTGGGAATGAAAGGCTGCAGATCCTCCGCAACGCTCGGCTCCGCGGTGACGGATCCACCTACTCAGGAAAGGGCGCTGAAACCCGTCCCCAACTCTGGCTGGCAGCCTATCAGAAGCCCCATCTTTCCTTAGTCAAGACCCAATTATTAAGCAATTAAAGCTGACTTAATAAAAAGCCTTATCATTTGGGGGACAGACCTTGGGGTCCGCAACACGTCGAGCTATTAAATATTCAGCAATTTAGCAGCACTCGGGAAAATCCCCGGGAGAAAAACTGCTTTAAATGCTTTGTTTGTTTCAAATTAAACTCTGCAAAGTTACTTAACGTCAAGACGAGACCTTTGCTTTTCTGGTTTTTTTCTCCTTCCACTTTCAATTCACATAATAGCTGAAGGGTGAGAAACCAAGGTAATGAGAGAACGATTTCCTTCGGCTCGCTTCGGCGAACGGGGAGCGCGAGCGGGAACGC
>VWZY01006900.1:281341-293785 GCA_013399075.1 Chloroceryle aenea
CCAAACCATCCCCCCTTGGCCTGGCCCAACAGGAACAGATCCAAACTCTGTCCCCAGCTTTCTGCCAGGCCCCTGCCAGTCCTGAGAGGCCCCCAGAAGGTCTCCCCGCATGGAGCCTTCTCCTCTGCAGGCTGAACCCCCCCAGCTCTCCCAGCCTGGCTCCCAGCAGAGGGGTTCCAGCCCTCCCAGCATTGCTGGGGCTCCTCTGGCCCTGCTCCAGCAGGTCCCTGGCTCTGCTGTGCTGAGGACTCCAGAGCTGGCCCCACCAAGTCACCACATCACCCTGCACAGAACTGTTTCTTAACTCTTATTTGCCCTCCACCAATCTCTGCCTCACTGTTACCATCCAATTCACACCTGATCCCCAAGTTGTCACCAGAGCAAAAAGACACAGACCTGAGCTACAGCCCCAAAGAAATCAAGTTTTACAGTTTCTCTTTATGAATGAGTTTCAAATTAAAAGTAATTCACACTCTGAAGGCTTCCTTCCACACTGCTTAAAAACCAAGAAGGATTTTCTCAGCTCAAGAAGTGATATTTCCCAAGTTTTAATTGCACTGCTGCTTTTTTTTCCTCACCAGATGGTAGGTATTCAACACTTAGGGCTTGCTTTTTTTTTGTCCCCAAGTTCTATATTGGTGTGACAGCCTGATTTATTATTTATTTTCACCACACAATCCTCCTGTGCCCACCCTCTCCAAGCATTTCAATCCAACTCTTCTGGAAGTGACTGTTCTAAGAGTTATGGTCCAAACTTGGGGGCATCAGGAACATCTCCCAGTCACCTCCTCAGATCTGGCAGCTGATGGTAAAAAAAATCAGGAGTATAGATGGGTTCTGAGCATCTGAGTCATCTGCAAGACTCCAGCAGTCTAAGAGCTGATGAAGCCTTCATCCAACAGCTCCTTAACCCTTTGGGAAGGAGGTACAGCCCCAAACACCACCTTACTGGTCACCAGTTTCAAGGGGAATTTGCTTCTAATGGGAGAAGTCACCAGGTCGGGGCACTCACCAGCTTTTGGGGATGCTGTTGAGTGTTGAAACCAAGCTTTGCTGGTCACCTGCTCCCTATGGTGACTTCAGAGCATCCCTGGTTCATCTCAGTTGATGGACAGCTCGGACACCTTCCTGCCAGCTGAGGAGAAGTTGGGTGTTTGCAGCTCTTGGAGACCTACAGAGCTAATTCTCAGCTAATGAGGACCTCGTGGCCCTGGAATTTGCAGACCAGATCCATCATGAACTCTGTGGTGCTGGGTTAATGGTCAGTGTTGATGATCTTGATGGTCTTCCACAACCTAAACCATTCCCTGACTCAATTCCTGCCTGTTTCCCAAGAACCAACTCGTGAAGAGATGCCCCAGAAGATGGAAATAAAAAGAATAAAATTAACACATCCCAGCTGACAATTAATTTGAGGGTTTTCTCAGCAGCTCACTGGGAATTCACTTGGCATCTTCCATTAAACCCCTACCAGCTGGCTCCACCTATTTGCCCCCCAGGAGTTTGAAGCTGGTCTCAGCAGCACTTCCACTGCATCACAACTGGTTTCTCCCACCCCAGCAGCATTGCAAAGGGTTTTATGGGTGAATGGTTTCTTCCAAGGTATTAAACACCAAAAAACCAAGTGATTTATCCACCTTGTGCTGGGGAGGACGTGATCAGCTGAGCTGCATCTCAGCACCACAGGTATTTACCCTCTTAAGCTGGAACAGGGGCAATGGATTAACCTTATCCCAAAGAAAGGACTAAAATTCAACTCCCAACGTGGTCTCTGTTAACCCCAGGCTTTAGGTTTGCTCTGGGGCTTCCACATAAGCTGGCAATTCTAAATTTGCCTACGTCTCAAGTGATCATCCAGTAAATTGTTTGGGTTATAGGAAAACACCAACAAAAATCCAACCCGAGCCTACATTTGATCCAGTGATGTTTAAACTCCAAGACCCTTCTGATCTTCCTGCTAGGAGCACTGACCTGGGAGGTAAAACAGCTGGGCCACGATCCAAGAGATGCTATTTTGGCACAATTCCTGGGTTTACAAAAACATAACTAACAATAAATCAGGAATATTGCTGATTTTCCCCCCAGATAAACTGCCCCGTGTTGTTTGGGATGGGAAAAAGCTCCTAGAAATTGGCTTTAAAATCCCTGCTGAGTTCCCCCCACAGGGGAATGGAGGGGTTGTCAGCATCCAGGGCTCATATCCCACTCCCTAAACATCACAGATGGCTTTGGAAGGTCTCCTCCTGGAGTCCTGAAAAGCTGAAAGTCCAGAGGAGCTACAAAGGAAGCCTGAGAGATGGCTTCATTTTTGCTTGGGTTGTTTTTCAAGCTGATTCCTCTTCCTGTTCCACAGCCAGGATCCCATTAGCACACAGCCTTGTGGGCATCAACCTGCTTCATGGCTGCTTTCTGCCAAACCCAGCTCAGAGGTTTGAGCACTCAGCTTGAGAAGCCACCACATCCAAGTGACCCTAGGACAACGGCACAGGGCACACGAGGCCATGAAAACAACTTCAGGAGGGAACTGCCCAGTTCTGGTTGCAAAGAAATAAAGAGTGACTGGAGAAAGTAAGGATAAAAGGGCCATAAAAATGGTGTGAGGGCTGGAATCTCTCTCCTACGAGGGCAGGTGGAGTTGGGGTTGGAAGGGAAGGCTCTGGGGAGACCTTCTGGGGGGCTTTCAGGACTGGAAGGGGCCTGGCAGAAGGATGGGGACAGAGTTTGGAGCTGTTCCTGTTGGGCCAGGACAAAAGGGGATAGTTTAACCTGCCCTCTTGTCAAGGGAAGTCTTTTTTGTGTTTTAGCTGATGGGAGGCTGGTTCCTCTGCTGTTTCTTGCTGGGAAAGCCTCTCAGCCACACACCAAGCCACCCCGAAATGCAGAATTATCTCTGCCTCACTGAAGTGTCTCTAAAATCTGCTTCATCTCCCAAACATGCAGAGACAGCACATATGTGTTTTCATCAGCTGAGCCCTGCACTTGATAAGACACTCCAAAAAGCTTTTTCTAGCTCCGAGTTTTGCTCCTCAATATTTTCATCTGACAAACTTCAAAATGAGATAAGAGGGGGGAAAAAAAAAAAAGAGCACAACTCATCTTGCATAAACTACACCCCAATCTGGTTTGGAATCACAAAATATGGGTTAGTCCTCTGGCTGGTAGGAAAAGAGCAGATGTTTTTAGGTAAACACCACGTGGATTTAGGGTATGGATCAATTCCTAGGATAAATACCACGCTGCTCTCAAGGGAAAAGCATCAGCTACAAATATACCCAGCTAAAGCAGGTGCAAGTCCAAAGCATCCCTCTCCTCACCAAGGGCTGATTCCTCCTCCTTCTCCACTCCCAACAGCCTTTGAACCTGGTGGCCACTGGCAACAAGTCTGAGTTGTAGGGCTCAAAGGAAAAAGAGATCCTCTGAGTTAGCAAGGTGAAGAGCAGCTTCCTAGTTGGAGCTAACACCACACACAAGCACGAGGACCAGTTCCCATCCATGCACTTGGGAGCATCTGTAGGAGATGCCCAGCATACAAGTGACCTCCTGGCTACCCTGGTGGAGAGGAGACTTCCCTGCTACTCTTCCAGCCAAATCTGAGGAGTGTGGTAAGAAGCACAGTCAAAAACATGAGGAAAAAAGGAGTGGGACAAGCCTGGGATCACTGAAGGGGGAGGGCTGGACACAGCCAAGGGAGCAGGTAGGGGTCTGGTGCTGGTTCTTGATAATGCCCCAAGCCAAAGAGCATCCAGTAGCATTTTCTACACCAGCTCATGGTGTGAAGATGGAACAACCCACCCCACTAGGGTCTTTCTATACACCACGAGTAGCTACTACAGGTAGTGGAATAACAACTTCCAGCGCTCACTGGGAAAAGGGGAGACCAGCAGCCTAGGGCAGCCAGAATTACACCATGGAGGAGGCTGTTACACCACCTCAGTGCAGCAACTTGGACATTTTCTCACCACCTTCAGTGCTGTGCTATTCACTCATTTGGATAATCAGCTATTTTTGTGCCATTTTCCCCCAGGAACCAGACACAGGCTGATATCTCACACCATGGAACTGGCTGCCTCCCTCCTCCTCCTCCTCCCTGCTGGCTCCAAGCCTCCTCTTCTCCAAGCTGTCCAAGCCAGCTATCCACCTTCCTCAGTTTTCATGGAAATAGGGAGACGTGAGGATATGGGGATGGTGAGACACCCACTCAACTCTGCTTCCACAGATACAGAAGCTCCTCCTCGTGCCAGAACTTCAGAGAACTCTTAATGGTTCTGCCCCATTTCTTTCAGCTCTAACTATTGTGTTTCTGCCCCAAACTTTACAACTTTTAACAAGGTGACACTTGAAGGTAGGATCCCAACAGCAGCATCTACAATTTAATGGTCCCATGTATGGTCAACTCTCCTCTCCTGACCTGTTACTGCTTCTGTCCACCCCAAGCAACCCTCTCCAAACCTCAACTGGCAGTAACAACAAAGAGATTTGGTATCTACAGCTCCTGTCCTCCCCAACCCCTCATTCCAAACCCCATCAACACCTCATGCTGCTCCTGGAAATTTCCTTTCTCTCAAACCTCTTCTGTCACCCAGAGCCCACTGGGGTCTCCAAAACCAGAAGATTCTTTTGAACTCATTGACCACATGACAAGAGCCCACGGGCACAGAGTGCAGGGAGGAGGAGGAGGAGGAACTTGTAGCAATAGGAAGCATTAGTGGCCATGGCAACCAGGATGCAACAACCCCTTGGGCTTTATTACAGCATCAACTCCATATTTCTGC
The DNA here is from genome assembly GCA_013399075.1 of Chloroceryle aenea. NCBI lineage: Eukaryota > Metazoa > Chordata > Aves > Coraciiformes > Cerylidae > Chloroceryle > Chloroceryle aenea. The sequence goes on from VWZY01006900.1 coordinate 286,114, forward strand.
CTCGGGAGGAAAACTGGGGCAGCCCCACGTTGGTCTGGAAGACTTGGCTAAGATGAGGATGTTGTTATTACTATTTTCTTGGCCATGTTAAGTAAGATTAGAAAGTTGTTATGTAACAGGATGAGCCTTGAGCCACTAATGGAAAAAAAATATTAATCAAATCAAAATAAATCACATTAAACTCTTAAACTTGCACCTCTATTAAACCCCAGACTGGCCCAAAGGTTGGGCTAAGCCCTTGTTTGTGGCAGCCTTTGTCCAATTACACGGAGCTCGGGGATTACCATGGATCTTGTCAAACCTATTCCAGAGGCAAAGGGGAGGATTAGGGTTGGGAATTGACTTTTTGGGACCGATTTTCAACGCTACCTTCTAAGAATGTTTCTGCTTCTCCCCCCTCCTCACTTGGCTGGGCTTTTAACCCCCTCCCCAAGCCTCACTGCAATAGATGAGGTTTTCCAGTCCATAAATAGGAGCGAGTTGTGTCAGGCTGAGCCAAGTGTCATGGCTGTCATAGCCTCCTGGGAAACAGAAAAGAAAGAAGGCAATAAAAAGCAGCATTTTCCACTTGATCCGTAACATATGTAGGACATGGAAAAGCTCAGCTCTAAAAATTCCTCATCTCAACCACAGTAATAAGGAGGCATGGCTGCTACAAAGAGCCTGGGAGTAGCCATGGCTTGCAAAGTCAGATAAGCAAGGGCTTGTTAGGAGTTTTACAACCCCTCGAGCAACTTTACCAAGTGATTCCTCAGTGGTTTGCAAAGGGATTCCAGCTCTGCTCCTAAAATGAGGTGATCCTGAAGCCCCTGCTGGATGGAGCAAGGGGGTGGCACCAGAGCATCTCCAGAGCTCCCTTCTAAGCCCTGTGATCCTATGACAACACTGGCAGAGGAGCTTTTATCCAGATTCACCCCCATGCCATTGCAGACAGCACACAACCCCCCCAGCTCCCTCGCTGAGGAGAACTGTCCTCATTTTCTGATCCTTTTTGCCTTGAATTAAGTGCACTGTCAAACTTTTTCTGAGGCACAGACTGCAAGTGCAGACTCTTCTGGGCTTTCTTTTGCTGTCGACGTGCTTTGCAAGCACATTGTGAGGCTGCCCTGCAGGCTCTGCCACAACTGGGGCTCTCTCTCCTCTCTGCATTGCTGCTTCTCCTCTCTCTCAACATCTTCTCTTTGCTACCTGCTCTGTACCAAGTCCATTCTTTCCAGGAGCAACCTCAGAGCACATTCCACCTGGTTGCACGCCAGGGAGTTTCAGCTCCATGGGGCTCTGTCCTTCTGGGACTGGCAGAAAGCTGGGGACAGAGTTTGGAGCTGTTCCTGTTGGGCCAGGCCAAGGGGTGAAGAGCAGAGGCTGCTGAAGCATTGCTCATTGAACTGGTACACACAAGAACTCACCCCTGGGAGAAGGAAAGGCAGAAAAACTTCCCTTTGCTCTCTCAGTCAAGAAAAGCTTGAAAGAGCAAGGTGGGGCACACAGCATCAGCTGTCACCAGCCTGGAGAGCAAGGCTGGGGGGGTCCCACTCCAACATGAACTCCTGGGCAAAGCCACAGCAGCCTGGATCCTGACTGCAGCCCTACTCTGCTGTGAGACCCCTTGAACTGGGTCCTCTTCCACTCAGTTCTCCCCACCTACCCTTTCTGGCCTCTCCTCACCACCCTCCTGGTGTTCCTGGCTGGTTTTGGTCACAGCCAAATGACCACACAACGACCAAGCTCTGCAGGCTCAGAGGTTGCATCCATAAATAATTCAGGATAAAGACACAAAAATGTTCCAAGTCCAGGCTACAAACTCAGAGGATTAGAGGAAGTGGTGCACACAGAGGTGAAAAGATGAGGTTGTTGCCTTCACACATCTCAGCACATTCACCTGCACTGCAAAATGCACTGGAGATGGAGATGATTTATAGAAAAGAGAGAAAATTAAGGAATTTACCATCTTGCTCCCTGCTCAATTGCTTCTTTTTCTTTCTTTCTTCCCCAGATTTTTTGCAGTGTGCCCTTTGTGCTACCACTTTACTTGTAAACATCCTCATTTGGGGCCGTGTATTAAAACACTTGGGTTTAGCAGCTTCAATAAGGAGGGGTTTTTTTTTGCCCCCCCTCTCTCTAGTGTTTCACTTCCTATCCAGCCACTTTGTTCTGAATCTTATTCAAATTAAGGCAGGGCTATTATGGGAGAGACAAAAGTTCAATTTGAGTAAAATCTGGGCAGGATTTTCCTCCTCTTTTTTCTCTTTGCATGAAAACAAGTGCCTAATAAATGCTGATCACCATAATCTTTTTCAAGTGAAAGCTTTTCAAGAGTCTTTTTGCAGGTCTGAATTTAAACCACTTGTTCCATCTGCATTCTGAAGGTTCACAGTGAATCCAAGATTAGAGATGGAAGGGACAATCCCCTGTCAGTGCTGGATCTGATGGTAAATATGGAATAAGAAGCTTGAAGAATGATTAGAGTTGAGCTTGGAGATCAATAATCATCCTCCATCAATCTGGGGACAATCTGGAAACCTCTGTTACAGATCGAGTCCCAAACTAATGTGTCCATCAACCACTTCTCCAGGTCAAACGTGGCCACCAAGGAAGGAGGAGGAACCTGACCCCTGTTAATTAAATGGCTCCAATGATGGGGTTGATGGCCCTTGGAAGATTGACTCTGCTAATTTCAAGCCCTCTCCCCTGTTAGTGACACGGTGACATCACAAATGACCTCGCTCAGGGTTGCCCGAGAGGTCAGGGGACAAAGGAGAGGGTTGTAAACAGCTTCTGGCATCTTATTAAAGAGCCCTGCTGAAAGGCATATGGATTTTGAGAGAGCAAGGTCAAGAAAGCATTGGAAAGGTTCAACTGGGAACGAGCGAGCACGCGACGTACTCCAGAGGTTGTTCCAAGTCAGCAAATTAAATTACTCCAACAAAATCCCTCCAGGCAATTACATCTTCATTCCACAGATCTTCTGGTGGCCTTCACTTGTCTGAAGGGGGGCTGCAAGGAAGCTGGGGAGGGGCTTTTGCAAGGGCTTGTAGTGATAGGATGAGGGGTGATGGCTTCAAACTGGGAGAGGGGAGATGGGGATGAGAATTTAGGAAGAAGGTCTTGGAGATGCTGGACCAGGTTGCCCAGGGAAGCTGTGGATGCTCCAGCACTGGAGCCCAGGGTTGGATGGGGCTTTGAGCAACCTGCTCTAGCTGGGGTTGGAACCAGATGGACTTCAAGGTCCTTTCCCAACCCAAACCCTTCCACCATTCTATAACAAAAATCAAATCAAGAAATAGCAGAAAACACTGAAAAAAATCAAACCACCAAAACACCACCTGCCTAGAAAACCTTGACAGATGATCAGCAATCCCATCAAGTTGGCCAGATGATCTACAGGCTGCTGGCCACCCCCAGTGCCCATGATCTATTACCCCCATTATTTTAATGCACTGATGCTGCCTGCCCTTGGTGAACCAAGGCTGCTCCCTTCTCAATCCAATCTCCTCAAGTCCAGGCTGAGTCAATCTCTGCCAGCCACTAAAAACCAAAAGTAAAACCTTTTTCCTAAATGAAGGCTGCTAATTAAAGCCTTGTTTCTATGCAGCACCAGAGGAGAAGAGCAGGAACTGGGGGGGTATCTGTGCCCAGGGAGCTTTTATCACCAGCTTGACAGTGCTCACAGTTCAGAGTTTCTCCCTTCTCTCCAGGCTCAAGCTCCCTCTGCCACTTCCAAACCATCCCCCTTGGCCTGGCCCAACAGGAACAGATCCAAACTCTGTCCCCAGCTTTCTGCCAGGCCCCTGCCAGTCCTGAGAGGCCCCCAGAAGGTCTCCCCACATGGAGCCTTCTCCTCTGCAGGCTGAACCCCCCCAGCTCTCCCAGCCTGGCTCCCAGCAGAGGGGTTCCAGCCCTCCCAGCATTGCTGGGGCTCCTCTGGCCCTGCTCCAGCAGGTCCCTGTCTGTCTTACACTGAGGAGGAACCTCTCAGGCTGCCAGAAGATAGCACTACACAACTAGAGAAGCAAAATGAGATGAAACCCAGTGTTCCATGTTTCATCTGCTTGCCAAACACCCTCGGCGTTTCAGAACCTGAAGACCAAGACATCACGTGGAGCTCTTCCCACTTCACCCAACAGCCTTTGAGGACTGGCTCCCAGTACTCCAAAGCTTCTCAATTCCTTCTCCCTGCCCAGAATTTGCTGGTTTCAGTGACAGGGTAGAAGGATGCTTGAGAAGTTCTCCAAAACTCTGTCCTTCCCCCCCATTCCATGGCAGGCTTCATGTACAAAAACTTGCCTGATTAAAACCACTTTTGTTTTGCTACCTTTTCTTTATTGAAAGCCCTTTAAAGCCATGAAAATATAAAGAGAAGGGGTTTAGAAGGGCAATCTACTTCCAGCAGCCCTGAGCAGTCTGTTCCACGTGGCATTGGCCGTTACCTTTTAGCCATAACCACTTCATTGAGCCTTAATGGTTTCAAAAGCGTGGGGAAAGGACATTCAGAGCCTTTAGTGGGAGAAAAACAGATGCATCCCAGTGCTTTGGCAATTTTAACCTCTAAAACCACGGCTGCTGATGGGTTTTACCTTGTCAGACAGCACAGTAAGTGCTCAAAGCTCAGTGAGCAGACCTTGAGTTAAAAGTGATGCTACCCAAGCTAAGAACATGAACAGCTACTCTACCTAGCAGGACGATGCTATCACACCCAGCACCATCCCCTCTGGAGGAGAGCATCAAGCTGTCCAGAAGAACCTGTTTTAATGCTGACAAGCATCACACAACAGATGACAAAGCTTCAGTTTGAGTGTTGCAATGCACAACATCTCTCCCTCCTCTCCCAAGCCTCATCGTGGTGAAAGCAGCTTTTGCTGAGCAGCCCAAGTTGGTTTCCTTTGCCAAGCAATGATTAACACAACATACTGGAGAGGGAGACCTTGAGTTCTCCTCTTGCCCTCTCTCCCTTCCTCTGTCACGTTTCCATCTGCCACTGCCTTAAGTCAGTGATGTTCTGCCAACGTTCCGCAGCGACTCCCTCCACAAAAAAAGAAGGAATACAAAAAAAAACCAAACCAAAACCCCCCAATTCTGCTTGCTCAGGAATACGTGTCCTTCAAGAGCAAAACACTGCTTCTGCTTGAAGAATCCTTGCCAATTTTTAATGCCTTCCACCTTCTAATAGGAATTCTTTCCACGCCATGGAAACCAACCCAAAAGTACCAAGGGCAGAAGGTCCCTGCAGCCCAAGTCCAGCGCCCTGTAGAAAGCAAGGGCAGGTTGGGCTGGTTTGCATCCACCTGGGTCCTGAAGATCTCCAAGCTGGAGACTCCACAGCAACCCATTTTCACAGCTTGTAGGAAAAATACTCCTGTTTAAACCAGAATCCAGCACCCATCGCCTCTTAGCCTCATTCCCATCTTTCCAGTGAAAGAAATTAGGACCTGTTCTTCCAGTTTCAGCCCAATTGCTCTTCAATAGATGAAGCCCCCCCAACCCCAAGCTTCCCACTGTTGCTGCAGGGATACAAGCCTAGGAAAGGATTCCAGAGGGAACACATGCACACGTGTAGTAACTGGAGTGATCTTAGTAGTTAAGTGGTTGCCAACAACCAAGATCAAGCCCAAATAACAACTCAAGCTGGCAAAAAGCCCCCCTGGAGGCAACGTGATAATGGAATGACCAATTTCTTCCCATCCTCCATCACTCTGGGGAGGAATTGTGGCCCAGGAGACACTTACACAGCAACAGCAGCAAAATCCTGCTGCAAGGAGCATAAAGAAAAATCATTAGATGATTGAGACCTTGCTCCAGCCTGATGAGGAGGTAAAAAGACTCCTGGAAAACTTCAGGAACTTTGGGAAAGGTTTCTCTGAAGTCACTGAGAAGCCCCAAGTGCTTTAAAGGAGACACAAAGAGGCTGCCAGCTCCAGTGAGCTCCACCATGAGTTCTTACCTATGAAAAACTTCCTAACCCCATAAAAATTTGTACCTGCAGTGCCCTACAGGAGTCTGGGTTTGGTTTCATCCCCACCCTCAACTTCAAATCTGCAAAGCAAGCAGTTAATTGCCAACCACAGAGCTTTCTTTGAAGAGAGCACAAAAAGAACCCCTCCAGCACTCGAGAAGCTTTTACCTACTTCTTTCTTTTGCTTTTAGCTGTTAAAACTTCTCCCCAAGAGTATTTCCAGCCATGCCCAAGGGGGAATTTTCAGCCTACCTGCAACCACGACCTTGGCCGCCCGGCTGATGATGGCTCCGACTCCTTCTAGAGAGGCTTCGCACTGGTAGAGCCCTTCGTCGGGCCTGTGGTGCCTGGAGTGCACGATGTTCTGGATCAAGAGCGAGCCGTTGGCCAACTGCTGCCTCCTTTCATCGACTGCCAGGTTTAGGAAGGCAGCATCTTTCTTCCATCTGATCACCGGGGCTCCTCGGTCCGATTCCGCTCCGCAGTTCAACAGCACGCTGCTGCCGCGCACCGTGACGGCATCCGACGGCTCGCTGGAGAATCTCAACGAGGGGAAAGGCTTGGATGGTGAAGCTGAATGAAGGAAAGGAGGAGATGGGGGGTAAATGGAAGGTGGGAGTTTCTAGAGAGGGGAAAAAAGCTCTAGGAGGTATGGGAACTCAGTGAGGAGCTACCATACGGCCCTCAAGAGGCACCACAGATCATTTCTTAGCAAGTTTGCCACCTTTAAGCCACCTTTCTTTGAATTATTCCCATATACCCAACAACCATTCCATTTTTATCCCAAGAGCTGTAGATCCTACATAGAACATGGAAATAACACAAAGTTATAAACCCAGACAAGTGCCAAGAGCCAAGCTGGAGATGGCTGGAAACCCACTGCACCTCTTCAAGTTGATCTGGAGTATTTAAGTGCTTCAAGGAGCTCCACTGATCACAGGCCACAAGGTTTATTTCGAAGCACAGAAGAAGAGGTGGGATCAGAAACCTCAGGCAAGGTTCCTTGGAAAGATAATGGCCATGCTTTTGTGGAACAGAGGTGAGGAAGGAGAAAGAAGTGGTTGAAAAGCTCTCTCCAAGTCCTCGGAGAGCTTCTGCAGCTGGTTACAGGAAGGGTCTCGGATCTGGAAGAGATGCAAGGGTAAGACTTGGCCATTTTTTCAAAGCACAGCAGGGGCCTTGTATTAAAACAGAGATGCGGTTGGAGGGACCTAAGCCTCATTCCTTTTCAGCTGAGCTGTTGGGAAGAGAAAAGGCAGGAGGCAGTTGAACTGGAGATGAAGAGACCTCCTAAAGCTTGCTGTAAAACCTGCTCCTCTTTTCCCCTTCCAAGTTCTGCTCTTGCTGGGACAGGGTCTCTCCCTTTATGGGGCAGTTTTGCTAATTCCCTAAATTTGGCATCTCCAAACCAGCAAACAGCTAAGGAAAAGTTACAGTCATTCATAGAATCACAGCATGGTGGGGTTGGAGGGACCTCTGGAGATCATCGAGTCCAACCCCCTGCCAGAGCAGGGTCACCCAGGGCAGCCCACACAGCAACAGAGCCAGGGGGGGCTGGAAAGTCTCCAGAGCAGGAGACTCCACAACCTCTCTGGGCAGCCTGGGACAGCCTCTGACACCCTCATACTGAAAAAGTTCCTCCTCACACTGAGGTGGAACCTTCTACGCTCAAGTTTACACCCATGGTTCCTTGTCCTCCTGCTGGGCACTACAGAAAAGAGC
>VWZY01006900.1:308990-319520 GCA_013399075.1 Chloroceryle aenea
AGGAAAATGCAAAAGGAAAAAGCAAAAAAAAGGAAAAAAGAAAAAAGGAAAAAAATTAATCAATCCCAGATGCTCCATCCCCCCAGTGACACCAGTTCCCCCAGTGCAGAGAGGGAGGAGGCTCAAGCATCTCCTCCAGCTCACCGGCCGGGCACGCAGCGCCGCGAGCTCCCCGCAGGGCCCGCCGAGTGACAGCCGTGAAACGTGCCATTCCCCAGGAGCAGTGTCCAGCATCTGCTGCCTTCCCATTCATTTCCACCCCCCCCGGTGGGCTAGGAAGGAGCAGAAGCTTCCCAACAGGCTCCCGAGACAGAAATGGGGGTTTAACAAAGAGCCAAATCCATGTTGGTAGCTGGCTCGGCTCCTCTCGATCCATTCGTCTTGGATTCCCTGGGTGTAAAGAGCTAGGGCTTGAAGGAAACAGGATTTTGGGGCAGTTTTGGAGCAGAAATTAAATCCAGAGCTGACCCAGCAGCTATTTTTGTTTGTTTTCAATAGGAAAAAACAATCAGCAATCCTTCCTGGCCCTATTCCACGGAACAAAGGCTTAGCAGAAGGAATGGAGAGGAACCAGAGCTGGTTTAACCATAAGGGTCTTACCTGGTGACTGTGTGATGGGCACAAGTCATTCCCCCAGAAATTCCTAGCCTAAGATCAGGAAGAGGCAGTGGGAAGAGTGGATTGTTTGTCTTGTGTTGTAAAACCTCTTGGTAGAGCCCCAGACCCCACTGTTTTTCATAACAGCAGATTCCTGACTCTGTTTATCTAAGTCATCCCCAGCAGGGGTCACTGAATTAATACTGAAATCAAGAGATTTAGTCATCAAAAAAGCCAAGCATCAATTTCTGGCTGCCTTTTCATCTCCTCGTTGCTTCGATGCCCTTTCCAATGTAGAATTCCTGGTGTAAAAGAAAATTCCAAGTCAAACCTGACTGAGCTTTGAGCAACCCTGAAGAACATCTGTGAATTCCAAACCAAAACTCCATTTCATTTTGGCTCCTCTCATCCTTATTTCTTACCATCTAGGGTGGGTTTCTGATTTGAGGGGTTTTTTTTTCCAGGAATAAACAAAGCAGGAGAGTCTCAGCTGGTGGAACTGAGAAGAGTTGAAGGCTTAGGGCTAAGATTTCAGATTTATGCAAATATTTACCAGCAGTAGATGAGGAAAACCATAAAATTGAGGTAAAATTATCTCACTGTGCCTGCTATTGAAATAAAAAGCTTAATGCTTCCAAAGATCAGAGAAATTTTACAGGGAATTACGTGTATTTTGAAACAATCCTTTAATTTTTAAGCTCAACTCCAAGTGGCATTGTCATCTTTTGCCACTTTCCCCACCTATCCCGCGTGCTCTCCATCCGCAAATCCCACTTTGCCAGCCACATCCTGAATAATTCTCTCCAAAACAAGACCCAGGAAAAAGAAAATAGAAGTAGTAAGAAAGTTTCTGCTCTATTTTAATTCCCAAGGAGGACCCAAGGTGTTTCTCCATCCCAGAGCCACCATTTGTGTTCCCTTTTCTCAGACCCCCCCCATTTCTCCGGGTGGCGTCGTTCCCGCTGAAGTGGTTCCCATTGGCTCCTCCCAGATGGCCCAGGCAGGGCTCCCTTCTTTGTCTTCCAACCTCCTCCTCACCCTTAATTCCTCTTGAAAAGGGCCAAGCTGCTTGGCCTCCAGCCTCTTCCCGGGAGCAGCAGTTGGGAAGCTGGGGGTCTCTCTCCTACCCCTTGGCTTTTATGCCGAGCGTGTCCGCATCCCAATTATCCCGGGAGAACTTCTGCATAAATTAGGTGATGTTGTTACTGAAGCTGTCAGGAAGAAATGGTTCTGATTTGCTGCAACTGTCAACTGGAGGGAGGGGGGCTCAGAGCTGAGCTTTGACTCAAAAGGCAGAGATGCAAATGCCACCTCCTGCCAGGGGGTTGTCCTGACGACTCCCAGCCAGCCTTGGAGATGATGATGATGATGATGATAAAAAGAAAACCAACTGCACATAGCCCACAGCTGCCTTAAGGAGCTTAGAGTCGGCCTCTGGACTTGAAAGGAAAGGAAATGGTGATAAAATTGGCATTGGAACAGAGCTCTACAACATTCCTAACCACAGAACTCCACAGAGCTGAGCAGGGTTTGGAGCCACGGGGCTCTGGCTTTTGATACAGGTCTGGAATTTTCACAGCCTTGATGCTCTTGCAAAAATAGGTGTAAAGATGATGTAAAATGGGGGGGGAATTCAGCAATTCCCTCTTGCAGGGAAGACAAATTCCAGGAGGAGAAGAAGAGAACTCAGACCATTACTGGGTGACACAAGTAGCTCCTGTATGAGCATCCCTCAACTTGTTTGGCCCCCTCTATGAGCATCCCTCAACTTGTTTACCCCCCCATATGAGCATCCTCAACTTGTTTACCCTGCTGCTTGCTTAAAAGCTGCTGAATCTTCTGATATAAGAATAGAAGAAAAAGAAGAGAGCACTCACTTCATATTCTAACCCAAGGCAGGAAAAACCCATTGCACCCCCAGTTAGTTGGATCCATTTCTGATTATTAAATAATTCTGCTGAGCCCAGAGAGTTGCTACCACTTAATAGCTACAGAGCCTGGCTAAAAATAGAGCTGCTAGAGGAGGAAATTACTGGCAATCTACAGCCCCAGACACTGGAACAGCAGAGGAAAGGGTCAAGAGAGAAAAGGAATTTGGTTCTCCCAAGAAATCTGGGGTCACAGCAGAGTATTGTGGTTCTCATTTCAAAACCAACCAACCTGGCCCCAAATCCCTAAACCTCAGTTTCCCTTCTCCCTGAAGCAAGGGAGGTTTCAGAAGAGAGATCAGAGGTTGCAGAAGAGAATTAAATGTGGTGAGGATAACTCCCAGAAAGGGTTTTTCTCACTCCTTGTACATCCCACAGACTTCCCAAACCAGAGGATCCCAGATTTCCACAGCAGTCAATATATTGTACAGGGGGAAAACACCAACAACACCCCCCCAAGACCCCAAAATACCCAAACCTTCAGTTAATTACACACAAATTAATACAAGGACATAACCCACCAGTTTCCTCCTAGCTTCCCACAGCACACCAGTACAAAATGCCACCAACTGGAGTGGGTTAACTACACCGTGGCCACTTCTGACTTGAGACCAAGCCTCTGGCACTTGGCATTTGACAATTTCTGCAGGATCATTTGAAGCCATAAATTATTTTCTTTCTTTCTCTCTATTTCAGGTAATAAATACTTTGTTAGGAGGTGATAAACATGAAGGAGTAACTGGAATAAATGGAATGGTTCACCTGTTCCAGTCCAATATGGATTGTCTGTGGATAAATTATCTTCAGAAAACAGCCTCAGAGAGTTTGTTGGGGGGTTATTTTTTCATTCTATTACATTCATCCATAGGCATTAAGCCTGCCATCGACTCCAGAATGCCTTGCAGACTTATCAGTGTAATTTCAGAGGAGAAAGCCAAGCATATTCACCAACATCAAAAGGTATCCTGGCATTCTGGAACAAAATAATTACATTTTTTTTCCCCTCCCCACGTTAAGAGCTCCAACAGAAACACATCACCTTCCACACACCACAGCTCCAAGACACTTCATTTTCTGATAAATTCCATCCTCTTTGCTGACTCTACCACCTCATTAATTCCTCCTCACCCCAGCAGAGCCACCTCCAGCCAGCACCACGGCTGCCACCCAAAGCACAGCGAGCTGGTCCCCCAGCAGCCCTGAAGCTCTTGGTCCTGCCTTAAAGCACAGCACTCACTTGGATCTCCTTTCTCCTTAGCTATTGATCTCCAGGAGTTCTGGAGGAAGTTGGTATTTCTTGAGCATCACCAAGTTTGGCTGAAATTGGCCAATATTAAATAATTCTGGGCAGGGAGAAGAACTTGCTACACCAAGGAGTGATGCTCACTTTGGGCTGGAGGCAAAAAATAAGCAGAGTTAAGGCAAAGCAGTTGTTTACAAGATATTTAAAGTGTTTTCTTTTTAAATCACCTTAAAAGGTCTTCAATGTTTTATTCTACATGAGGAATTGTGATATTTAAGCTTCTTAATCGTTTAATATTTAACCCAATCCCTTGTGAGCTCTCCACCAGCTGCACAGCTCTCCACCAGCTGCACAGCTCTGTCCAGTGGCCTGAGCAGATTTTCCACTGTTTTAGTGGGAACCTTGCACTTCACACCAAGGAATCTCTAGCAATTAGTAACAGGGAGGGGAAAAAGCCCCCCAAAATAAAAGAAACCCACAAAAAAAAAAGCCACCAGTATTAGTTTGGGATTTTGCATGGGGTTTTTTCTTCTCCCTCCTCACCAAAATAGGGTTAGTCACCAATTTTTCCCCTATTTCTCACCAGAAGGACATCAAGTCAATACTTCAAACCTGCTCCTCCAAAGGATGCTGCACAAAACCTTCAGTTTGCTTATTTTCAGGTGGTTAGTTATTGCATCCATCCACCCTAACGAGTTTTTCCTGGGTAAATGAGTCTTTAATGCCCATCTTTCCAGGTCCTAAAGCCAATATACTGCATTTTCCAGCATGGTCCTGCCAACCCTGAGCCTGGAGCAGTTCCTCCTCACTCCAAAGTTACTTACCCCCCACCATCCCACACGGTTCCTCATCCCCTTGACCCATAGCTACCACATCTGGACCCTCAGTATTAGCAAAACAAGGCCTTATCCTCATGGATATTCATGGAAAAGGGGTATTTTTTGCTTCCCTGCCAGCTCTGAAGCACGTGGGGATGGAGCTGCCATCGGCAGCTCAGCTGCAGACTTGGCCTTGCCTGCCCTGGCACAAGGACCAGCCCGAGGGCTTGGGAGCAGCAGCCAGCATCACGTGGATGCTCCAAAGCCATTTTCAGGCCAGAGAACTGCAGAGCTGCTTTGCAGTTTGAGAAACCCTGCCAGGATGAGGTGATAAAATGGGAGAGTTCAGCTCAAGTGACATCCTGCTCAGGACAGCCAAAGGCTGATGGTAAGGTGACATCACAGGGATGAAGTCTCAGCTTTATGGACCTCAAGCTGCTCTCAGAGCCACCTTGAGAGCTCCTTATCAGCAGGTGATGGCAAAGCCAGGGGAGATAGAGCTGGAGGGGATGCTCTAAGCTACCAAATTCACCTCTAAATGCCTTACCCACCTTCCTTCACCCCCTGGCTGCTGGGCTGCCAGGTCCTGTCCAGCTCCTCACCCCCCAGCACCTTCTCCAGTCACTGCCCTTGCTGGTACCAGCTTCCCCATCCCTCCCTATACTGGATTTTTATTAGGAGACCAGGACTGAGCAGGTTCCTTCCCCCCTCCCAATGGAGATGGAAGAGCAAAGCCATTTTTTCACGCTCCTCTCAGCATCCTGGAGGCTTGGGGAGAGCAAGAGAATTGGGGTGACAGTAAGAGATCCATTAAATACCACAGAGAAAAGTGAGGATAGTGAATATTCTGGGCTGCTGTGGCTGCTTTCCAGGCTCTCGGAGTCTTTTGGCAGCCAGCTACCAGGGAGTAAAAGCCTGAAGCAGAAGCTGCTGCTTCGAGCGCACGTGGAGAAAGTGGTCAGTCTCTGCTCACCCCCTTCCCTCCTCAGGTGAGGAGATGGAGGATTCCAAACCCAATTCCACAGGGCTCTGAATGCAGCCTTCCTTACACAACAACTCCCTGGGGATGGGGTCTTGTGCTGATGGGAATGGAGCTCCCAAAGCAAAAACCTTCCTTGGAATTCTCCCCTCTCCACCTGTATGCTCTACACCCCCCCACTGGCTGCACGTAGCTGGATGCTGGCATAGGAATGTTAACCAGAAATCAGGTTATTCTCCACCTCACAGATCCAAATACTACCTATTGCTACACTACCAGAGGATCCAGTCACTAACTGCCAATTCCTGGGTGATTTCCAGCCTCTTTCCTGCACATCTGCTCCGTGCAGTAACCAAATGCGCAGCGACCGATGCCGTGTGGAAAAAAAATAACCCCAATTTCAATATTTTGTAGAATTAATTATATGTAATTAGACTTAATATCATTACAGTTGTGTTCTCAGAGGCAAGTATTTTGTAATTTGTTGACATGACAGCAATTACTTCTTTTTCCCCCTAGATCAAACCCCAGCTTGGTGAACGGCATCATCACCAAACACTTCACGCTATTTGTTTCCTAACTGCAAAGAAACACCCCTGCTTCCCTCCTGCTCTTGCCTCACCAAGGATTAAAGGCTTGAAGTGCCAGACTTTTGGCTCATCCTGCATCCCCAGCCAGACTTTTGGCCCTCCTCTGCTCATCCTGCATCCCCAGGAGCCAGGCACAGCTCCCAGGTGACATCCACCAAGCCGGCGGGTGAGGAATTTCCGGAGCGAGCAGCTGCTGGCTTGGTTGGTTCCTTGGTTATTTACAGCTGCACCTTTGCATCCAGCTTGGCTTGGATTTGGATTTTTCCCTCCCGAGCTCCCATTTGCATGATGAAGAGGAACAACTTGGGCTCGGAAGACTTTCCACACTTAAACTAATGGCCCGTGGCATTGATCACTGAGAAGAGCAATGAAGAGGTGTCAGGAAGATTTTAGTTCTGAGGCCTTTGTTGTAGCAGGCTGATTTATGAGGTAGTTCTGCAATAAAAAGCTCTTACTGGCTTTCGGGTGACTGCAGAAGTGTTGGATATTACGACCTGACCTCCTCTTTTTCTCATGGAGAACTTGGATTTGGGAGCTGTCAGCTCCTGACTGTGACTGATGCTCTTGCACCCTTCACCTGGTTCTGTGTTTTTTGATGTAGAGAGTTAGAGAAAAAGTTGTTTTCATTTTGCAGATCCTTTCCATATTTCAAGTTTAAGTTTTGTTCTAGTTCAAGGAACTTAGAATCATAGAATGAAGTTGGGATTAAGTTGGGAGACACCCTGAAGATTGTTGAGTCCAAGAGTTAACCAAGCACTGCCAGGGCACCACTGACCCCTGGCCCTCAGCACCACAGCTCCACGGGGGGCTTGGAAACCCCTCCAGGGGTCACAGGGACTCCACCACTGCCCTGGGCAGCCTGGGACAGCCCTTGCCATGAAAAATTGTCCCTCATGTCCAACCTAAACCTTCCTTTGGGCCACCTAAGGTCAGTTCCTCTTGTCCTGCCACTTGTTCCTTGGGAGCAGAGCCCGACCCCCCTGGCTCCAGCCTCCTGTCAGGAGCTGTCAGAGCCAGAAGGGCTCCCCTGAGCCTCCTCCTCTCCAGGCTCCACAAGCTCAGGGCCCTCAGCTGCTCCTCACTGGACACCTGGTTCCTTTAACCCTCCCATCTCCCCACCTCTGGGTACTGCAGTAATCCAGAGTTGTGCTCGTCCTGTGAGGCTCAAGAGCCCGCTCTATTCTTCCAGGGAATGGTTTTACTGTTGGAACACATCTATAAAACTAATTACTCTATTTTAGCTGGGGGAAAACCATCCAGAACAAGCACCTTAGCACAAATATTTAGCTGATTTGGTTCACTTTGAAAAACCCATAATATTTATGACCCAATATATTCTACACTACTTTGCTAGCTGGCATTTTAGCCCCCTCTAAGAATTTTCAACAGCTTTTACATTTCAAGATGCTCATTTGACTCCTACTTCATGTAGGAGTCTCACTGAAGCAAGAGTTTGAAGCTTCTGGTTTCAGTGGTGAAGCTGCAGCTTCAAAAGGGGAAGGTGGGACCTGATTAATCTACCAAGACACCAAGAAGTTTTGTGGTCCTTCCACTATGACCCTGACCTGAGACCACTCAGCTTCCTTGGCACTAATTGAAGAGTAATTAAGAGCAGCAGCAAATAAAATATTCAATTAATGCTTTCCTCAATCAAAAGTGACCTTCCCTCTTTGAGAGTTACAGTTCATCACCAGAACTGACAGAAGGGGCACGAGTCTGGTCCCAGCTGTATGGAGAAGGCAGAGACCAGATTTGGTCCAGATTTCAGTTTCTGATTTGCATCTTTATCACCTTACTTGAAGGTAACCAGATTTTTCAGCTCAGGAAGATTAATTACTGTCTGCCAAAACAAACTGCTTGGAGAATGGCTTCATAAAATAAAAAAAAAGGATTCTCAGCCACAGATATTTCAGGAGAATTCCTCTGAAATTTTAAATCAGGCCTGAAAACAGAAAAAACACCTAAATTGGGTCTTTCAAGAGCTTCCTCCTCACGTTTATTACTGAGATCATGTGAAAATCAAATCTGAACAAGCCAAAGCTGAAAACTAAAAGCAGAAGAACCTAAAGCAGCATAAAAATGACACAGAGAAGAGTTTAAGAGACTGCAAGTGGTGCCAAACCATTTTATCCTGCAATGGAAAGCTCTGAAAAACCTTAGTTAGAAGCAGTGCACCTCCACTGCCACCACATCACAGAGCAAGTGGAATTTGCTTCTACAATCAAGAGCAAATGAGGTTTAATTAGTAAAAAGCTCAACCTCCAAATTCCCAAAGCATTTAGGAAGCGAGCAGCTTGCTCTGGAAACTGTCTTTGGGAAAAATAAGAGTTTAATCTGAACTAACAGGGGTTTATCCTGACCAATGTCTGAGCAAATAACCTGTCCTTTCCTGGGAAATCAAACCTTGCTCTGCACATCCTTCCCAAGCCACCAGAAGAATTACACTTGGTTAAAGCATCTTGGCTACAAACCTTCCCAAAAAAACCAACTTGGCTAAGAGGAGGCTGTAATGATAAAGAATTAATGTAAAGGCTGTTGGGAATTTCCACTTGCAGTCATTCCCCAGTGCCACACTTTGGTCACAAGGAATTGAGGTTACCCCTGTGGCATCAGGTCAAAGTTTGTGGCAGAGGGAGAAGTTTAGTGTTGGAGGAGACAGGAACTAGAGATTCACCCCCTAAATGTCTCCTCTTCCATCTGGCTGATAAAATACAGGTCCAATACAGCAGCTAAATGAGGGGGCTCATCTGTGAGCTCTGGGTGATGCCCAGTTGCTCAGTCCCAGAGGGATGAGGCCTGCCCAGGAGCATCACCCACTCCAGCACTCACTGCAGCTCTGCCCTCACAGTAAAAAAACCAACTTGGCACGTGATGCTTGCACTTTGAGTATCATTCTTTACTAACTCCACACTTACAGACTTGTTCTTCGACAAATCCCCATGTGCTGCACCCACATCAACTATTTAAACAGGGGAGAGGAGCTGGGGAGTAAAAAAAGAGCTGATTTTTCTCCTGCATACTTAGAGAAACCTGAATAACTTGATCCTCAAATCATTTTTTTTACACCTGGAGCATAAAACCTTCTCTTCTACATGAGAAACCCAAGAGGTCTCACTCCTTCCTCACCTGAACAAGCTTTAATCCCTAGCCTGACAGAAAAAAACCACCCCCAAACCTCAACCCTCCAGGTAATTGTTGGAAAGGCAAAGGAGGGACAGGGGTTAATGGAAAAAGGCAAGGGTTCAACTGCTCAGCACAGAGCAGCTGCCCTTGGAGCGCTTCAATTCCACTGCACGGCGCAGGAAATTCCTTCCCGTGCACACACTGGGAGGATTTAAAGCTGGCAGAGATGGATTTATGGCAGGTTGCTAAATAAACAACATCGGCGACTTGGTGGCAAGGAGGGAAAGGGGCTTTGCTGGAGAAGGTGCTACAAGGGAGCTGAAATCTCCACTTCATTCCTGGGTTTGTTCAATTCAAGTGGAAAAAAGTTGGAAATTCATGAAAGGAGACATCCCAAAGTTCCAAGTAAGGTTGAGGATGAGAAAGATTAGGACTGGTTTGGGTGGGAGGGACCTTTCAAGGTCACCCAGGGAGCAGGGCCATCTACAGCCAGAGCAGGGGGCTCAGAGCCCCGGCCACCTCCCCTGCAATGGGGACAGGGATGGGGCAGCCACCACCTCTCGGGGCAGCCTGGGCCAGGCTCTCCCCACCCTCAGCACCAACAATTTCTCCTGCTCTCCAGGCTCAAGCTCCCTCGGCCACTTCCAAACCATCCCCCCTTGGCCTTGTCCTGTGCCACCAGGCCCTGCTCAGAAGGCTGAGCCCATCTCAGCCATTCAGCTCTCTCACAAAGACCATTTAATTCCTAGAACCTGCCTGTGAGCAGCAGATACTGTACATGAAGCAGCACAGCAACCTCATCCAACATGTCCATCTTGCTTAGCATTTGAATTGGTCTCCTTTCAGCTTCCAGCTGCTGGTTGCCACCAGCACTGGTTTTAGAAGCTCCCTGCTTTCTGGCATTTCTCCTTTGTCATCGTTTTGCTTCTCAAGTCCCTGAGAACTGGAAGAAGTCCACTGCAGACCTTCTTGCCAAGCCACAAGCTCTCTATTGTGTTCACCACGGTACAAACACCAAAGTAACTCTACCCCACTATTAGGCACACAATACTAATAATGACATCATTGTTCACCCTGGAGAGGAGGGGGACTTCTTTTAAAGGATGCTAAATTGGAATATGCCTGAGCTAAGCATTTCCAAGAAGCTTCTCACATAGATTCAACCTCCTTTGTCCAGAAGAGCACACAGGAAGTTTTGGCAACCAGTTCTTGATCTCTCCAGATGCTCCTCGTGCTGTTCACCCCCCTCTGC
>VWZY01006900.1:320384-351433 GCA_013399075.1 Chloroceryle aenea
GAGAGAAGAACTCCACCGCCGCCCGTCTTCCCAAGCCACAAGCTCTCTATTGTGTTCACCACGGTACAAACACCAAAGTAACTCTACCCCACTATTAGGCACACAATACTAATAATGACATCATTGTTCACCCTGGAGAGGAGGGGGACTTCTTTTAAAGGATGCTAAATTGGAATATGCCTGAGCTAAGCATTTCCAAGAAGCTTCTCACATAGATTCAACCTCCTTTGTCCAGAAGAGCACACAGGAAGTTTTGGCAACCAGTTCTTGATCTCTCCAGATGCTCCTCGTGCTGTTCACCCCCCTCTGCCACGTTGGCAGCCTCCTTGCTTTGTCTCCAGCTTGGAAACAGCATGAGTTCTTCATAGGTGAACCTCAGTAGAACCTGAACTACATCACCTACAGCATCAGCTCAGTGTCTCACTGATTATCAGAAGATTGCTGATCTCCAAGACTCAGGAATGACACCCTGTTCTGCTCCAAGAGGTGGTAGCTTGAAGGGAGCTACTGGGGAGAGTGCAGCANTTCTGTAGGTACATCTTTCCTTCCTTCCCTCAAGGACACCAGAAGGTAGAAGGACACCTTGTGGAACTAATGCCTTTCAATAAGCACCACAGATAATAAATAATGCTCAAAGAATTAAAACCAAGACACTCTTTAGACCTCCCTTCTCAAAACCTTCAGAACAGAGCTGATGTTCAGAGAGGACCATTCAACTCCTACATTCCCCAAATGCTTCCATCTCTCATTGCACACTAAGCCAAGGTTACAGATGCTGTGGATTCCTCTCAGGAATGGATGGAACAATCCTTTGAGTCTGTGACAAACCTTAACCTTCCCATTAAGATTTAACAGCCAGGAGCTTGACTGCACACAGAAAAAGAGGCAGAAAAACCACCAAGCTTGAGCCAACCAGTAACAGGCAACTGGTTCCAGAGGAGGAGAGCATTCAAAACACCCCTGGCTGCACACCCATCAGCTTCCCCCAGCCTGAGCTAGAAGGAAGCCAACCATGCAAGGCCCCATGTGAAAACCCCAAGAGATTTGGGGCTTTTTTATCAGTGGCAAGCAAGATGAAACTGCCCCAAATTGCACATGCAGAACCAGCCATCACAGCTTGGGTTTAGCACAGGCCCCACGGGCACCGCTCGACCGAAGCACGTGCTCAGCTCATGGGGCTCAAGCTGTACGTGGAGTTTTCCTCACCCATTTCTTTCTTGTTTCCTTGCATTCTCCAAAGTTGCAACAAAGGGGATTTTATGCAGAGTTAGAGCAGGAAAAGAGAAAGCATCGGGGGATTCTTTCCACACCCTGTGGAAGAATTAACTGAGGAGCCAAGCTAAGGGTGGTGTGGGTTGAGTAAAGAAGTTAACTAGTAAAATAAACCACAAAGATCAGTGGTTTTGCTTTTTGGTTTCATCTGGGGTTTGGTGGCAGAGGTTTAGTTTTTATACGAGGCATGGTTGATGTTTCCAAGTCCTCAAATACCAGTGCCAGGTTTGGAGATAGTGTTAAAACCAGCACAAATCTTACCCAGTAAATCCCCAAAGCAAACACCTTCATTTGTCATTATTTAAGCAGAAAACCAACCCTGCTCTGTATCCCAGAGGGGAGGAAAACATCTCCCTTGGCCAGTATTAAATTCCCTGGTTCAAGAGCCTTGGTCCTTTAACCACTTCAGTGTCTTTGGATGTCCAACAGAAACCTGGGAATTAAACGGGGTTTTTTTCAGCCTAAGAAAACCCAGTTGGGATGTTTCCCCCTCCAGAGATCACAGCAGGGATTCCTCAAAAGCAGGTTGCCCCTGGCCTTGGCCAAACTTCACTTGGCAAAGGCTTTGGCATAGAGAGAGACAAATTAATTGCCCTGGAATTGGAGTCTGGTAGTGTCAAGAACTGACCCAAACGTGACAACTAAGCCAAAATAAAATCACCACCTTTGCAAGGGTGAGTAGTGCTTGAGAAATATCCTTTTAAGTATCCCCAGCTTCAGTCTCACCCCGTAGATTAAGACCAAAGCAGCCTAAATTTGTCAAGACACCACCACCGACTGGAGGCATTGATTTTCTCTGTCTTGGGGTGAGGTTTTCCAAAAGAAAACCTCTGAACAATCCTAAGAGCTGGGGCTTGGAAACCCCTCCAGGGATCACAGGGACTCCACCACTGCCCTGGGCAGCCTGGGACAGCCCTGGCCAGGAGGAAATTCTCCTAATCTCTCATCCAAACTTCAACTGTTGCACAATTTACTCCCATTCCCCCCACCACACGTACGAAACCCTTCACATCATGTTTGC
Source organism: Chloroceryle aenea (assembly GCA_013399075.1). Classification (NCBI taxonomy): domain Eukaryota; kingdom Metazoa; phylum Chordata; class Aves; order Coraciiformes; family Cerylidae; genus Chloroceryle; species Chloroceryle aenea. Next base: position 322,678 of record VWZY01006900.1, read on the forward strand.
ATTGCTCCCCCCTAGACAGGACAACAGGTTTCTTACTAGATTTATGAATCCAGCTGACAATGTATTTGCTAAATTCCAGACAGGTATTTTTGAGGAGCTGATACCATAAAAACCACGGTGGAAACTCAATGCATAATTCATGAGGCTGGTGACAATCTCCTGCCAAAAGGAGCCATCGACAAACAGCAATAAATTCCACAAGTGGCCATCAAATTAAATTTACAGGCAGTGATAGCACTCCCTGCAAGCATCCCCCACTCTACACTCTTCAGCCACTGGCATCCACGCCAGGTACTTGGAAGGATCTGGGGAAAAGAAAACCCTTAAACACTGAAGGCATTGCAAAGTTAATTCCCATAAAAATACCTGAAGGGCAAAAGTTGGTCGGGCAGAAAGAACCCAGAAGGAAAGGATTTTGTTTCCCTAGCACACTGTCTGAAATAGAAGTGGAATTTCTAACAAATTTCAACCCATGTGCCAATTTCTACTACAATTTTAAGCTGATGTTCTTATTTCAGAGAGAAAATTCCAACAGAGGAAGCAAACTATGGGTTAACTGCAAAGTTAATCACTCCAAAGTGACAGATCCATCAAGAACAGGTATTTATTTTAATTGCTGGTTTGGTTGGTCTATTCTTGTTTTAATTATGGTGCCTGGCATGACCAGAACCCACTGCTTTGTGCAACTTTCAGTCTGAAAACAAAACCAAAAAGAATAAAAGAATGGAGAAATAAAATATCACCCTGATTTTCAAGGTAGGCAACCTGCTAAAATTATCAACTCTCTTCCAACCCACGACAAGCCAGAGCTGCCCTGAGGATGAAGAGCAGAGAAGGCTGGAATAAGGCTCCACTTGAGGGATGTTAAACCCTGAGCTCAGCCTCCAAACACCCCAGGGGTGTTTTGGTATATTCAAATGAGAGAAAAAAGATGCTGAGAGGATGGCAAGTTCTGTATTTCAGGTGACATTTGGCACGAGTTTGATTTCAAATCCTTGTCGTTACTCTTAGGAAATGGAAAGGGCAACAAAGAGCAGCCCGATCAAGCAGGGATCTAGAGATTAGCTCAGTCAATCAGAAAGCTTTACAGGAAATATGAACAACTTCTGCAAAGGCTACTGAGGATCTACGGAGGAAGAGGAACTGTGGTTAAGGCTCTTTAGCCCAAGAGATGGTGATTTTCACTCTCCCCAGGTATTTATTTCCACCGGATACGCAGCGGAATTCCCATTTCAGGCATCAGCAAAACCAAGGAGGGGTCACTCAGAAGTTACCACTTGATTCAACAGTCCTTTGGTATTTTTCCATGATCTCAAAGCTGGCTGGAAAAATATTATCCCTTACTGGGGCAGATGCATCTGCCAGTAGCTCTACCACTGGGAACGGAGAAGCCGGATGGAAACCAAACAGGAAGATAGGGTTGGTTTTGCAGCACCAATATTACTGTCAGGTTATTGAACTTGGATAGTTGTTCTTAAAAAGAAAGGAAATCTCATTTTCCAGGTATTTTTTTCTTTGGGTCACAGCAGAGATTGCAGATGGAGTCAACACAAATATGATATGAAACAAAAAATGAATGGTATTCATATTTGAGAAGTTAACTCATGTGTCCAAATCAGTTTAACAGTAACTTTATACTAATAAGACAAAAATAATATAGAAGACACCACACAAATTAAATTATGGGAGGCTAAAAGGAGGAATTTTCATACTTTTCATCTGGGGAGTCCTGTTCCTTTGGCATCAAAGCGCTGCCATTAATAAAACGAAAGCTATTAAGGTTTATTTTACAACACAGAAAGATATCTATCAACCTTAGAGCTCACACACCAAAGAATAAGTAGCAAGGATTTTCTAAAAATACTTCCAAAATTTAATCCCAGGCATTGTAAAATGCTAGGAGTTCAGCAGGGATTGATTTCATTGGAGTCCTTCAGATGTAAAAGGGTTTCGAGGCCAATTCTCTCCGAATAAACTTCAGGAGCTTCATGAATGTAATAAAAATTGATATTGCAAAGCTGAGACAGCTTCCAGAGCTCCCCAAAACCACCAAGGCTTTCCAGTCAACTCTCTCCTATTTCTTCCCAAAGCCAGGAGTGTCCAGGGAGCTCATGGATCTCCAGCCACAGGTAACTACAATGGGCAACACAATCCAGTGTTCTTTTCACTGCTGTTCAGAACCTAGCCTTGAATGAAACACATCAACCAGAGACTAGAAACAGGAGGAAAAACCCACCCCAAAACACACAGCTGAAATCCAACAGGGGTTTTCATCAGCCACTCACTTATCAGGGCAGGTTACACACCACCCATTGCTTCCCAGCAAGGTAAATTCAAGCTGGGGTTGGTTTTTCCCTGGCTGCAATTAGGCTTGTGACAGATCCCCTGTCCTGGCAAAAGATGGGCTCGTTTGCTGCCAAAGTCAACTGGCCACCTTAAACCCCCCCAGTAGAACCCAGCTCCCTTGCTGGCAGGCTGGGAAAAAGGAGTGAAGGACACGGAGTATCTGGAAACCAAGATACCCTCTGACCCTTCCCGTGGCATCCGGGGCAGGAATGAAAGCCATCGTTAGCCCGTCAGCATGCGAAGGGCTGATAAGAGAAGAGATTATTCCAGATCTCCATGGTTATTAATCCCATCAGAAAACCAAGGAGGGGGGGTTGAGCTTGTTACACACCGACCGACGGCATTCCCGGAGCTTCGGAACAAAGATGCTCCAGGGGCTGCTTATCCAAGGGCACAAAAAGCAATTCCTGCCCTCCGTGCCAAGCCATATTCCTTTCAGATCCCAATCTAAAGCCCACTAATATCAACCAGTGCCAAACGAAGGTGATAGTGCTGTTTCTTTTGGAGCCCTGAGGCTCCATAATTTAGAGATTTAATTCCCCACACACACACTTCCACACTTCCTTTGTTACAAAACTATTTTTAACTGAGGCCATCTCTATTAGGATTCCAATAAAGACCTTTTGTCCTCCTTTCCAGCAACACTTGGGAGAGAAGAGTTTTATTTCCTCCAACCCCATTCCCACGCACGCAGGCATCTCTCATCTCGGAAAATATGGGCACATAAAAAAAATAAAAGGAAATAGAAGTGTCAATTTATATTTAGGTCCAGAGGAACCTTCACAGTTTTAATTACAGGATGCAAGTCTCACCCGAGCCGTTGAATTCTTGCTGGGATTTATGAAGAGGAGCTCGTTTAAGAGTTGGCAATAAAGCATTAAAAAATGCTTTATTGGCAGGATTTCATGCTCGTTATTTACTACCTGGATTTAGGCTTCTCAGGGTGGAGTTGCCACCCCCCAGAGGCAAATTATTACCCTTGAAGGGATATTTGTGTCTGGGGACCAGGGGAGGATGCACCGCATTCAGTGCTGGTCTGAGCCCAACCAGGAGGAGAACAAAACCCAGTTGGTTTCTTGGGGTGGGGAGGAGGATGTGGATGTGTCTACTCCACTGATTTAATTCCCCCATCCTCCCCAACTTCAGGAGGAGCCTTAAAGAAATCCTGCAGGGAAAACAAGGCTCCATTGGCCTGCCAAACTCTTTTTGGACAAGAAAAAGGTGTGAGAAACGACAGCCAGCAACTTGCAAACATGAAAATGAAAGGTTGACTGTAAAGAAAATGAAAAGTGTTGCTAGTAAAAACACCAAAACACTTCCATCCAAACACAGTATCCTTGAATAACCTTGTTAGGGAGCTGCAGAATACACCCCGAGGATGTAATCCCGTTAGCTTAGGGGCTTTAGGCAGAGGGGCTGTGTAATGAGATTAAAGCACAGCAACAAACACACCCCGGCTGCATCCTGCCCAGTTGAAAAGCAATGGGAAACAAAAAAGCCCTAAATGAACAAATACCCCGTGAGCTACTTGGAAATCAAGGGGAATTAAGCAGGAAGATGGTGTGGTAAGACCAAGGGTCCTCTATTTTCCCAGCCTTGCTTTCCTAACCTCGTGTATTACTTAAAAATAAAGAAGCTTATTGCTGCTGCTTCACATTTTTAGTATGTTTGGGTTCTTTTGCTCTCAGAGAGGTGAAGTTGCTCGTTGCTCTTCAGGACTATTTGCCCTGCTCTCAAAAAACCACTTGCTTGGCTTTTGTCTCTTAAAAAAAATAAATATTACGCTGATTCCCAGCTGAGCACGAATCTGAGGGGGTGAAAAGCTGCCAAGTTGGAATTCAACATCCAAACGAGGCAAATATTGATGAGACCAGTGGGAAGAACTTCTCCTCACAGCATCCACAGTGGAGCTGTTGGATAGCTCCAGTCTTTCACTGGCACAAGCAGAACTGGGCTGTATTTCAGCATCTACTTGCAAACCAGGTGCCTAAATTCCAGCTGAAACACCCCAACACCAGTTTGACTCCTAGAACTTTGAGAAGCACAGTTCAGCTGCCTCCACGTGGGGTTTATTTCCATTAGAGATGCTCTACGATATCCCAAATCTAGCCACCCTGAGAAAGTCCTTGGAATTCCTTAGTTAGGATGGTGACCACAACCAGAGACGTCTCAAGGTCACGACAGCGTCGTGTTTTCCCTGCTGGAATGCCCACCAGTTATTGGAACTTTGATTTACAATCTAATCTCAGGGATTGCTCACTGAGAGCCAAGAGCTTCTGATTTACACAACTGATACAACTGTGCTCCAGCAAAACCTCCCATCTCCTGACTCCAAGTCATCCAACACCCAGCAAACACCTTGACCTACCAGAGCAAAGTCTGTGGTGGAAGAAAGACTCAAAACCTCACAACTGTTCCAGAAACCAAAAAGCACCTTTCCTGCCTGACTTCCACATGGACTATTCCTAAAGCCTTGCTATTTCCTCACTGAGGATGGATGGTTCAGAGGTGTTTGGGCTACACTGCAGTTTCAGGCAAGCTGTTTGTTGTCAGGCAGGTGGAAAGCTGACATTTCCGTGACATTTTCTGCTGCACAAGACAGAGCTCATCCCTTGATTTAGCTGTGTTTGAAAGGAAAACAGAATAAAAAAGTATTTCAGGAGCATCACGGTGCAGCTATTGCCTTCCTAAATTGGTACAACTCTTAGCAGAGTTCTTACTATTACTGCATTTTATCAGAGGAGTGACTCAGGCTCAGTTTGATTTCCTTTTGTCCTTTCATCACCACCAAACAAGATTGGATTTCTTTTTTTAACAAGGGTGCTTTGGTTTTTTTCCTGCCAGAGATGAGAAGCCTGGTTTTGAAAGAGCTCCTCGAGCTTCATGTAGGAACTGTTTATATTTCTCTGAAGTGTTTCACAGAAGCAATACTCAACTTTTTACAGCAGTTACTGCTCTGCAACTACAAGTAGAGCTTCGGATCACAAGGGGAAAAAGGGAGTGCCAAGGGTATAGGAGGAAAGGAATAAGAACTGGAGAGGTTTTAGTACAAGCAGTGATTTCTTCCACCGGGAATGCAACTAGGAAAATAAAAAGGAAGTGTCAAGAGTAAAGAAAAACAAACCACAAAATAACTGACATGGAAATTATTCACCCACCCATCTCCAAGAGTAATAAATTGTACCAGGGAAGCCTGAGGATGAGATCACAGAACCCTTCTGGTTGGAAGGGAGCTCCAAGATCATCCAGTCCAAGAGTTAACCCAGCACTGCCAGGGCACCCCTGACCCCTGGCCCTCAGCACCACAGCTCCACAGGGGGCTTGGAAACCCCTCCAGGGGTCACGGGGACTCCCCCCCTGCCCTGGGCAAGCCCTGGACAAGCCTGTTCTGCTCCCTCCAACAGGGCTGACTCCTTTATCTAAGCACCAAATAACCTCCCAGCACAGGGGGCCAGTGTTACCAGCACTCTGGCTACACACAGAACCCAGACTCCCATCCAGTGTAGTTTCATTTGAAGACAAATCACTTTCATCTCTCCAATCTCTCACACTTCCTGGTATATTTATTTTGGAAACACTCATGCCTTATCTGAACTCTTCTACTTCACCAGAATTTGGGTGCCTTTGCCTCTTTTCTCTCTCACCAGTGGCAGCTGCTTTTCAAAACACCATTAAAAAGCAAAGCACTCTTTATTTCAACAGCAGAGATGAAGAATTGCTAAGAAACCAAAGGTGAATCTTTGCATCTCTATCTTCCTCTAATGCAAAGAACCAGAGCACACCTTCAAACGGGGAGCTCTCCCCAGTTGGGCAACATCAATCCTCCCCACAAATCCTTTGACCCTGCTCGACAGGATCAGTTTTGAGTCTGACAGAGACCAAAAGGGGAATAAATCATCAAATCTTACAAATCCAGCACTTATTTACTAGCACTTCAGTGCTTACAACACACCAGTTTAGTTGAAGCTGTTTTCTCCTGTTTTTTTTTCTTGACACCCAGCTCAAGTTAAATCAATATATTTGTGTAGTAAATATTCCCCACAGCCCAGGGGAAATATCTAACTTTGTATTTTCATCTAACTATTTGGAAGGAACATAAAAGCAATTAACTAGCCACGTCCACAGCCTCTCATCCACTCCAGGTCACACTGGGCAGGGCTCTGGTGAAGTTTCCCCTCTTCTACTGCACATATTGGAGGGCATAATTTATTGTCTCTGTAAAATGACAATAAAAGAGGTACTGAGAGCACATTAAAATGTACAGATTAAAACACAAAGAGCCCCCACCACCTCTTCCTCAGAGGTCTGCAGCACCCAAACTTAACAGGCAATGAAAAATGGTTTAAAAGACAAAAAAAAATCAACCACACTGAGGGCTCAGCTCTGGATGCAGCTCTTAAAAGTGGTCAAGGACATGCAGTTGGGATCAGCAGTTCCTCAGCTACACGTGAGGGGACCTGTAGTAGATCTGGTGGGGGCCCCCCCCAAGTCAGGGCTCTAAGAACCCCCCCAGTCTGGTTCCTCTGATCTGAATTGGGCCCCGATATGTAACAGGTGGAAATCCCACCACGGAGACGGTGCCGGAGCAGCCCGAAGCGTGGAAGCATCCTGCAGATCAACTTGTCTGCATTGCAGCCAAGATAATCCTTCATTTGAGCTTCTTATCTGAGATCCACCCCGCTGTTTGGATAGGAGGATTTAGCTCTTAGGGGACTCTTCTTGAGGATACTGAGCTGCTCCTGATGATCCTCAGCCTCCCTTCCTCAGCTCCTGGCATAAGCGGAGAGCGAGGGCAAGGCGGGACCGTGCAGGATGAGGCACCCCAGTTGCCTCCCGGGGTTGAGGGGAGCTGAAAGGAGCCACTTCACCAACCTACAGCTCTGCTACAGGAGAAATGGGTCGGTGTCTAAAAATTACAGCTTTATTATCTCCTAACTTTTGCTTCTGTTTTTGTTTTCTCCCATTGTCATGGAAAAACATCACTTTGCCTTGCAGGGGATTAAAGCTTTCCCATCTCTGGATGAGCTCTAAGTAATACCCCTCAAAACTCTCTCTCTTCCAGTACTTTCCTCCTCACTCAATTTTCCTCTCTGATTTTCTATTTTGCTTTTACTAGCACCTGTGAATTTAAACACAGCTCATTCATTTGCTGCTGGAAAACACTGATCTCAGCTTTAAGTTACTACCTGTTGCCAAAGAGGAAACAAATGTGCACCCCCAAAAAATATAGCTTAGGAAATTGGCTCCTCTTATGAAAATGTCCCTGAAATTCAATTCTCAGGCCTGGGTACTTCATCTTTATTTCAAGACAAACTCTTCAAAGTAATTTGCAGTACAAGCTCCCAGTACAAGTAGAGGTTAACGAGTAACTCCTGGAGTACAAGACAGAGCCCAGAGCCCTGGATGACCCCGGGGGGAGTTAGGGGGTGAAGCCAGTCCCCTGGCCAGGCACATGCTCTATTCAGACAACCCAGTGTAAGTATTTATGGTAACACTGCATCAGAGGTGACCCAAAGCCTCAGCACCCTGAGAAGTGTTTCAGCACCTCAGCTTGCAGACAGATGCCACTCGTCACTACAGTGTTCAGAAGAGAAAGATAAAATCCTTCTGGTTGGAAGAGATCAGTAAGATCATCCAGTCCAAGAGTTAACCCAGCACTGCCAGGGCGCCACTGACCCCTGGCCCTCAGCACCACAGCTCCACGGGGGGCTTGGAAACCCCTCCAGGGGGCACGGGGACTCCACCCCTGCCCTGGGCAGCCTGGGACAGCCCTGGGCAGCCCTTCCCAGGAAGGGATTGTCCCTCAGCTCCAACCTCAACCTCCCCTGGGGCAACTTGATTGTCAGAGGTAGAAGGGCTCCCCTCAGCCTCCTTTGCTCCAGGCTCCACAAGCCCAGGGCCCTCAGCTGCTCCTCACCCCCCTTGTGCTCCAGCCCCTTCCCCAGCTCCGTTGCCCTTCTCTGGCCACGCTCCAGCCCCTCAGTGTCCTGCTGGGAGTGAGGGGCCCAAACCTAACCCCAGGATCTGAGGGGTGGCCTCCCCAGTGCCCATTCCAGGAGGGCAATCCCTGCCCAGGACATTTTACCACATAAATAACAGCCACAACCCTTCAGAAACAACCCAGCTACTGGTGCCATTACCCATGCCTCACAAAACATCCTTTTTTTCCCTAAGTACCCAAGTGCTCGGAGATCACAAACATTTCAATTCACCTCTCTGTAGGGGTCCATTTCTTCACCTTGAAACTAGAGCTAAATTCTACCAAAGTCCCAAGCCAAGTATTTAAGGATTTCTATTAAAACTCCAGCAGCAAATCTACCAGTGCCTGGATGGTACTGAGCAAGCTGTAACCAGCCCTAGGAACTAGGCTACAGAAACACATCATCCCACAATGTTTCCTCCACAACCACCTGACTTTTGAAGTGAGACAATTACCAGCAGAGTGTTTTGAAGCCCGTTCAATATTTCAGTCTGCCATCAACAGCAGAATTAGTATCATCTTCTCAGCAACGTGTTGCCTTAGTTACACGTTGCCAGAGCAGGTAACGCGGACTTGAAATACAAGCTGTTGAAAAGGGAAAGTAGAACTCGGAGCAACCACCTGAGCATCGCTGAAATTCCAAATCAACAAGAATTTCCCAGCAGAGAAAACAAGGAAGAGACACGGCAGCAGTTGAATTAAGATCCTGTCAAGGGACTGTTGTATATTCTGTGTTATTTTGGCAAGGAGCGAGCGAAGCGGGGTTGACATGACAGCGGAAAAATATGTTTGGATTTTAAGTGGTAAACTATGACAGCTTTTGGGTCTGGGTTTCTGATTCCCAAGCAGGTACCTCAGAGAGACTGAAATCACTCAGGGCTTGATATTGAGACACTGAGAAACAGGGCAGCCCCCTCCTAATCAACATTTGCTGCAGTTTAGAGGGTGTTTAAAGGCAACTTCTGGGGAAACCCAGGAGGCACAGCTACAAAAGCACCCGTTTGGGTGTTTGGTGCGAGCCGTGGGCATCACGATTCCGATGATAAACTGCTCCAGGACTCGCAGGCAGCCTTCCTGTAATTGCTCCAAGACAGGAGCCCTGACCTCGGCCGGCAACCTCTATCATTAACAGCCGAGAAGACCTCGGCAACTGCATCGATTGGCTTCCTGCAAGGATAGCGAGTGCCCGATTAAAATTTAACTACTCCCATTATCCCTAATCAATTAGGTCTTTAATCATGGAACATTCACTGTATGACATCCAAGAGGAAAAAAAAAAAAGGATAAATCAAGACATGGCAAGGAAAGATTCGGAGCCAGGCAGCAAACCGGGATCTGATGGAGCAGAGGTGAGGGGGAAGAGAGAAGTATTAGGGAAGTGCCAATAGCCATCACTTCAGGCTGGTGGCTCCGGGCAGTTTTGATCCTGCTTTATGGCATTTCATCCATTTGCTACCGAGATGAGCTGATAATTATACTAAAAACTGCATTTCCTTGTCCTAAGCAAGGAAAAAGCAGTAAAAAGTTTCACTTCTTCACAATTACACTTTCTCCCCAGATGAAAAGCACCCTGTCAGGAGTTATTAGAAGAAAACCTGTCGTACAATCTACACGACAAGTTCATTTACAGCAGCCTCCCCCAACGACAATTGAGAGCCCTTGCACTACAAAGCAGATTTTTTTCCCCTAACCAAAGTCATTATTTTGCACGGCAGCGGATTTCCCTCCGTCTAACGAGCTACGTTTGATCCTACAAACAACAGCCTCAACATCTTGCTCTTGAACAGTGACAGCTTAAAGCTTGGCTTCAGCTTCGTAGTAAATAGGGACTGAATTAAAAATTCCAACAAAACCAAGCTTTGTTTTCCTAAGAAGATATTCAGGGTAAACAAAGAATGAGACAAGCAGGTCACTGAACTTGCACAGAAGAGATTCTACCACCACCCCAAGAAAGTTTTACTTGATTCTGTGTGAAATTTATTCTGCCACTTCAAGGGCTGTATTTGTAGCCTCCTGCCTGTCTCTTTGCATTTCAAGATGAAGGATTTTGGTTTTGAAGCTGCTTTTTTGCTTTGTTGCTCAATTTTGTTCTTTTTGGTTTGCTGGGGTGGGTTTTTTGGTTTGTTTTGCTTTCTTTTTAAGAAGTTTTCCTAAGCAGGCAGCAAAGCACAGGCTGCATCACTTGAGGAGAGCTCAAGTCTAAATACACTGTTTAAGCTTTTACCTGTGATTAAAAACCTAACACAGGTATTGCAACACTCTGATCTTGTTCTTGACCTCAGTGATTCAATCCTACAACCGATACTGGCAAGAGGGAAGACAGACTGCATCCAAAGCCACTGATATCCCTCAACACACCGCTTCTCCCACACCTCCTTCCCAGCAGCAGAAAGGAAAACAAACACATTTAACACTCAGACATTTGTTTTGGTACCTCCTACCCTGGAAGGACACAGAAACCAGCTCCAATTCACAAGCACCACAGTGGAACAAAGATCTGCTTCTGGGATCCAAAGCTCAAGCACCTTAGTGCACTTGACTGAAACCATTTCAGCTCCATCACCACGAGGACAGGCTGGCTGTGTTGCCTCTGTGCTGAGGATGTGAATCACTGTGTTTAATTAAATAAGGTACAAGATATTGAAGTGGGGAGAGGGAACGGGACTCTCGCTTGGTACGGTCAACAAATTAAATTCTATTCCCAGTCACGCCGCTGTAATTGGTTTTAATTTCCAGCCAACAAAGCAAATATCTACCCTTACCCCACGACAAGAGATGGTTAGCAGAAAGGAGAGCAAAACGTAACCCAGAGGATTTATCACAGACCTACAAAGCTGCCAGAGCAGGATCTGATCCCCCTCTTGTTCCTCGCTGGGCAGACGCTGGTAACGCTACAGCCACACCAGTTATTCCAGGCAACTGCAGCTGGCAGAGCCTGGAGTTGGGAGGTTGGGTTTTAAACATGTTTTTCCCTCCCATTTGAAAATCCCCAGCCACCTTTGCCAGCGAGGAGGGCAGAGAAAAGATTGAGTAAACATCCTAATTGGTGCGATCGCGTCTCCTCGGCACCGGGAGGTAACATTGACCGACCGCCGCCGGCCGACAGCGAAATGTCAAGGTGGGGTTGGAACAATACACTTCATAATGAACCTCCTTGGAATACAAAATCGAGCTGGGAAAAGCAAAAGCCAAAGTGAGAATGAAAAAGCAGAAACACTTCTGCTGAAGAGCCAATGGCACCAGCTGGACCAGGCAGCGGAACGGTGCCGCTGGAGCCGAGGGGTCGGCTCCTCCGGTGACAGGCTTGGCCAGGCAACCTTGTTGAGATGAAACCTCATTTGCTCGGGGATGGCCGAGGATGTTTCTCAGACAAGCAGAGCAAACAGACTTTAGGATATGAAATCCCACCGAGCCCCCAATTCCTGGCTCCAAAACATCCCCAAAACTGTAACCACATTGATCACAGCCGGCCAGCCGGGAGATGCTGGTGGCAAACCTGGCCTGAGTTCTGTAGGGATGAGATGCTCCCTAAAAAACCCTCTTGGGTGGGCTTCTCCTGACTGGAGTTGTACCCTTTGCCACCCAGAAAAACTTGTTCTTCAGCAAGGAACAAAGAGAAAAGGAATTGAATGGTGCTCAACTTTACAGCTGCATTCAGCAGTGTTCAGTCGGCCGACAACGCTACTTCCAGAAAGACTCCTGCAAGGAGATCTTTGTCACAGACAGATACCAAATTAACCTCATAAATATTAGAATATGATAAATACTAGAATTAAATGGTATCCTCCTAGAGGAAGTGCCCTGTCAAGATCTCATTTTAAAAATAAATGCTGATTTCTGGGCTTCAAAAGTCTCTCGTATCCCAGCAATGTGCTGAGCATTCCTACTTCAGAGCTCAAAATCCACGTTGGATTTTAAGGAGTGAGTCCACCAGGAGAAATAAGAATTAAAGGAATGCTTTCCAGTGAAATGACTCAACTTAGAGCCTCCTAGTTCTTCGTGTTACCTCAACCCCAAAGGAAGTCCAACTGGGGTCCGCAGTCTCCGTGGAGACTTTCATCACCTTCAATTGGGAAGGGAAAAACCCCAGCCAACGGGTCACGTACTCAACCAGGATAAAGAGGAGCAGCTCTATGGCTTATCAATTATTCAAAAGCATTTGGAGATCTACAAATAAAACAACACTTAAAGACCACAGTTATTACTCCAAAGCACAATAAACGGTGTCGCAGGGCAGAGCCCGGCAGCACAAGCAGCCCCCAGGGAGCAGCTCCAGCCCTGGCAGCTGCTCAGCCTGCACAAGGATAATAAAATCTCTTTTTTTTTTCCCCAGATATTATAGAACAACCTAAAATTTGACAAGCCTGGTTTTGTAGCTCATCTTTAATAGGCTGGAAAAAGACCATAAACGCACCACGCGATGCCAGGAATCCCGTGGCTGCAACACAAACCTTTCTGTTGCTTCCTCTTGTTCCTCTTCCCTGATTCCCCTTTCCCTCCCTTCAAGCTCTTAGTTTATTACTTAGAAAACATCGGGGGTTTTTTCCCCCTTTAGGAACAGTTAAGTTGGTTTCAAGAGATTTTTTTCTCTGTATATAAATATCCACACCCACCCTGCCCCCTAAACACCCACCCAAATATCCACATATAGAAAAGTCTTAGCAAATATAAAGTAATAAGTTCTTGTTGCAAAGCTGAGGAAAGCAATTGATTTAAGGGTTTTTTATTTTTTTTGGTCTAAAAATCACATCTATAAACACAAACCAAGTTCTACCAGCATCCCAACCCACTTTTTTCTTGTCTACTGCATATTCTCAACTAAAAGAGTGGGAATAATTAGGGAACTGGCCAGGAATGACTGACTCTTGATAAGATTTATTTAGCACTCTCCTTGCTTTTGTTTCATTTACCCAAAAGTCCATTAATGGACTTTTTAAGGCCTGGAAGCAGCTGTGCTTTACATTAAGAAAACAATTAAATAGCCCCAGAAATATTCTATATAACCAACTCTGATAGTTATATTTTTTTTTTGGCATGTTTTTCGTATGGGATAAACTCTTCTTGTAGCCTCTGAGGAGAGATTTCTCCCAGTGTTTATTTCTACTTACCTAGAACACCCAGGAAAAAAAATAAATATAAAGCCAGAAAATAAATAAATAAAGCCAAGAGTCATGCAGCTGCACACAAACCCTTTAATACCAAGGCCTGTAGCTCTGTAAAGACAGACATCCTCTTGGGTACAAAAATCTGAGATTTCTAAGCTAGTATTTGCATCCTCTTACTGAAAAGACTAGAACTGAAGGCTTGTTTGCTCTGAGGAGCCTGGCAGAGCATCTAAGAAGCGTAGCGAGCGATTCATCTTCTTCTGAAAGCAGTTTAAAAAGTTGGATCAGAAACCTTTCTCTTTTTTTTTTGGTAAACATTTTTTTTATCTTAAAAAAAAGTACTTTCAAGTTGCAAATCTTCATCCAAGAGAACTTTGCTGTGCAAACTGAGCTACAACAGAGCTGGGTAAGCCAGGAAAAACTGCACTGAAGGGAAAGAGAAATTTCCAGAATTCAAACCACCGAGCCAGACCCCAGCAGGGCAAGAGCCATTCAAAAGCTGCTCCAACTGTTACAAAAAACCCACTGGGCTGAAAGGGGAGTGAAAAAAAACCCCAAACAACCCAGCCCCAAAGGACAAACTTGACAGCGACTGCAGCCAAGCGAGGATTCGGATTCCACCTGCCTGGATGAAAGCACAGGGGACATTTGAAGCAGACTGGGATAAATGAACTGAGCTGTGTTTTAATCAGGATACTGGGGATTAATTAATTGGAGCAAGGATTAAGGAAAAAGGAATGTGTAATTTGTTAGAGAAATGAAGGTTTGGTGGCTTAGTCTCTAGATAGGGAATTAAATGTCTCTCTACTGACTCCAGTGAGATTCTTAAGTAACTCTGAATTAGTCAATAAATACCAATTTAAAAGAAAAAAAAAGGAAGAAAATGGTGTTGCACAAGGAAACCCTGCCCTGGGGCTAAAGAGATTTCACCCCAGACACAGGCTTTTTCCACAGCAACACTGAGCAACTCACTCCTCTCCTCTTCTTCGCTCCCCATAATTAAAGAGAAATAATCAGTTCTTTTCCTATTCTTTCCCCTTTACGCCAATTTGAGATCAAATTCTGCCCGGCAGGGCCTTCATCCTAAAAAACCCAACCAAATCCAGTGTGATCTCATCTGAAAACCTGTGAGGATCGGGGGATTTCCAAGAAAAACCACTGACAATAAATCAACTCCGGTCCGAAGCACAACCCACGAGCGCCCGAAAGGTCAGGGAGATTCAGAGAATCTTTGACACACCAACACAGAGCTTAGAAACAAACCAAATAAACCCTTCAAAATCTCCTACGGTTGATATTTGTGCCCACACTCAAATGAGCCGCGCAAATCAAGCGGGGGATTTTTGGCACAGAGGTTTTTCCTTCCTTCTTCCCAAGAGGATCCCGCTGGATCCCGCTACCCCTTCACCGCAGGGCGATTCGATTCCAGGGCTGAGCTTGGATTCATCTACAAATTAAACAAGCAGGTAGCAAGCTGATGTTTATCCTCACCCTGCTCCACAGGCAAGCCAGGATGCCAAAAGCTAATTCCTATATAACATTTAAAAGGATTAAGCAGCACCAAGGGCTCCCACTTTGGGAACAGATTTCTTCCGGCTGGTCACCGGCGCTCGAAACGCGTCGCTAAAAGCTTCAGCAAATTTCTATTTGCTCTTCCATTTCTGGCACTAAGCAAATATTATGAAATGGTTTAGTGCTGCACACCAGCCCCCCTAATGCTTTTTTCGCCGCCGGCTTCCAGATAGTCTTTAATTAGTCAATAATTGCTTGAAGGCGCCAATTGATTGGCGTTATAAACAGAGGAAAATGAAAATGGGCTTTTTCTTTCCGAGCTGTATTTAAGGTTTTAGGAGGTTGTTAGCAGCGTATCATTAAGTAGAACCGAGCAAAGTCGGCTACAAAGAGCCTTTAAGAAGCATGACTAAACACGGCCCTAGCCTGCTTTACTTTTCAGATTAGGGCAGTGACAAGTAGCAAATGAGGATTAGGTGTCCCCAATTCTAGGAAACATCCAAATCTCCGCATCCCGCTCGTAAATAAACCCCCCCCTCGACACAGCAGAGCCTGGCAAGCGGCTGCCGATGCTCAGCGGGTTTTTCCGGGGCGTTTCTGGAGAGATGGATGTTCTTTTTGGCTCTGGAATGCTAGAGGTTGGGTTTAGAAAAGCAGAACCAGGTTTCATCCCTGGGAATTCATTTCTCTCTTGTCAGGGTCTAATGAAAAGCATTTTAAGCTGGTATTTCTGAAGGTGTCAGGCCACATTTATTTTCAAAGCCTATTTTCTACTGTTCCTTTCTTTAGTTTTTTGTTTTATTATTTTATTTCTATTTGATTTATTTTTCCCTCCTGTGGAAACCACAGCTGAAGATGCTCTAGGTCTTACACTCATCACTAACCCCAGACACACCACTCCAGACTTTTAAACACCCAGATCATGCTGGCCAGTAGCATGCAGAACATTTTCAGGAGGCAGATGACCAACTCTACACAGAAAGAAAGATTTGCTCAGTTTCTTTGTCCTACTTGCACATAAACTTCAGTCAAGTTTAGACCTACACCTCCAAAGAGCAAAAAACCACCCTTATGAGGAACAGCAATTTTTATTCCCTCTCCTTGATTAGATTCAATCAGCAGCAGGAAAATCATTGCCTAGGGGTACGAAAAACAAAGAAAAAGACACCAAACCAAAGAAAAACCAACGCATAAGGAACCTTTCAGGGCACTATCTATAGAAACCATATCACACCAGTTTCACCTGGAAGCTGTTGAGCTCCAAAGCACACCAATGGTATTATTTAAATCCACACGAGCTCAGAAACCAGTATGAAACCACAACCACCACAGACAGATATCCCACAGCCCAGTCCTGCTGGGAAGCAGCACCAAGATGTGAACAAGATTCCCAGACAGAGCCACCAATCCCTTCCCATCCGGGGCTGCCGTGGCCCCCAACCCAGCACCTGTTACCCACTCGAGACCCCTTTTTACCTCTTTTAAGGCCAAAAGATTGCATTTGAGACTAGAACATCGTTTCTCTGGCATATCTCAATGCTCCCCCACCAAGAAGAGTAATGAGCAGTATAAACAGAGTGGGGAAAGTGTCTCTTTTTCAACAAGCAGCCAAAACACAAGGACAGCCCCCAGATTCACAGGGGGCTCAGGGGAGTTACCTCCCCACCACCATCCTCCTCACATCAGACCGAGGCATCAGGGCTCTCTGCTGAACCCAACAAGCCCTCTCCTTGATTTTTTTACCTGCTAAAGTTTCTCTTCCCACCTCCTTTTTGCACCTTTCCAAGAGCCTTGAGCAGGAACCTGAGTGGAGTTAATTCCCCAGGGATGCAGCATCCACAAAACAATCTCTGCATGATTATTTTATCATCACTAAGCACCCATTGCACTTCTCCTCACCACACAAGCTCTGGAGCACACCGACCTCCTCCAAAGATGGACTCTTCAGCAAATTAGCTCAAAAACCAACCCCTAAATCATCACTTCAAAAAGAAACTCACTACAACAGCACCTCACCACTTCTTTATCACCACAACCTAAACGCAAAGGATGCAAGAAACAAAACCAGGGGGTTTTCTCCCCCCTTACCTGGTGTTTTTGCAGCTCCAAAGCTCAGCCAGCAACCTCTCCCTTCTTTTCTCTTCCCAAACCTCCTCTAAAATGGCCGAAGGCTCCTTAATGAGCTTTGCCTCGTTAGCAGCTGAGGGACCGGGAGGGAGTTTTTAAGCAGCACCAGGTGAAGGCCCTCCCAGCTCTGAGGCCTTTAACTGCCCCAAACAGCCTCACCTGGGACCTCCTCCCCCATTTTGGCACCCTAGGCCAAACCCAGCTCCATTCCACCCCAGTGCCATCCCCAGCTGTTCCCAGTCTGGCTCTTACTGGGCTGAAGGAAGGAGGATAGGGTTGCTTTGCTCTGTGTGGGGCTGCAGAGCTCAGAACGTTCCAGGCCTCATGCCTGCGGCAGCCATGGTGCCTTTGCAAAGCATCCCCTCGAGGAAATGTTGAGATGTTTTGTGACTCATGTGGCTTTAAATGGCCAAGTTCAACACACCAAGTGCTTTCAAATGCCTGATTTTAGCCATTTTTGGAGGTGTTTTGGGGTGTGCAGCAAAGCACCCACTCCTGGTATTGGTTTAGATGTGCCCAGGAGCCCTGGTCAGCGCTGCTCAAACCAGGTCCCGCAGGCACCACATGTCTGGGATGGTTCCATCAAAATAAATCCCATCTTTCCTATTTCTTCCCCATTTTTTAAAGGCTCTGGGTGAAATGGGGTCCACTTCCATGGGAAAGGAGATGGTATAAAAAAAAAAGGACGTGCCACGCTCCCGCCGGGCTGGCTCCGAGGTGATGTCCCCTTAACACCCACACCACCTTCACTCTTTAGAGCTTTTTATTTTATTTTAAAAAATAATTAATCAAGGGGCTGTCAAATTCCAATGGGCACCTGATGGCACTGCCACGGTCCAGCCTCTCCAAGCCAAGTCTGTATCACAAGCCAGCCCTACAAAGCCATTTTTTCCAGGATATTTCTCCTCCATGGAAGCTTTTTTTCATTATTTTTTCCTTTTAATCGTATGAAAACACTAACACTATTAATTGGATAGCATTAAAAACATTATTCATTATAGCATTATTCATTAACCGCCCATTTTCCTTGGCTTTCCCTCATCAAGCTACAGCAAGACATTAGGGAAATTAAGCAGCAGCGTTTCAATTAAATTTAAAATGTCTCAGATTTGGGAAAGAAACAGCGGTTTATTTGGTGATAAATGATTAAAACGAGCTCAAGTTTTTTCAGCAGCTGCCCTGCCCTTTGTCAGATGATTTCAAATGGGGTTTCCCTGACATGGCTTTAATGGAATCATGCTGTTCTAATCCTACAAGGTGGCTTAGACATCCTAAATACGTTTTCATCATTTCTCCCAACATACCATATCTCATTTTCACCATTTGACAGCGTAGAATAAAACCCCAGAGCTCGTATCCTCCGTAACAGAACCATCTCCTAAACGGCTGTAATGAAAAGCAGAAAAACCTCAAGCTGATCTAAGACTTAGAGAAGGATGAAAGTGGGTTATTTGCCTTAAAACACTTCCCACCATCACGTACTAACCAATTTCATACCAAAATCTTCCTCCCAGCTCCAGTATCAAGGTTTGGCCTCAGAAGGCTACGTCCTCCCTTCAGCTTTCCTGTCTTAACCCTGGCTCACCCTGAGTGACCTTCTTGGCGTTCAATTTTTTTTTTCCTCATCTCTCAGATGAAAATAATTCTCAATATTCATCTCGCAGCAGGATTCGGCTGTTTAATCAGAGCCACCGTGCAGAATTTTAATAGGAGCCTCAATTCCCCTGTGGTCTGTCAGTCAGCAGGACTGCAAGGTTGTCTTTGTAGTGGGTGCCACCGACTTACATCTATTTTTTTTTTTTATTGAAAAGAAGTCGTTCTGCCTCTGCCCTGCCATTTTTGAGGACCAAAGCATCCTGACCCAAGGGGTATGGCATAAAAGATGATTATTTCTGTATCTTCGGGGACTGCAGCTGTTTCTGGATGTTGAAAGGACATTCAAAGGACCTCTCCTATCTTGGGGAAAACAGCTTTTGTGTACGAAGGATTTCAATTTCTGCCTTTCAAGCCTTCATCTCAAAAGGGTTCATCAATTCCTCCGAACAACTCCAAATACCTTGTTAAGGAACAGATATCTTCTTTTCTATTTCAATTTATGCTCTTATTTATACTTGACATGCCAGAATAACCCCACGATAAGCGAAATATTATTATGCTTATGTTGCAGAAAGGAACAGCAGCACGAATTTAAACTGCAGATGCTCAGAGGAATCGATGACAATTGTACCTCAGCAGAGATACAAACCAAAGTTACACAAAAACAAACCCGGAACAAAACTCAGGATCTCTACACGTCCCAAGAGAACAGTTCTGGAATGTTTTCTAACCAGCAATTGCTCAGACCCATCACGCTACAGCTTAAGGAAAAACTGGCTCTGGGGATTTCCTTCTCTTCACATTATCCTCCTGACTAGCTGGACCTGGAAGCATGGCAAGGATTAGATTCTCCACCCACCTATCCGTGGGGTTTTTTGCTCGGTGTTAAATTCAGAAGGGTTATTTCCAACCATCTCCTGGCTTAAGATAGCAGCAGCCATTTCTGCATGATCTCTGCTATTGGGGGATGTAAATTTACACCTGAGAGGAGACTGACATTGGGAATTCTCTAGGGCTACAGCAACAAAACATAAACTTAACCCGGTGTTTATATAGCAATTCTTTTCCAGCCCCCTCGGTGATTATTCTAAGGTTGACTGCTTTCCTTAACAACATTTACATCTCCAAAGAGCTTCACGTTCAATCCTTGCCATGGAAGTTTCTACAACGCTCACCGTTCATTTTCTTACACCCAGTTGCCAAAGCAGAGCTGGAAACATCCTGATTATTCTCCTTCCCCTCGGAAAAAAAACCCAACCCTCTCCCTCCTGTGCCGAGCCAGGACTCTCATTCCTTGTTCAGCAGTCTTGTTTCATTGTTCCAGCTGCAAATTAATTCTGAACTATAATTACTGCCTTATTTGTGTATCAATAATGACTTGAGTAAGTTGTAATTGATTGTCTGCGCCAACCTTGGAGAGCACGGAGCCTGTGCTGCAGAAGCAGAGTAACCATGGATGCTCTTCCGCCTTCCTCGCTCCACTGCGGACAACGGGCAGCGTTCGAGGGTTTGGGGAGGGTTGAGTTTCAGGGGGAAATACTAAAGAAAATCTCTGTAATGACAACGCACGTTACGTAGCAAATCCAAAAGCTCAGCTAGCCTTGAAAGGCACGAAGCTGTAAAAGCCAATCTCTTGTGTTAAGTTGTCAAAGAACGATCAACGGCGCTTCACGGGCTGTCATTTTGCCTTTCTTTTGTTTTAAAAATATCAAGGATTGTGTAATAAGAAGAGAGCGAAAAGGATCATCTTTTAACTCAAGCTTGGCTCTGCCAGTCAAGAGACTTACAGAATATTTTAGAGCCTGCCACAAATTTCCTGCCTAACGTTGGATGAGCCATTTGGATATTAGGAAAAATAGGTTGTGCAGGACTGGCCCAGGCTGCCCAGGGCAGGGGTGGAGTCCCCGTGACCCCTGGAGGGGTTTCCAAGCTCTGGTTTTGTAGCTCCTAAGTGGATGTACTCCAAGGGTTGGTTGGTTTTTATCCTCCTGAAGTAAAATAAATACACTGCCCTTACTTGGCACAGAATAATTTCACTTTGGGAACAGAGAAACTAAAGTGGCCTTTATAAAAAACATCTTTTCACTCCAGCTGTCCCCAGCCTGGCCACCTATGGAAAATGTAAAGCTCTGATTGGAAACTCTGTTAATAACTCTGTTGAAATACACACTCCACAGTACCTTAAAGCTTCAAAGATCACCAAGACACAACCGACACATCTTCAACGGGAAAGATCATTTTTACCTAAATAAACCAATTTGTCCACGGAATGCATAACTAAATCCTAGACCTCCAAGCTGCGGGGTGCTACGGAGCCAAATGGTTCCAAAAGAACCGAGACAAAGAGAGAGAGACAATCTCCTGATGCACTGGAACGTGACAGATTGAAAGCAGCATTAGGGCTGTCGGTTCCCGCGTGCCAACTGCCAAAGGAGGGAGGACGTGCCAAGGCAAGACCACTCCAAATGTGTCTCTTGGCTCTCCTTTGATGGCCCACTGCTTCCCGTTCCAGGAGCCAGGCTATTGACCTTGGCAGGTGGTTGGGTGGGTTTTTTTTAATCTGATCAAATTTCTGGGGCTTTTACAACCATCTCACTGGGAGGAAATTACAGGAACTAGAAAGGACTTCACTGGTTCTCAACCCTCATGTTCACTTCTGCGTAACTCTGCGTTCCAGTGCAGGGGGAGCAGCTACAGCAACACCATCCCCAGCAGTTCCTATGGCATCTACAACAGTTTCCAGCACAGCAGAGCCAGGGACCTGCTGGAGCGGGGCCAGAGGAGCCCCAGCAATGCTGGGAGGGCTGGAACCCCTCTGCTGGGAGATTTGCAAGCCCCCATCCCTGGAGGGATTGAAAAGCATCGGAGATGTGATGCTGAGGGACATGGTTTAGTGGTTCCCTGGCAGCTGGACTCAGATGAGCTTAAAGTTCTCTTCCAACCAAAATGATTCTATTCTACTCTACGACCAGTTGAAGACGTGATCGTGATAAGAAATTCCACACATGGCTGCCACAAATAATAGAAGGCAGAGACCGTGCAGTGCACGAGCACAAATATCCACTATTCTTACCCACAGAAGCCCATTATCAGTGAGGCAAAGATTCCTCTGGATTTCCTCATTGAAAAAGTGGGATATTTACCAGTAAAACAGTTCAAACGAGGAAGGTACCCTGGCAGGAAATCGTGGCTCTTCAGTGATGCATTCTCTACTCTATTACAGCCTCCATCACCAAAGAAAAACCAAACTTCAGCCCACCTCTTGACAGCAAAGGACAAGAAGACTGACTATCAGCTGGTATCTTTAAACACAGTGAACCACGAGAGTAAAAAAACACCAAAAAAAGCAACAGAGTTGTTGCAGTGAATTCATCCCCGATTCCCGGGGCTCCCGAGTTCTGAAAGTTTTATAGTGTTGAAATATTCTCAAGCTAGCAAAGAGCTGACTGGGTGGACTGGATTTATTTCCATGAGATTTCTTGTTAAATCTAAATCTGCCCACTTTTATAATTCACTCCCTGAGATTCTTGAACTCTTCCACATTTTGGAGTTTAGAAACTATTGCTGCGCCCAAGGATTTATGAAGAAGTTTCTGGATGAGTTGCAATGATGCTACGGGAGGGAAAAAAAAAAATGATGATGATGTTGGAAAGAATTACTGCTAAAAAACTGAATTGACTTGGAACTCGCACAGACGGTGTGAATTCTGCTGCAGCCAAGATGATTTTACTTGAGGAGCTTGATTTTCACATCAGCCTCCGTACGGCTTCTCCTGCCTCCTGTGCAAGGTACAATTTTTTTTTCCCCCTGAAAAATATCAGTGCTCCCTTTCTGTGCCTGGAATTAATTTCAGATACAGGCTTTAAGAGTTACTTTGCAGGTAACAAGACTAGCTGACCATTATTGATACTCCCCTGGAGCCTTGGGGGAAGTGGTTAAGAAAGGATTTTATTAGCTCAGCACTTAGTTTTCAATGTAAAAAGGAAAAATAGATAAATAAATAAATAAAAAGCCACTTTGCTTCAGGAAAAAAAAATAAAAAAGAAGCAAAATAAAACATAACCTGTCAGAGAAAAGCTCTAAAGGAAAAAAAGCCTCTAGAAAATCTTTTAAGTATTGTAATTGAGGTGCTTTAAGACTGGGGAAACCAAGGTCCAGGAACTTGACTTGAATTAGGAAGCAAGGCAAAAAAATTCCCACCTCAGACCATGCCACTGAGAGCTTCCACTCTACACCCCTTCTCTGCCTCCCAGCAGAAACTCAACCTGGGAAATCAAGACCATTTCACAACAGCAGACTCAAGAAACATCACCATTTTCCTCACAAACCCAGAAGAAGCCAAGAGCACCACGGAAACAGCGTGACCGTGCCGGGGAACGGAATACAAAGAGCCAAAAGCCAAGCCTGGATCAGGCAACCTTCCTCAATTTCCACACACACCATTTAATGGAAAACATCACGCGTGTTCCCGAGGCTGCAGCGTGACCAGCAACATCCACGAGGATTTTCATGGCAAACACGTTGAGTTTACGACGTACAGAAGATGATGATGATGATGGAATTCAAACCACGGAGTTGTTAAGTGGCTTGGTGATGGACATTATTTATTTAGACTCCAGGGCAAAGGGATTAACAGCAGATTACAGTAAGCAGGGTTCTCCCCGTGCGAGCGTGACCCTGCCAGCGTGGCCCTAGAAAAAGCTTCTGCTCCAGCAATTGATCTTTCCTAACTAGTCACTAATTGAGAGCACACACTGTCTGGAATTAGCCTGCATGTCATAACCTATTAAGCAGAAATGAGGCATTCCCAGTGAAACCCCCCTGCCAAACTGGGAAAGCCAAGTTAACCCGTGCTTAGACCACGGGTGTAAAATGATCATTGGGATGAGAACAGGCGATTTGAGGACAATTCCAGCACAGCCACCTATTGATCACTCCCAAATTTGGAAATCCAATGAAGCTTTCAGATCCCAGTTGAAATCAAGCAATGCTGTGGGCAACCTCATCTTTCTTTTAACCTCCACTTATTACTGACTACTCTGAGATGTTTTCCATCCAGCAGGAAGATGCCTGCAGAGAAAGAAAACCTCCACAAAGTTGGAGTTGGTGCTTTTCAGTGTAAGTACCATTTAATCCTTCAGCAGGACAGACTAAACCAGTGGGATCTCCACACTGGGCTCCTTTGGCCTCCTGAAAATGTCGAGTCCTTTGGGCAATGGCAACCAGCTACAGAATGGAAACTTAACTTAAAGAAGAGGGGGAAATCAGATGCTTTTTAAACTTTTTATAAGCCTGCCCAACACATTTTGCCCATCTAACAACCCCAGTTTGTTCCAGTTCTTTTGTCCTTACAGGAATGGGTTTTATATCCTTCCTACTGACCCATCTGAATGCTGCCTTTGCCTCCCTTGATATTGTCATTCAGGATTCTGCCTCTTCGCTCTACAGGAAACAAACTCCCACAATTTCAGCTCCTCATCTTACATAATATGATAAGCTAAACACAGAGAACAAATATTTCCTGGAGGGGTAAAAGAATTCTCAGGGAAAGAATAATCTTGCTCACTAAATTTAATTGAGGACTTTATCTTCCCTACAGATCATCCAACAGAATTCTAAGTATTTATTTTCCTCCAGCACCGACCACCCCCGCCCGTAACTAAACCTCCCGGGAACACTTTGTTTAATTTCAGTCACAAATAAGGGAGGATTAATCAGTTTAAAAACCATTAGACTCTCCCAGTGTTATCTGGTTTAGTGAGGAATTAAAATTAGGAGCCATCCACGTTGCTTCTTCCCGTATCTTTCCGAAGAGAGACGTGCACACAATGAGAGAAGGCGAGCCAGGCTCTTGCCGTGGTATCTGCACAGCCCTGGAAGCTGTGTCGGGAGGATATCAGCCCAGAGTTTAATGGTGGAAGATTTTCCATAGCTCTGCAGACTTTCAGGAATTTCAGACGTGTAGGCAGAGGGGATTTTCGTGTTTATTTATAATCAACTTAAAATCTAAGTCTTTGGATTGTGGCTTTTGGAAGTTGCTGGAGAAAACTCTGCACGAAGAAACCTACAAATGTTTCAGCCCCTTGGGTTTCTCTCTGGTTACTACCAGGATGAAGATGTAATCTTTAAACACAAGGTAAAGCTTGAGCACTGAGATGAGAAGCATTCTGAATGCTTGGAAGTGAGGAGATACCCAGAGCTTTCATCAGGGCCACCTCTAACTACAAGCCCCCAGCATAATCTGGCTTTTCAGAAGATGATATCAAGCCAAGACAGTAGCAATCCAAGATGGTATCAACTCAAGGTGGTACCAACCCAAGGCAGTACCAACCCAAGATAGCATCAACCCAAGATGGCATCAACCCAAGGCAGTACCAACCCAAGATGGCATCAACCCAAGGCAGTACCAACCCTAGATGGCATCAACCCAAAGCAGTACCAACCCAAGATCATCAACCCAAGATGGCATCAACCCAAGGCAGTACCAACCCTAGATGTCACCAACCCAAGACAATCCCAACCCAAGACAATCCCAACCCAAGACAATCCCAACCCAAACCATTTGATGCCTCCACAACACACCATGGCTGTGACCAGCTTCCTTATCTCCAGCCTAACCCTTTCAGAATCGTTTGGTGTCCACAAGCACACTCCAAGTTGTCAACTTCCTGACAACCCCAAAATGGAAAGAAGTTTGGTCGAGTTGGAAGCTGTGATTTATGATAAGTACCAGTGGAGAGAGAAAAGGTTAAGAAGCCAATGAAAGAGATGCTCTGAACCACTAATTTCTTTACCAGCATTACTTCTGGAATTCAAATAAAAATTTCAAATAAAACAATAAAATTAAGTAAAATACATTACAATAAAATACACTACAGTAAAATAAAATAGATTACAACAAAGAAAATACAGTGCAATAAAATAAAATGCAATGCATTACAATAAAATACAATGAAATAAAATAAAATATAATAAAATAATAAAATAACATCCAATAAATAAATAAAATCAATAGAAATCCAGCTTTTTTTTCCCCTCCTACTCCTCCAATGAAAGGGAGAAGCAGAAGGGGAAGCAGTGTCAAAAATTACCCCCCAGGCTGGCCCAGAGCTGCCCGTTCCCCATATGACAACCTGAGCTTATCACAGCGGGGGGACTTCAGCAGGAGATGAACATCTTGAAATGAAGGGGTGAAGAGGAAAAAAAAAAAAGGAAGGAAATGCCAAGGAAAATGATCTGAAAATGGGAGAAAACGACCTATTATCGCTTCTTTTTTCTATCAGCCACTGAGCAGGACTCAGCCCGGCTGTCAAAAAGCTTTCTTGGCTGAAAGGAACTAACAGGGGGTCCTGAGAGTCTCGTGGGACAGTAAGTGACAGGAGGAAGAAAAGGATACTCTAAAATGCAAAGGAGAGAGCAGCAGAGAAAGGAAAGGTCTGAACCCGTTCAGGGTGTCAGGCGGTGAGCAGACACAGCCATCTCCAGGGAAAAAAAAAGGGAATAAAACCCCAACCCAACCACAAAGCAGCAGAAAAAAACCCTTGGTACCTACACAGAGCATCTGGCCGGGGGGGAATAAGTTTTTTCCTGGCCTGGATCCCCTCCAGCTTCTCCTCAACGTGTACCAAACGGCTGGGGGCTTTTATCCGAGCATCCCCAGCCTGGGGGATGACACCGTGAAGAAAAAACCCAACAACCCACCTTATTCCCACAGGAGAGCCAGCAAATCGAGGGGTTTTGCTAAAAACAAGCACCAGTGGAAGGCTCTTTGCCAAGGGGATGGGAAGTGAGGGAGAGAGGCCAGCAAAAAAAAACCAACCCCAGATCCCACGGAGCCTGGTGATGGATTGCGGGATGGCAATCCTGATTTGATTTCCTTTAAATAGTGATATTACAGCTTTAACCAAGATCGAATCAAATGACAAATAATAAATCACCAAGGAGGGTTCACAATGGAATAAATAAGTAACTCCAGGGTGGCTGGAAGAAATGTTTAAGATACAAAGATGGTTTTGAAGTTGGAACGTTCTCGGGATCTTTGTGCAAGCGGTCCCTAGTCGGAGTGACTGGATCAGGATGCAATACTGGGCTGGCTGCTGGATGTGTCTGTGTGTCCAGGAGGCACCTCAGGCTGCTTCGGACCTGCTGTGAGCAGCCCCAGAGCACGGGGGGAGAGAAAGTTTCTAGGCTGAGGTTCTCAGTTCTTCTCACAGGATCTCAAAACACACGCACACCCCTGCAGTGCTGGGGCAGCNCCTTCCTGCCTCACCTCTCTACTCCTTGGCAACTCCTTTTCCTTTCCAAATACCTCCCTTGTATTCAAGCTGGATCCTTTTCTCCCGCTCTGATTAAGGAACTGATGGCAAAGTCCCCAATCCTCTCAGGAACTCCTCCCAGTGATTCCTCATCTCACCGAGCCCATCAACTGGTGAGTTTGGGCACTCAGAGAACAGTTTGAATTGCAAAGCCCCTTAAACATCATCACCACTGCCGTATCCAACACTGAAAACAAAGACTCTGTCTCAGGATCTCTTCCCAATAATCTTTTCCAATGCAAATCAAAAAGCCAAGGCAGACAAGGGCGAAAACCATTTAATTACAGCACCACCTTTGACTCGAGGACCTCAACGGCGAGTTAATTAAAACTGCACCCTGCTCCCGCATGCACGTGGTGGGAACTGGAATCCCAAATGAGCAAACGCAGCTGCTAAAAGAATCATGACAAAGAACCACCTTTTTTTTTTTGCCTTCTTTAATTACTTTTTGAAATGCAAGGCAATGGGAAATTGCTTCCTTCCAGCCTCAGTTGAGACCTGCAAAACAAGGGGCACCAGAAAGATGAACGGACCTTCTTTTTTATATGTTTTTAGCTTATCTCATCTAGATCTTAAAATTAACCAGTCTTTTTTAACCCCCCTGGGTCTGTTCTCTTTAGAAGTGTAACCAGGTTTGGAATTCAAACCTGAATGCAGCTGGAGAAGAGCCCAGGAGCCTCAGATGTGACTCAGTCATAGATTCATTTGGATTGAAAGAGACCTTTAAGTTCACCGAGTCCAAGCATCAACTGCCAGGGCACCCCTGACCCCTGGCCCTCAGCACCACAGCTCCATGGGGGGTTTGGAAACCCCTCCAGGGGTCACAGGGACTCCACCACTGTCCCAGGCAGCCTGGGGAACCCTTGTGGGGATGAGGAGGAACCATCCTCATCTTCAGTCAGCACCCAAAATCAGGGAATCTGTCCTCCTGGCATCGGTTGTATGGCACAAAACTGCATCTCACCCCAGTTCTCAGCTTTTCCCAGAAGAAAACCTCCACCAGCTTGTAAATGGCACCTGAAGAACCAAGTTTTTGAAACAATTTTAGCCCTGTTTCTTTAATTTTTTTAATGAGCTTCACATTCAAAGCACCCCCAAAAATCAGAGATGGGAGTTTTCAAGTTAATTCAAACTCATTTCTCAAGAGTCTTTAAAAATTCCTTCTTAGCCCATTCCTCTGATGGAACAGGGGTCATCCCAACACCTTTCACGAGTAGGAAACCACAGCAGAGAGAGGTCTCTGCTGACACTGAGTCACCTTCCCACCTTTATTTTTCAGGGATACACTCAACCTCCCTGGCTTTTTTCATGTCTCCTTTTGGTACACGACAATTCCTGCACATTTAGAGATGCACAAAAACCTCCACAAAGGTCTCTGCACCGTGGTGGGACCACGAGCATCTCCAGCCCAGCACTGAGGGGTCCCCCCACCATTCCACATCCAACAAGGGGGTGTGATCCAGCCTGGTCCTGTCCTGAACCCAGAGCCTGAAATACTTCAGAGCCTGAGGCGTGTCCACCAAAGAGGCAGGACTGTTCCCAGACTCAAAGATGAATGTCAGCACTGAGAAGCACTCCAAAAATTTTCTTCCCCTGTCCCTGGGATCATGGCCCTCTGCAAATCCATGGGTTAAAGCTGCTGTGTGTGGTGACACGGAGGGATGGATTGTAGGAGGACCCAGAGGATACCCACCCTCAAGGGAATCATCGAATCACAGGGAAGCAGAAGTTGGAAGGGAGCTCTGGGGATGCTCTGGTGCCACCCCCCTGCTCCA
>VWZY01006900.1:351667-361882 GCA_013399075.1 Chloroceryle aenea
GGGGTTGGAATCTCTCCAGACAAGGAGACTCCACAACCTCTCTG
Source organism: Chloroceryle aenea (assembly GCA_013399075.1). Lineage (NCBI taxonomy): Eukaryota > Metazoa > Chordata > Aves > Coraciiformes > Cerylidae > Chloroceryle > Chloroceryle aenea. The sequence goes on from VWZY01006900.1 coordinate 351,712, forward strand.
GGCAGCCTGGCACAGCCTCTGACACCCTCACACCAAGGAACTTTCTCCTGCTCAGCTGGAACCTCCTGGGTTCCAGTTTGTGCCCAGTGCCCCTTGTCCTGTCCCTGGGCACCCCTGACCAGAGTCTGGCCCCCTCCTCTCAACACCCAGAGCAAGCCCAGCCCCGCTGCTCTAAATTCACCCACATTTCTCTGTTGTTGCTCCCTCAACACCCACCCCAAACCGCTGACAATGCGACCCAGAAGTTACAGACTGCTGTTATTTCCCAGAACACCACGAAAATCCCAGGCAAGTCAATCTGCTTAAAGAGAAGCATCTCCAATTCTAAGCAGCAGGAACCACGTCGAGAAGTGATGTATGAGGAGCGTGGCAAGAGGTTTGATTGATTATTGATTGCAATCATCTCCTCGCTTCCACACTGAAATTGGCTGCGAGTCCTTCGTGCAGCCCCTGGCAAGATGGTGCCTCTTGCTCCTGTGACACACCAGAGACATCTGCAGATGCAGACCCCCCCTCCACGAGCTGCTTGTGGGCCTTTGTTGGGCAGCAGGTGATGCTACAGGTTCAGCTGGGCACAGGAAAATCCTTCCCTGAAGTCCCAGGTTAGGAAAGCAGGGAGCTCACGCCCCACGGAACCCGCAGATGCTGTTCCTGGAGCACCTTCCAGATGGAAATCCCAAGGGAGACCACAGCAAGGCTCACCAACAGTCATCCCCTGTCCAGCCATCCCCATGGGAGAGCTGGAGAACGCCGGTGCTCAGTGTCCTCCCCGAGTATTTGTCCCCCTGTTTTGGGACAGGGAGGATGTAACCCAGGAGGAGACACCGGCGTGTCCACCACCTTTGGGATTCTCCACCTCAGGAATGCTTCTCCAGAGATGAAAGCAGAGAAATTCTGGTGTTTTCCACTCTGGCTGGGCCAGCTGCTTTCCTACCGAGTCAGCTGCTCGCTCGCTGGAATCTTGAGTGACACGGAGTCGCTGTTTTGCCCTGCTCATTAACAGGGCACAACAAGGAGAAAGATAAAAACCCCTTCTCCCCAAAATGTCAAACGAATGCTGAGCATTCCACTTTCTTTTTCTCCTCTTCCTTGTTCAGCATTCCCACGGAAAACTCCTCCCTATACCAACTGTTGAGGCAAAGAAGCGGAATTGTTCCCTGAGCATCAACTGCAAGACATTTTCACAGGCACCCTAATACCCCACCACCAACCCTTCAAATATTTTTATTTCAGGGGATTTAGAAAGTTGTGAGGCTTCTTTTTTCCAGTGCTTAGATAAAAAGCTTTTTTTGCTCGCAGCAAAGAACTTCTCCCTCTATTAGGTGGCAAGCAAATTGTTTTCTTCTGACTGCAGCCTGAAGTAACATCGCTCCTCGACTTAATTCCACCTTTCCAGAAGTAAACCACTTCTAAACAACCACCTTTCTGTGCCTGTCACCCTTCTCGGATGGTGACAAGGACAGCTCGGAGGCTCTGCATTCGTTGACTGCTGCTAAGAGCCTGCAAAGCCAGCACGAAGTGCTGGAGTTTACGGGAGCTTCAGGCTCCGTATGGAACANCCACCTGAGCACACCCTGGCTCATCTTCAGCTGTCAACCAACCCCCCCAGGTCCTTTTCTACCGGGCCCTTTCCAGCCACTCTGCCCCACCCTGGAGCACTGCAGGGGGTGTTGTGACCCCAAGGCTCTTGGCCTTGTTGAACCTCATCCCAGTGGCCTCAACCCATCAATCCAGCTTGGCCAAACCCCTCCGTAGAGCCTCTTGACCCTCCAGCAGATCAACACCCCCACCTAACAGTGTCATCTGCAACTTACTGAGGGTAAGCAGACAGAGGGTGCCTCTCTCAATGATTTGGACAAGGGGATGAAGATATTAAGGAGAAGAGGCCTCCATACTGAGCCCTGGGGCCACCACTTGTGACTGGCAACCAGCTGGGTGTAACTCCACTCACAACTTACATATATGTACATGGATTTACATACCTACCTATAAAGACCCCCAGACTCCATATATATAAAATACATATATAAATACAAGGGCTATTTTAACTTCTTTCCCAAAACCAAAAGGATTTGTGTTAAATCTCTGCCCTGTTGCTTCCCAAAGAGGGGATGGGAGATGCCACCCAGGTGCCCCTTCAGCGGCAGCGCGCTTCAATCCTTACACGTGTCAGAATGAACACAGCTCCTGAACTCCAGGTTTTCCTAGGGCACCTCTCTCCAGTCCCACTGCACTAAACAATGGAAGAATACCCCATCGATTAAGTATAATTAAGCTTAATAATTGCTTAAACTTGTCATCCATAAATCATGACCACTAAACCATTATGAACCAATTAATCATTAGCGGCATCGTTAAGGGTGTTTATTTCTAGAGTATTTATAGGAAACCTAATCATGGGGTAGAAAAGATTAATAAGTACAAGGTGGAGGAGGAAGGGGTGGGGGAGAAGCTGCCAATGGCACCGTGTTAGACCAACAACTGCAGCACCTCTGCTCCAACCAGCAGCTCCTTCACCCCTGATGAAAAAACGGGTGAGAGAAGCTGAGTGAGGAGCTGAGGAGAAAAAAAAACACCCAACCAACCAACCTCAGCCACTAAAGACATTGCAGCAAACAAATAAATCTGGATTCAGATGGGGGGTGTCTCAATCCAGGGAGAAAGGGGCCAAGAATTGGCTGAAGGTGGCACCAGAACTAAACAAAGGGCCGGTGCTTTGCTCCCCGAAGAGCAAGGTGGCAGTTTCAGGTCCATAATGGACATTCCTGAAGGGAGCAGGGGAATGAGGCTCTGAAACATCACAGAAACAAGAGGGAATGGGAGGTGGTGCCTCAGCTGCTCTTTGGTTCCCCTAGAAAATCCCAGCAGGGTTTTTTCCATCTTCAATAGCTGCTCATGTTTCACCCTTCTGATTATTTTCTAAGGTCAACATTTCCTCCTCCGACCCCTCAACTTCTTCCTACCTATTTATTTGCACACCCCAAGGGGTTTGGAGGCTGAGAGTCTAAGCAGAGTCAGATTAAGGAGCCAAAAAAATGTCTAAATGTTTATCCCACTGACTTTTGAGGTTAAAGAAAACGAAAACTCCAGCTCAGGAACTGGGCTCTAGGAACAAAACAATCTCTCCACCGATCCAGCTGCTCACGAGGCTACTCCTCATCCAGCTGGAACAGCCAAGGAAAGGGTTGTGCTGACACAATTCAGCAGCCCTGTCTTGAGTATTCCTGCCCAGATTTCTGCTGTGCCATCAGAAAGAGATGGTGGTGGCTGCCCCATCCCTGTCCCCATTGCAGGGGAGGTGGCCGGGGCTCTGAGCACCCTGCTCTGGCTGCAGATGGCCCTGCTCCCTGCAGGGGGGTTGCACTGGATGCCTTTTAAGGTCCCTTCCAATCCACACCATTCTGTGACTCCGTAGTCACCACCACTTTGTGACTCTGTTCACGACTTGTCACTTTGCCCTAAAAACCCAACAGCAATCCAAGAACCCTCTTATTGAAGGAAACACCAATTTCCTTGATATTATCAATAACTAAACCTCAGAAATAGAAATGCCAGGCACTGACCCGATGCCAAAAAGCTGTCACTGCTGGATAAATTACCATGAACATATGGTAATGCATAATTCACCCTTCACAACAGGGCTTTGTTGAAAAATTGATGAAAATTCAGGAAAGAACATTTCCAGATGAAGTTGCCCAATAAACCCGTAGCTGGCGGCGTTGATCATGAAATAGGAACAGTTTAGCTTCACCCTCTGAATGTTTTTGGCTGTTGGGAGCTGGTAAAGGAATCTTTGGACCCTCGTCGAGCCCAAACATTGAGTCACGGCGCAGCGCCCCGAGGGGGTGTTCCCATCGCTTCCCAAAATCCCCTTGTTTTTCCCAGATCTTTTCTGTCTTGGCCATTAAAATAAAGCTCTTCTGAGCTCCATGGGGTTTGTAGAAAAGCAGAAAACATTCTGGATTTTCTCTACATGATTAGAAACCAGGGGAGATTTTGTATCCAGGTTTAGTTACTGAATATTGAGAATTTGATTACATTTTTAAGAGAAAAAAGGAGCTTGATGCCCCAGCCCCCCCAAAACCACCCCGTGTTCAAGTTACACCAGGAGCAGCAATGTCCAGGTGATGTCAGGAAACCTAAAGGCAATCTCAGAATCTTTCTTCTCCTTGAGTGCTTGGTCTCAAAACTTCTGGGCTGATTTGAAACGCTCTCATTAATGAAATCATAGAATCACAGAATCATCATGGAATCATTGACTCACTGAATCATCATTGAATCATCACTGAATTGACTCAGAGACTCCAAGAATCATTGACTCAGAGACTCCCAGCATCACACACTCACAGAATTATCGACTCACTGAATCAAGAATCCCTGAATCACAGCATCACTGCATTGTTAAGGTTGGAAAAGACCTCCAAGATCAAGTCCAACCATCTACCCAACACTACCACGACGTCCTCGAGTGCCACGTCTCCAATACCAAGCAAAGAGAATCTGCATCTTTCACAAAGAATTTGGGTAGTGTTTCTACTCTCAAAGAGCCTCTCTTTCCACTGGCAAAGTCACATCCATTTGGAAAAACTAATTTCTCTTACAAACTCAATGCCAGGACACAGATTTCACCACATTCAACCAACTCCTTGCAGACCCAGGTGCCCAAAGTGACCACCTTTACTCGCCGGCGGTTTCCAAGCCCCGCTACAATTTCTTTGCAGAGAGGTTTAAGTGGAACTCATCTTTTCTGCCAGATGCACAGTTAGAAATGAAAGATTGCTCCTGCTAATGGCACAGTCGTGCTCCAGAGGCCAAATGCCTCCAGAGACATTATGTCTACCTGGAAGAGCTTCAAGAGAAGCGGGCAATCATTCAAAGCACGGCGCGTGCTGAATTTCTCCCGCCGTCGTAGGATTTTTAGGGTATATTTTGGTCTAAAAGTGCTTTAGAAAGGGAAAACTCCAACTTCTTTTGAGCGCTCAAAAACTCAGGTGAAGTTTCCTTGAGTTTTCCCACCACTGACTGCAATTTCTACGAGGGAAACGCGGCCGTGACGATGTTGAGCTCACCCCTCCTGGAAGCGTTACCACCGAGACCCATTTCAAGAGGAAAAAAAAAACCCAACTGTGTCTTTTCTTCCTCTGTCTCTTTGATGGCTTCTCTCCATCACGGTTCACTGGAAGTTCTTCATCCCCAAAAGGGGCCTCCCTCAGCTGCCAGGCAGCCCCCAGCCAGCGTGGCAATTAGCCAGATGTCAGCAGTCCTATTATCTCCATTCCTCACTTCTCCATTATTTAGACGCCGCGCGATAAAGAGAGAATTACAGCAGAGCATCCCACCAGGATTCCACTTTAGAAACCAGCACGGAGCCCCGAGGAGGACCAAAAAAGAGACCAAAATGATGCTTAAGGAACTAAACGCCACCTCCTTTCCTCTTGCCACTCGAGCGCCGCTGCTTTAACTTCTCCGTGGGGATGAGAGCGGGGCTGGGAGGATGAGAAAAGCGTGGTGAGGAGTTATTTTTCCTTGTCACACTTCTCTGCGGTTCCGAGCAGACCTCTCCGCTTTTTCCCGGCGATAGCGGCGCGGGAGATGAGTATCTGCTAATGGGAGGGCAGCAGGCTGCTGGAATCGTCCAGCAAATGGAAAATGCACTCGGTAATTTCTATTTTTTGAAGCATAAAACAAAGTAACGTGCAGGGATTTGCAAGTTTAAAACCCAACGGGTTGTAACTTTTCATTTCTGGGAGCTGGGTTTATAAAAATTCTACTTTTCTCATCCAGAAAAGGATGGGAAGAAAAAGAGAGGGGAGGAAAATCCCCTGCTAAAGACAAAAGAAAAAGGTGCCGGTTTCGCCTACAAAATTCACCTGCTGAGGGTTTTCTCTTGCATATCCAAAAGCATTTAAGCATTTGCTAACGTGCTAGTTAGGATTTCTGGGTCACCATGTGGGTCATCAATTGATCAGGACATCAGATGTCCAGACAGGCAATTCATCAAGAGCCTTGAGCAGAAGATGCACCAGGGATGGAAAGTAAATATGACAGCGACGCTCTGTAAATACGTCACCTCTGATTAATACCTGAGAAGTGACTCTCAAAGAGCCTTTCTTCTCCTTCTCCTTCTCACACAGCACCTTGTACAGAGACAAAGAGTCCTCTGCCTCTTCGCTGACATCTCACATGATGCTGTCAAGTGGAGATGCCTCAGCTCTCCTCTTGCCTCAGGGCCACAGATTTTCTGACCCCGAGTGCGTTATCAGCGTTAATGAACTGAACCTTGTGGTGGTCCCAGGAGAAAAGCAGCTTTGCTCAATCTTCNATTCCCAGCGTGTGACAACCAAAACCCACCCCAATCTAAACCCCATGTTCCCCCACCAGCCAATTCATTTCACAGAATCACAGANAAATACGTCACCTCTGATTAATACCTGAGAAGTGACTCTCAAAGAGCCTTTCTTCTCCTTCTCCTTCTCACACAGCACCTTGTACAGAGACAAAGAGTCCTCTGCCTCTTCGCTGACATCTCACACGATGCTGTCAAGTGGAGATGCCTCAGCTCTCCTCTTGCCTCAGCCTGTCCCACTGGAGGACCCCGAGTGCGTTATCAGCGTTAATGAACTGAACCTGGTGGTGGTCCCAGGAGAAAAGCAGCTTTGCTCAATCTTCAGCCTCTTGAGCAGATGGGGAAATTGAGGAAGGGAGAAATTCAGTGGCTCATTCCTGCCACAGCCGAGCAGAGCCAGGTGCCAGTGCTGGAGAGGGGACAGGGACACAGGCAAAGGAGGTCCTGGGTGTACACGGTGCCTTTCCAGGTCATTGTTTTGTGCTGCTGGCACTCAGCACAGCAGAGGCAGGGAGCTGGGGGAGNTTTCCCATTCCACAACCAGACACAGACAATCTTGGAAGATCCCTTCCAAGGGACCTTAGAAGGACACCTTACAACCCCCCCCCCGGATCCCTGAACGGGATCTGTGCGGCAGCAACTGGAGCAGCCCCAGCTGAGCTCTACCCCACCAACAGCCAACCCCGGGAGGTGGGGAGAGCACCTTTTGAAACCCTCCCAGCTGGAGCAGCTCTCCTGCTATCTGCCATCCAGCTGCCAACTCAGCTCCACCGTACATCTGGCACCCTACCCTCGATCGATCCCAACCATTACGAGCCCGGCCCTGCGACGCAATTATCCCAACTATCAATGATTCCCATACAAGGGCTGTCACTTCACATTACCCGCGCCTTTTATCCGCCGCCCGACGCTCCTGAATATTTCATTTGAGACTCTGGAGGAGGGGGAAGGGATAAAAAAGTTGCAGAGATGGTTAAAGAGCCAGGGAGATGACAAATTAACGTGGCCATTAATTGTGGCAGCGTCAAGAGGTTTCTTCCCCATGACTCAGGGGTTTGAGATCATCGTGGTCTAATTTACACGGTTCCCTCCTGAAAATAGTGGTTGAGAAGAATCTCTCCTGGTGACAAACACAATTAATCCCGCCTCGAGCTCCTGACAAAGTGGTTGTGAAATAAAGAGATTGCCCCGAGCGCTGGAGGGGGTGTGGGGAAGGGCATGGGGAGGGCAGAAGGCACCTCGGCAGGGTACTGGAGGGAACCAGCAGAGCTGAAGCATCCCTGGTGGGTTCTGATGAACCTTCAGAGAAAACTCCTCTGTAAATATTTTGGTATTTGGAAAGCTTTTTCCTAATGTCCAGCTTAAATCTCTGGTGGTTATTCGGGTGACCTCGTAGATCCCTGGTGGATAAGGCAAACAACTGGTAACATCCCCTGGAGAGCAAAATTGTCTTTCTTCTGCCATCTTCTTCTGCTTCAACCTCCTCCTTCCAGCTCAACCAGCCCAGGACTTAAACCTCAAAGGTCACTGTATCCCAAACCTCCAAAGATCCCACAGATGGCCACAGATTTTCTGCAGCAGCAGCATCCTTACCCTGTCCACCTCCCTGGAAGTTCAGGTTGTCTGGGGCTCTGAGCACCCTGCTCCAGTTGCAGATGTCCCTGCTCCCTGCAGGGAGGTTGGACTGGATGATATTTAAGGTTCCTTCCAACCCAAACCAGGCTGTGATTCTATGATCTCTCCCAGATTCTCTTTCAGCAACAGCCCAGATCCTCCTCAAGCCTCCCCCCTGCTCTTGGTAGTCTTTTCCATGTATTTTCTCCCATTATTTCCCTTTATCCTGGGAATTTGGTATCATTCCTTCAAGCTACCTTCCTTCAAGTGTCAGATCTGGCTCCTTCCTTCCCATGCTCTCCCCAGGCTGGTGACACCTGCAGGTTTGCTAACGCCACTTTCCCTTCTATTTTCCCCTCCCTGGAGAACCCCAAGTCCTCTCCTTGCACCACAGCATCATTCAGGTTGGAAAGACCCTTGGGATCATCGAATCCAACCATCAGCCCTACTCTACAAAGTTCTCCCCTACACCACATCCAACAGACCCTTAAACACCTCCAGGGATGGGGACTCAACCACCTCCCTGGGCAGCCTGGTCCAGTGCCTGACCACTCCTCCTGTCCTCACCATCTCACCCCTGTCCTCCTCTCTCTATGGGCTTTAGAATCCACCAGTTGGGCTGCAGCAGGTCATATATTTGGATATTAATGCCAAGCCCTGGTGTATTTTATACCATGGAGTAAATCTTGGAAGCACAGGAAGATTAACTGTGTGTACTACTTCTTGTACACACTATTTCTGTCAAGGCTTTATTCATTTCTTTATCACAGAATCAATAACGTTGGAAACGACCTCCAGGATCATCAAGTCCAACCATCTGCTAAATATTACCAGGACCACTAAACCACGTCTTGAAGTGGAACATTTGGATGTATTTTGAACCTCTCCAGGGATGGTGACTCCACCCTGTCCCTGGGCAGCCTGGTCCAAGGCCTCAAATACACAACACCCAGTGGGAAAGCACANTTAATGCTCCCTGCAAATGCCACCTTTTTGGTTAACAGTGAAATTTGTTCCTGTTCCCAGAGGTGACAACACTCCCACCGCCCTCTCCGCAGCAGGGTGTCACCCAGCAGCAGGCAGCACCACGGCCACCTCCAGGACTACAAGTGACCCCCCCAGACAGTGCATTCTGCTGGTTGTCACCCCAAACCAGTGGCACCTCATCCTGCTTTCAGACCCAGAAGCTGCCAGGGGATGCAGCTCCAACTTTCTCACAGCCCCGAACGTTCGCAACCCCTTCCTCTGAGTGCAGCTCAATGGGATTCCCACTAATTGGTTTCCAGTCGAGTTCTAGTTGCTTTTTTTGCCTGACAAGTCTTTTGCAGTTCTGATTTCTCGAGCACGATGCTGAAAAAAAACAAAAGGACCTCAGAAAACACTGCTCTGCGTGGCCCCATCACTCAGTTGTCGCTTCCTCGGGCATAAAACTGCAGCAATTCCTCCCTGGGAGCACAATTACATCCCAGCTCTCAGCTTCTACATGACTTCAAGAGTCTGAAGGTGCTTTAGTTTTGTAGTATGAAGAATATTTAAATGATTTAACTCATTTCCTCCCCTCCCCTGGCAAAAAATCCATTATTATATCACCCGTGACACGTGTCAAACCATGTCCTTTTATTTTGTTTTCTCTGAGGCCTTAAGGGCTGGCACCTCCTCCATGAAATGATAAATCCTGGAAAATTAAATAAGCAGCTGATTTCTAGGGAACAAGTCACGTTCTCATTACTAACCCATCACCACTTAGGCAAGAGGTTCTCTTATGGAACTCAAGGATATTTTCAGAGGAGGCCAGGAACCTCTGGAGGAACTGGCATCGCTTGCCGGGTATTCACTGGATGGAGGAGAGGAGAGGAGAGGAATCATTCTGCTGAATCAGCACATGGAAAGCAGAATGCTTGCTCTCTGTCACCTGCAATGATCCTCCTGGGTGAGAGGTTCCCTGCTGGGAAAAGGAACAGGAGTTTGTAGGGATGTGCCATCAACAAAGAATGAGCGTTCCCTGAAATAGGGTCCTTGGTTCTTGGCTTAGCCCACTTCTCAGTATCACAAGCTATGAGGCCACCAATTGTTTTCCCAGGTGAGCTGACATGGAAGCATCAGGGGGAAAGTCTGGCTGGAACCCCTCTGCTGGGAGCCAGGCTGGGAGAGCTGGGGGGGTTCAGCCTGCACAGGAGAAGGCTCCATGCGGGGAGACCTTCTGGGGGCCTT
>VWZY01006900.1:440073-460348 GCA_013399075.1 Chloroceryle aenea
TAAAGGGCCCTTGAGCTCTTGCTCAGCATTGCTCAGCTCCCCTCTCAGGCTGCTCTTCTCCAGCTGCACAGCCCCAGGGCTCTCAGCCTGGCCTGGCCACACAGATGCTCCAGCCCCTCAGCAGCTTCCCAGCCTCTGCTGGGCTCTCCCCAGAAGCTCCTTGCCCCTCTTGAACTGGGGAGCTCAAGACCAGACAACACTCCAGAGATGGCCTCACCAGGTCAGAGTACAGGGAGAAGAGAACCTCCCTCGACCTGCTGGCCACACTCCTGTCAACACACCCATGCCCTCCATGCAAGAGGCCCTGCTACTCAAGTCCAACTCACCACACATTCACAAGTTCTTTTCTGCTTTTCCAAGACCAGACAACACAACCTGAAGCTTCAAAGCAGCTGTCACAAAAGACACCCAGCAAACCCCAGACAAGTTAAGACAGCGAGCAAGAAAGAGGGGAAAAGGCCAAAAAACCCATTTAATCCAACATTTCCTTCCCTAGTGATCCAATACATCAACTACTGAGGATATTTTCTCCCAGAGTAGGTGGGCAGCTTAGAGAGAGAGTTGCTCCTCTCAAACTGGACCAACTTTGTCATGCTACAGATCACTGGTAGGAAAAGGGATTAGCCTCCAGAAGGGACCGACACATTTTAGACCCAGGACTAAGAAACCACCTAGGATAACCTTTCTCCTATACTAAACCCCATAATTCCTCTCTGAGGGACATGCTGGGAGAAGTCATCACAACCTCACAGGCCAAACCAAGGTGGCCTGAATGAATTTGTATTGTTAGGAAGCTTTGGGGCATTTTTCTTTTGCCTCGCTGGGTACAAGGAAATAAAGGAGCTGTCAATCCTACTCCCAAGACTTCAAGAGAAGCTTTTAGACTACAGGCTCTTCAATATTGATGAGCTGAAACATAGAAACACAGTTAGGTGACAGCAGAGAGAAAGAACAATAATCCAAGTGATGTCAACCTTCTGCTTCACCATAAAGCACCAGCTTTTGATGGTGAAAAACAGAGAAAGAAAGAAGCTGGCACCATAGGACACAACATCAACCTCATAGCTGTTGTTAACCTGTGGTGTCAGGCTGCAAACATGCCTTTCTTTGGAGGCTTCCTGATGCTCTCCACCATCTTTCTTTGGAGGCTTCCTGATGCTCCCCATGATCTTTCTTTGGAGGCTTCCTGATGCTCTCCCACCATCTTTCTTTGGAGGCTTCCTGATGCTCTCCACCAGCTTTCTTTGGAGGCTCCCTGATGCTCTCCACCAGCTTTCTTTGGAGGCTTCCTGATGCTCTCCACCATCTTTCTTTGGAGGCTTCCTGATGCTCTCCACCATCTTTCTTTGGAGGCTTCCTGATACTCTCCACCATCTTTCTTTGGAGGCTTCCTGCTGGTCTTCATGTTTGTACAGCTGTCCCCACAGAACACCCAGAGCCTTCCGACACCGACGTGGTTACTTGGGGCGAGCGGCGCTCCGTGGGAAGAGCTGGGAGCTGGAAGAGCTGGTGTGGGAGTATCTGGTTTTCCTTTTAACGTCTCTGCTTCTGACACTAAGTGATTCTGACACAGAATCTCTGCAATATGGGAGGGAAATGGCAAAAAACTGACGACTTCAGGGTGAATCAAGAGATTCTTTTCTTCCTCGGGCTATTAAACTCTTCCACTCTGTGTTCTTTGAGGCAGCTCTCAACAGCTGGTTTGGGTTCAGCCCCACACTGGGAAGCTGAAAGTGCCACCACGGATCAGGACTGTGATTGCCATGGCACCAGTTACCACATTCTTATTCTCCAGGCACTACAGTCACCAGACCTTTTCCTCTTATGCACATCTAAGGGCAGAAGTGAGGTGGAAAAGAGGGAAAAGAGCTCTGCTGGAGCTGCCTTTCCTGGGCACAGAGATGCTCCAAGACCCTCAGCATCTTCCCAGCCTCTGCTGGACTCTCTCCAGTAGTTCCTTGTCTCTCTTGAACTGGGGAGCCCGCAACTGGTAGGTGAAAGAGTAGAAGAGTGAGGGGGACAGGAGGACAACCTGTGCCAGAAGACCACGCACCTCTACTGAGGTGCCTCCTCCTGCCTTGAGAAGTGGGGAAGGATGCAGAGCTCCTCCAGCAGAGTCCAGTCTCACAGCTACATGGAGGTCAGAAAGACAGCTAAATACAAGTAGAAATGGAAACCAGCCTGACACCAGTCAGGACAAATCCAGAGTTATTTACAAAAATCCAAAGAACACCCCCTCAGATGCTGTTTCTTGTCATTGATCCCAGCACGAGCAGCTTCACTGCTTCTCCCCACAACCACAAGTCTTAGAAACCTACCTGGCTGAGGATTTAAACCCATGTTTTTCTGCAAGCTTTACATCTGTGCCAGAGGCTGCAGCACAGCAGCCTACCCCAGACTGGGAATGTGTGTGCTCCTGTATTTAATCCCTTCTTTCAGGTTTCCTTCAGGGCTCAATTTCAATTTAAAAAAAATATATATATATAAAAGAATAATAATAATAAAAAAAAATCTTTCCCCTCTGGCAGTTTTGCTTCTTGAATTCATTAGGAAGCAGCTTCAGTCGTCCTCCTCCGGAACCTCCCGACTGCCACGGCACCTTCCCGAGCTATTCACCAGGAATTTACCTTCCCCCAAGGTCAAACCACCTCTTGCTCAGCAGGACCACGTCCAAGAGCTGGGCAATGCCCCCTTTTCCACCAGGCATTTTCTATTGGGTACCAGCCAAAACCAGGGATCCCTGCCCTGGGCTCGTTATCGTCACCGCTCCGCCGCTAATGGGTCACTCTGGGAGCAATTATGGGATGGGGAGTGACACATCTTGCTCCATCTTTGAGAGATGCCACAGGAGGTACCAGAGCTGAAGGCAGGATGAAGAGCTTCTCGACTTGTTAATGTGTCTGGTCTTTGATTTGCATCAACCACCACCCTTAAACCTCAGCTTTGGTTGCACCAGTGTCAGCTGGATTTGGGAGTGGGTTTGAGCATCTCCGACGTGTGCTGCAGGTGGACAAGCATATGCAGGACTTCCCCCATCACCTTAGCCTTAGTATTGTGGAGTCTAATTAAGCCACTGGCTAATTGCCAGGTCCTTATTTGCATGCCACAGCTAAAGATATTGTGACTAACCCACCACCCTCCCACAGGCAGTTGGGCTTGGAAGGCTCCAGAGCTCCCTCACAAGGGTGGGGTGACAAGAAGCAGGAAAGGAAGATGACTTCAGGTTTGATGAGCTAATAAATTAATAGAAAGAGGGGAAAAAAAAAGCTTTTCTGTGACTGCACAGATTGAAAAGTGATAAAAACCAGTCACCCTGGAGCCACAGCTGTATGGCTCAACATCTGGTACTTCTCTCTTCCAGGTACCAAATCCACATCTCGCTCCTTCCGACACGCGGCGCCTGCCTCGTTTCAAAAGCTAAACCAGAAGACAATTAAAAATCATTTTAAGGGCAACTCAAGCAAAACAAAAGTCATTTAAAGAAAGAAAGAAGAGAAATAACGAGCAAATAACAGCCTTGGCTGGAAACCAAATCCCAAATGAATTAAACAAGAGTGTGACAAAGCACTGGGAAGCGGCAACACCAACTACAACGTATCACAGACTGGAAAGCACCTTAAAGATCATCAGGTTCCAACCCCTTCCAATAAACCAGGTTGCGCCCAGCCACATCCAACCTGTCCTTGAGCATGACAGAACATCCACAGCTTCTCCAGGCAACCTGCTCCAGCATCTCACCACCCTCCTAGTGAAGAAACCAAACCTGATGCAAAGTTAAAAGCTGACAGCAGAGTCCACCACCAGCCCAAGGGAGGGAATTTAGCACTCAGAACTGTCCCAGCACCTTACTGGGATTTATGAGAGGGCTCTATTTCCCCAAACTCAGGCAGCTCTGAAGGTTCATTTTATAAAACCAGAGAAAGCTGCAGCTCTCCTGCTAAAAACTCCACGGGAGCCTCTTCTACTCAGCCACCTCCCACGTGGGGCTGGCCACATGGTGGGGTAGCAGTGTCAGGGAGCTACACAAGGAAAAGGTTTTTACCTGAGTGTTATTACAGGGAGCAGCAGGTGACAAAAACAGGGGGGGATATAAAGAAACACCACCAGGATTCTGCTTTTCACAGGTCGTGGGGAGAGAGAAACCAGAACATGAGCCTCGTTTGATGTTCCCACCACCCCAGGTGGCTGTGTGAGCCACTTCAGAGCGAGTGTAAAATACAAACCAGCTCGTGTTCTCAAACCACCTCCTGGAGAACCCTGCTGGGGAAGAGGAAAGAGGCAGGCAGTGATTGCTGGTTTGAGCTAGAACAGGCTTTCATACACTGCTTTGGGTGGGAAGGGACCTTTCAAGGTCATCTAGTCCAACTTCCCTGCAGGGACATCTGCAACCAGAGCAGCCTCCCTGCTGGCTGGGGGTCCAGCACATGTGGCAGCCACTGAACTTGGCTCTCACCAGCTCCCTGTCAGGAGGTTGGAGCCAAGGGGGATCAGGCTCTTCTCCAATGGAACAAGCAACAGGACAAGAGGAACCAAGAGGAACCAGCCTCAAGTTGCCCCAGGGGAGGTTGAGGTTGGACAATAAACGCATGGAAGAGATTAGAGAATCTCTCTTCAGTCAGGTATTAACAAATTCAATTTACACCTTTAATACTTCAACCCCAGTTTAATTTATTCCTGTGAGAAGAAATCCTGTGGCCAGGAAAAAGCTGCAAGCATCAGAACTCTTCAAATTCTTCCTCTCCCACTTCCTTGTAAAGCAAGAGAGGACCAGACCAAGCCATAAAGAGCCACAAACCTTCTGCAGGATGGGATCTGAATTTAGAATTCTTTTCTCAAACAGCATTAAGAGTGGAAAAATAAATAAATAGGATGTAATGCAAAATGGGAGCAGAAAGAGAATGGAAATCCAAAGGCTGGTTGTGCAGGAATGAGGCTGTGCAGAAAAAGGACCTGAGCATCAGAACAGGGATTGGTTTCTGCTGGTGGACTAAAGGGTGAAGAGCAATGGAACTGGCTGAGGAAGACAACTGCAAAAAAAATAATCAGCAGTGAACAGAAATCTAGAACACAGAGCCCACGGAGCACAGGGAGGAAAGGAATTAAGCCCCAAAAGGGGAAATCCGTGGAGAGACATAACTTTCCAAAATGCTGATGCAAAAGAAAGGGCAGGAAATCTTTTTTACCTGGCCTCTGCAGATAGTGAACGAGGTAATAGGCTGAAATTACAGCCCCAGAGATGTAAAATTGAGATTATACATCAAGAAAAAACTTTCTACCAGTGAGGAGAGTTAGAAACAGTTAGAGAAGGTGCTTTTCCCCCCACTCCTTGGGGAGTTCCCTCTTTACTTTGACTTTCTGAAGATAGTGCTTATCAGGAATCCAGCCCTTAAATGCATTTCCATTTCCTCAGCTAAAGCCAAATCATTTTCAGGATGTGTTTGTCTAACCCATCCTAAGAACCTCTGCTGGCAGATTCTACAGTCTCAGGAGGGAAATACTCTTTTTACAGGGAAAAGTGAGAGGTTTTTTTCCACCACTCTTCCATTTGAAGATTCTAGAAGCAGCAATCAGAGGGCTCTGTTTCTAAAAGAAAATAAGGTCCAGAGTAGAAAGTAAAAGCAAATGGAAGAGGATACATCCCACTGAACACACCTAGAGGCTTCTGAATCCACTCCAGTGTCCTTCATGACAACAGTGCAGTTGAAAGTACAACAGGGTGAAGGACCAGGAGTGCTGCATAGAATTGTAGGATCATCTTGGGTGGAAGAGACTTGGCAGAGGGGGCTTGGAAACCCCTCCAGGGGTCACGGGGACTCCACCACTGCCCTGNCCTTTCACATTAGGAAATGTTTCTACAGCCCCATTTCTCTCATCACACGGGAAGCTCTCTGGGCATCAGCCTGAAATCCCCCACACCCCAGATCTTATTTGTACCATTCCCAGCAGTTCTTTTTCCTCTCCTCATTGATTTTGAAGCTCTTCAGATCTCTTGCCCTCTTTGGAAGCTGGGAAGCAACACCCAAGCAAGCTGCACTGCCCTCAGAAGATCCTTTTCAGAGCCAAACAGTGCTCTCAAAACACCCTTCTCCAGGACACCTAAACCACCCCCAAAGCCCCAGAAGGAAGCACACCCCTCACCTCTCCCATCACTGAGCAGCACCACATCACTCAGCAGGCTCTCCCAGCACATGAGCCACATGGGTCCTCTTCTTCCAGCAGAGTCCCAGCCCTGCTCACCCTCTCCTAGCAGCATTCCCTGCCAAACGAAGATCTCCAAAAGCTGCAGGGTCCTACCTGGAGGTGGAAAACCCTCCTCCTCTCTGCCAGGGTTCATACTGCCAAGCGTTGCTGCTGCCAGCAGCTCCAGCAGCTTGCTGGGCAGCACCTCTGAGGTGCTCCAAAACCAGGTCAGATCTCTGCTTTCCTTTTTGCCTTCAACATCCAAACCCTCCCAGCAAACTCCTGCCACCAGTTCTTGGGTCAGTGATTCAGGGGAGAGAAGGATGCAGCTTTTCACCCAACTTTTAGAAGCATCTCTTTGAAGCCTGCTAACAGGCAAGAAAAAGAAGAGGGATGAATTGAAATTAGTCATAATTTACTGACAAACATTCCAAAGAAAATATACAACCAACCCAAGGGAACATGCTACTGTAATTTATTTTTTTCCCCTCCTAATGAATCGAGTTTTGAAGCCATTAGTTTGTTGCTATAAAGCTCCACGCTGCTAATTCACTGCTCCCAGTTTTGAAACACTTCTATAAAAGTAAATAAATTGCTGGAATAAAAAGAGATGGGTTTTTTTCTTCCCCTCCCACCCCAGATCTCAGCAAGTCTCACTTTTCCACTGTTTAGGTTTTTCTCTGAGCATTACCTGGGTGCTCCAGCTCTAACCACAGGGCTTTTGTTTGCTCTCCTGGCACTGTTTGGTTTTGTTAGTCTCAATTAAATGAACTTTTCTCCCTTTGGAGCTTGGCAGATGCTCTTTCCCCCAAAAGGTCCTGGTACAGACAAAGTATTTCACCAGCAGAGGGGAATTTGGGGAAGGACTTGTGACAAGGAGCACCTAAAGATCATCTTCACAGGTATCTGCACCTAATGTGGGCTGGGTTTTTTGGAGGAAAGCAAAGTACCCGAGTTGCATTTTAATGGGGAGAATTAAGGAAGAAAAAGAAGGAGCTAAAAGCAGCAGAGAACAGGGGGCCTGAAGTCCTGGCTGTCACCCAGCTCGGTCACAAGTGGCACCAGCAGAAAAGGGCAGCCTGGAGAGGTGTGGAAGGAGGAAGCAGGGAAATCAGTCCTCTCCCTCCATCCTGCTGCCCAGACGGTTCTCCAGCCTTTTCCCAGTTTAGTCAGCACTCATCTATGATGGTTCTTTGTAACCTAAGCTTAAAACCAGTTTGGGGTGGGTTCTCAGAATTTTAAAGCCTTTCCCTACCCCATTCCTCTCATCTAACTTGCATTTAAACAAGGCCTGGAACTGCCTCTTTTTTATCCTCATCTGGGTTGGGCAGATCACAGTTCCCCCCCTAAAGGGTTTACTAACTCTTCCAGCATAATCACAGAATCCCAGACTGGTGGGGGTTGGAAGGGACCCCTGGGGATCAGCTGGTGCCACCCCCCTGCTCCATCCAGCAGGGGCACCCAGAGCAGGGGGCCCAGCATCCCATGGGCCAGGGGGGTTGGAATCTCTCCAGACAAGGAGACTCCACAACCTCTCTGGGCAGCCTGGCACAGCCTCTCACACCCTCACCCCAAGGAACTTTCTCCTCCTGCTCAGCTGGAACCTCCTGGGCTCCAGTTGGTGCCCATCACCCCATTGCTGGGCACCCCTGCCTCAGTTTCCCAGCTCCACCAAAGGTTTTTGTGGCCCTGCAGACAACGGGGACTGGCCACACATTCTGCTAAAGCTCAGCCCAAGCCACAGACAGGAGGATGGAAGGAAGGCACCACTCATGAGCCATCTCAACCTCCTTCTGGCTTTCTCCTACAGAGGCTCTGCTCCAAAATTACAGGCACAAAGCTGTTCCCTCCCAGCACGGAGGGAAGATGTCACTCTGACTCACACAAACAGCAGCAGCTGAGAAGCTGTAGCAACAAGAGGTGGAAAAGCCAATAAATGTCTCTGCTTTAGTTTAGTGCCAGCTCTAAAGGACTCCCTGAACATTTACACGCAGCACTGGATTCAAAGCCCCCCCTAAAATAAACAAATAGCATCCTAACAGGATGTTCTTCAGTTGTTTCAAAGCCAGGAAACATGGAAACTCCTTCAACTCTCAGCACACACAAGGACCAGGCACCTGCAGCCTCACCCAAGTCCTTTGGAGCTCTAAGTTAAGCAGTTTCCTTCTAGTTCCTCAGATCATTATGCTGGTTTATATGGAATGCTTAACTAAATAAGACTCTAAATGGAATAAAAAACCTGCACCTCTAGCACTGGAGCCCAGCTGGCCTGAGCAGCCATCTCTCCTGGTCAGCCCTGCCCTCCTGCCTTCAGAGAATCACTTTTCTGACTGAGCCTCTTCCCTGTTAACAAGATGATTTGGATTATAAATGTGTGGCATTATAACTGGACTAATAAGACCCATTAGTTGGATTTTGATAAGACTTTTATTAAGCTAACAATTAAAAAAGTGCCTTTACCCTGCAGTCCTTTGTTGCATATTAACAACGTTTGGAGATAAACACAAAATCCTGCTTTTAATCTCTAAAGCTTTACTCCAATCCTACCCCAACCAGTAACTTGGACTTAATTCTGATTAACAGGCATGTTAAAAGCAGTAGAATCAGAACTCATCTTCTCCTAAACCTATGCAAGAAACAAGAAAGTGGGCAGCAGAGGAGGGGGGGATCCTGCCCCTCTGCTCCCAGGGTCTGGGGAGACCCCCCTGCAGTGCTGGGGCAGCTCTGGAGTCCTCAGCACAGCAGAGGCAGGGANACCCAAACCAGTCTATAATTGGATGAAAACAGCACAACAGTTAAAAATGTTACAATCACAGAACCGAAAAAACCTTAAAGCTCATGGAGTGCAACCCTTAACCCAGAACTTGCCAAGCCCCCCGTTAAGACACACAGAGTTTACTCTTTAATGCTGATGTTTGCCACTTCCACCTTGTTCAGAGCAATTCCACTGAAAACACAGGGATGGGGAAGCACCAGCAGACTCTGCTAGAAAGTTTCTCAGATCCTGAAAGCTGAAAATCCCACCCTAGGTGATCCTGCTCTGGCAGGGGGGTTGGACTCGATCTCTAGAGGTCCCTTCCAACCCTTCCCATTCCATGATTCTCCAGTAAAACCAGATTTAAGAACCTCAGGCACGCTACAACCTCTGAAAATACCACCAGGTCTCCTCACAGCACCACAATTAACTCTGAAAGTAGAGACCATGGCCAACAAACATCCTTAAAATATATGGATGAGAAGTGATAATCCTATGGATCCTACAGTGGCTTACACAGAGTCCTTAAGCTAGGGGTCAAAAAAAGCTCATAACCAACTCTTAAGTCTTATGCCAGGACTATCTAAAGCCATTTCCATCAGGAAAAGGAATGTTTTACCATGAGGATAAAAAAGAAATCCCACAACATTCTGAGTTACAAGGACATTGAGCCTGTGAAGGGTCTTTGTCCTTTTTTCCCAATCCCCAAAATAAATATTGGAGTTTTGGTGGGTTTGGTTTTTTTTCTTTTCACATTTTTTTCAGGCTTTGTGGAAGAAAAAAAAAACACAGATGGCAGAGCTGGATGGGGGAGGTGGATTTCTGCTCAGCTTTCTGGTTTCTGTCTGCTGCCTGCCTTGCTTAGCAGCAAAATTTCCACTGAACACAAATTCCCAGGAGTTGCCAAGTTTGGTCCTATCCCCAAGTGCAGGGAGAGCTCCATTCTTCCTGCCCTCTCTTCTCCAGCAGGTTCTGACTCAGAAAACACCTCACTGCTTTTATTTCCCCCCTGAAAACAGGAGGGAAAATGCCATCCACCTGCCAGGGGACCCAACCCAGGGACACCCAGCTCCCAGATGGGTGCAGGGAGAACAAACCCCCTCCATGGGACCCTCTCACCCAACAGGTAGGGAAGCCCTGGCTCTTCTACCTTCAGTTTTGCTTCCTTCCCCTTCCATGAAGATCATCTCTCTTAAATAAGAACAGAAAGATCAGCAGGGAAGAAACAGCTTCCCATGGGCAGATCCAGGGACCTCCCCTGGTGCAACTTGAGGCCATTTCCTCTTGTCCCATCTCTTGTTCCTGGATTGAGGGGCCCAAAACCGACCCCAGGATTTGAGGAGTGGCCTCCCCAGTGCCCAGTGCAGGGGGACAATCCCTGCCCTGGTCCTGCTGGCCACACCAGTGCTGATCCCAGCCAGGCTGCTGGTGGCTTCTTGGCCACTTGGGCACACCCTGGCTCCTCTTCTGCCAGCTGCTGTCCAACACCTCCTGGTCCTTTTCCACGTGGTGAGATCTCCACGGGTGCAGAGACCAAGTCCCTGCTCACAGCTATTTCAGGAAGTCTGGCAGGGGAGGGGAGTGACTCTCCCAAATACCATCACTGGTTCAAGTTCTGAGCAAGGCAGTGGAGTTTACTCTGAGTTATAAAGCAGCAACTTCACAGAGAAAGCAGAGCCCGTGTGGCTGTCACTGGAGGCTTCAGTTAGCAAAAAACCCTTCATTTAACAGCATGAAAAGAACCTTCAAAGACCCAAAAGTCACAGATTTGCATTTCTTAACCTAAGGAGGTATGGCAAGGAGGACAGAGCCACACTTTGATCATCTTCTTGATAAATAGGAAGGAATTGACCACAGAAGCAGAATCAGCTGTTTGAGTGCAAGTGCTGACGACTGGATGGCATTTAATATGTGAAAGGAAAGGATGGGCTACACTAAATCACACCCATGCAGCTTTCAAAAGGCCAAGCTCAAAGCTCAAAATGATTCTGAGTCATACTGGTGAGGATGGAAAACATAAACAGGAATTATTCTCCATGATGTGGTTTATCAAAGAAAAAAAACCCAACATCTTGATGCCCAACAAACTGGTTTCATGACAGGAAAAAATCCTCTCTGGTTTTGCTTTCTAAGAGTCCTGCCAATCTTCCTTAAAGGGCAAAGCAACTCAACCAAAGATTTTTAATTCTCCTGTATAAACTCAAGAGGAAACTACTGGTCATCAATATGTGACAGAACCTGGGAACTGCAGAGTGCAGATAAGGGAAGTGAGAGGACAATAAAATACACCCACAACCAGAGGAACTGAAACAATCTGGGGCATTATTCTTTCCAAAGACACCTCCTACAACTCACCAGCAAATGACTCCACTTAGGGGATTTAGGAGAGCCCCTTCCTGAAGCACAAGTGGTGGAACTGCTAATAGAAAAGGCAGTGATGTTCCCCAAACACTCCTGCCTGAGAGCTGGGACATATGGCTGTTGGAGGCTGAAATACCCAACCTCATCATCAGCATCATGACTTCTGAAGCATAAAAATATCAACTGTGAAAGATGATGCCACATTACCCTAATCTGAGCTTTCTATTAATGCCCATTAACTGGAGCTTTGAGAAATTAAGAGGTTAGCTTGCAAAGTAGCTCTGGTTGGTGACAGAGATGTCCTCAAATGATTCACTTTGTAGAGTGATGTCTCATCAAGTAGGGAGGGCAACTCAAATGAGAAAGGAAAATGGGTTTAGGCCATGCTAAATAGATTCAAGGCATACCTGAGGAAGGGAATCCTTTCCACCAGTGAAGCAGGAATGTTCCCACTGTGAATCCACGCTGGTCATTCCTAGGAGTGGACCGTGCAGTGATTTGGGGATCTGAGGGAAAAGAAAGCAAACAAAAAGTATGGTCAGGAAGAAAGATCCAGCTGCACATCCCTTCACCTGTTTGTTCAGAGCAGAAGATTCTGCTGAACCTCCCACACTGTGTCCAGCTGGAGTACTGTGCAAGAATCCCACACTAGTGGAGGTTGGAAGGGAGCTCTGGGGATCAGCTGGTGCCACCCCCCTGCTCCATCCAGCAGGGGCACCCAGAGCAGGGGGCCCAGCATCCCATGGGCCAGGGGGGTTGGAATCTCTCCAGACAAGGAGACTCCACAACCTCTCTGGGCAGCCTGGCACAGCCTCTGACACCCTCACACCAAGGAACTTTCTCCTCCTGCTCAGCTGGAACCTCCTGGGGTCCAGTTGGTGCCCATCAACCCATTGCTGGGCATTTTGTGTTCCAACAAGGAACTCCCAGCCCAGGGATAGAAAGCCCTTCTCTGGCCACTCTCCATCCCCTCAATGTCCTCCTTGGAGCAACAGCTGCCTCCACCAGTTCAGAGCTTCCACTACCCCATAACCCAGTCTGTCATTATCAACTCAAGTGAAGAACGACGCCGAGTTTCTCCCTCGGGTATTTATACCTTAATTTTGCCCAATAATGTTGGTATTTGTCTCTCTACTTCTTAATAGCTAAAAAAAGAAGAAAAAAATAACCATCAGAAGGGTTTTAAGCACTCAGAGAGTGCTGCTCTCCCTCCCTCACCTCGCAGGAGTATTTATGGCATCATCCAAAGGATGAATTACTTGGAGCTGGTGGCCGTGTCTCGACACGATCAGTGTGAGCATGTGAAGTTCTGATCCATGCTGGAAATCTCTGCCCTGGTATTTACCACAGAACAGTCCATCCAAGTCTGAGAAACCTATTTCCCCACCTCCCTTCCACTTGGTTTCAAAGGGGGAACTGGTTTTGTGTTGGAAATGGGAAGGCGCAGCCGAGCACCGGGGCTCTTTCCCCTGAAAAAAATAAGTTATTAGCAACTGAAAAACTCAAACTCAACCTCTAAGAACTATAAAGAAAAGTAAGAAAATACCCCCCAGTAACCAAATCTTCTTTGGAAACCCATCACTGGGCACACATGGGAGATACTCTGCATAGGGAGCTTCTTCACACACCCTCGAGCTGCAACCCACCGCCGGCACTGGGGGTTTCCACCTCACCCCCTCATCCCAGACATCCCCGAAGAACTCTGGCTTCCAAAAGAGTTGCTTAAAATACTAATGGCTTGTATTTGGAGTAAATTTACAAATTCAATTCCCACGAGCTATCAGCTGCCTTTTTATTTAATTGCCCTTTAGGCATCATCACAAAATTAACAGGACACAGCGGGAATCGCCAAGTCACCGATCGATCGATTGGAAGCAGCTCCCACAAAGATTCTTTAACCCCCAGATGTTGTTCTTTCTTATTTTAAAACCCCAAGTGCAGGCAACAAGAGAGGGGATGTTATTTAGGAGCGTGGCAAAGGGATCTGGCTGTTGTACAACGCTCGAGGTGCGGCGCTACGGTGCCATCTATAGAAGGTACCTCACTCTTGGAGGTTAATTATACTCTTGATTAATAAAGAATGAGGTCTTCTCACAACCAGAATGAAGAGTCATCCTTCACGGGTGATCTGCTGCTGTTTATTCAGTGAGGAATGGTTTAAAACATTACATTCCACCTCAGGAGTGGCTGCTTGGTGCCACTCGGCGCTTATGGAAAAATAGGAGCCAGTGAAATGCTTTCACCTTCCAGGAATTGCTGCAAGGAAGAGTGAGATTCAGAAGCTGGTGGGAGGAACGTGCCCATGTCAGGAGCTGTCAGAGGCAGAAGGTTTCCCCTGAGCCTCCTTTGCTCCAGGCTTCACAAGCCCAGGGCCCTCAGCTGCTCCTCTCCCCCCTTGTGCTCCAGCCCCTTCCCCAGCTCCGTTGCCCTTCTCTGGCCATGCTCCAACCCCTCCATGTCCTGCTGGGAGTGAGGGGCCCAAAACTGACCCCAGGATTCCAGGGGAGGCCTCACCAGTGCAGGGGGACAATCCCTGCCCTGGTCCTGCTGGCCACCCCAGTGCTGACACAGCCAGGCTGCTGGTGGCCTTCTTGGCCACCTGGTCACCTCATTTCACACCCACACCAGAGAGCACTAAACTGGTTCCCAATCCAGCAGGCTCAGTAGCTGGATCCTGGCTGCAGTGCTCTGAAGCTTAATTTTCAGGCTTTCCCAGAAGATCTGAAAGAATTTAACTACCATAAGATCTCTTCACTGCCCCAATCTGCTGCTCCTGGCCCACAGCACAGCAGAAACCTGCAAATCTCCTCTAGACAGGATGGCACCTTGGCCAGGGTGAGCCAGGCTGGTGGGAAGGTGACACCAACCCACAGACAGCGTTGGCAAACCGACTGAAGGAGGAAAGCACAAAGCTGGGGCTGGGAAATGATGTCAATGGAGTTTCTCTGCACTGACAATAGCTCCTGATTAGAGGCTTCCAGAGCTTGCAAAACCTTTTTTTCTTTCCTCGAGTCACAAACCACAGCAGTCTCAGGATCAGAGGAAGTCCACATGCTGAGACAGTGGGAAGAGGACTGAGATGCTGGCCACAGGAACATCACAACCAGCAGCTCTCCCAGCCTGCTAGGTCAGGCTCCGAGCCCAAACTACTTCCACAGCAGCTCCACAAGTACAGAAGAGGAGGAAAAAAACCCCAAACCTTCCAGCATCTCCAAAGCCATAGGACAAGGTCATCAGATGACTCAAAGTTTACTGTTTTCTCCTCCTAAACCAGTCAAGACAAAAGAAGGGGTTGGAGGGAAGAAAAGGCATTTAAAACACTGAAGTCTTATCCTATCTGTGAGCAAATGCTTCAAAATCCACTGGCTTTTTTTTTTTTATGGAGTGCCTTTTCTGGTGTTTAAACCAAGCAACAAAACCCTGAGCCAAATTATTGTTAACAGTGAAACAATAATTGCAGCAATAAATGGGATTATGGTGAAAATTACAGCAGCCTGGAAACATTTATCCCAGCTGACAACAGAGAGGAGGATTTAGCTGCTGGTGAGCCACATCCTTGCTGGGTTTCCTGTTGAGGGAGGGATGCTGCAAAGGAAAGCTGGCATATACAGCTGTAAAAAAGCTCTTCTCCAGGAGAGGAGAGGTGGGCACTGATCTCCAGTCAAGAAACCTTTTGCTGGATGCTGTTGCCCTCATTACCTGGAGGTGACAACATCTTAAATTCTCCCACCTTGTTGCTGGAGCTGGCTTTGGTTCACTCCAGGTGAAGCCAACACCACCTCAGTACATCAACTCTAACTCCAGACTTTAGTTGCTTAATTTTGATGATTCTCACGGGGGGAATCAGAGCAGAGCACCATGTGGCACTCCATGACACATCCCATCACTTCAAACCAGGGTTGTGATCCTGCAGGATGCTATTTCTGGTGCTGGGTACGTGGGGAACTGGGGGAAGAGAACTTCCCACGGGTGAGAAGCTGAGGTCAGGTCCTTGACCTCCTGCAGCTGATCCTTCCACGCTCAGAAACTCATGGTTCCTTGGTGCCTTGGAAAGGAAAACTTCTTGGTTTAGAGCAAAATGGAGTGGGTATTTCTGGTCCCTTCATGGACATGTGTCTGACTACCTGCTGCTCAGCTCCCCTCTCAGGCTGCTCTTCTCCAGCTGCACAGCCCCAGGGCTCTCAGATGCTCCAGTCTCCTCAGGATCTTTGTAGCCTCTGATGGATTCTCTCCAATAGTTCCTCTTTCTCTTGTCTCTCTTCACAGAAGCAGAGGAACCCACAGCTAAATATCACCATTTATATTTTACATGACTAGAAGAAGCTCCCCAAGTGCCAGTGAAGGAACCCCCACTCCCAACAGACACTTCTCAATCCCACTGGTCCCCATGTTCACAAGCCACTGGCACCACAGCCCACAAATCCTTCCTGGATCCAGCCCTAAATACCTGACAGAAATAAATCTCCCTTCCTTTAACAGCAGCTTGGGAGCACAAATGGACCCACTGGGAATGTTACCTTGATCTCAACCCTATCACCAGAAAAAACAGCCCCCTCTTTTCCTCCTAAAATCACCACAAATCAGCAAATATTTAAACAGCATTTTAAGAGATATAAACCCCCACACACACTTCAATGCTAACTAACATCAAACCCAAAGATAAGCATTTTAACTGCTGCATTATTCCCCAAAACTGTTCTTTTTTTTGGCTGTTTTGATTATTGCAGGTCTTGGAAATTCTTGTTCCTTCAGCAGGATCAAGTGTCTTCTTTTTTTTAACATTTATCTCCTAACGCTCGACGTTATATGGGGATCATTTCCTCACCTCTTTCCAACTCCATCTCATTCTTCATCTCACTTGGCTTTATTACAGCAATACAGAACGAGATAGAATTGCAGCACAAAGTCATTCACCAAAAAAAAAAAGATGGGTATAGTAACAACAAGAAACAAGTAATGGCTTCAACTCCCAGGCAAATAAAAGGTAGAGAAAGAAAAGTTAAATTTAGGACACTTGAGCTTGCAGCAGATGTCTCCTGGCCAGGATATTTGAAGAGGGGAGATGTAGCCAGCTCTGGGAGTATTTATGATGTGTAGAGGTCATGGCACAAGGTGGAAATGGCTAAAAATAGCATTCCAGGTGTGACTTGCAGCCCAAGGTGAAGGTAAGGCTAAAAGCAAGGCAGATAGGAAATAGAAGTCAGGATTCTGAGACACAAGTCCTCAGGTACAGCAGTGTTGGCAGGGGCAGTCTCCACCTTAACACGTGTGTGTTTCCAGGCACACACAGGCAATAGAATCAAAGAAGTGTTTTGGTTGGAAGAGACCTTTGAGAATATCCAGTCCAAGTGTTAACCCAGCACTGCCAGGGCACCACTGACCCCTGGCCCTCAGCACCACAGCTCCACGTGGGGCTTGGAAACCCCTCCAGGGGTCATGGGGACTCCACCCCTGCCCTGGACAACCCTTGCCATGAAGAAATTGTTCCTCATGTCCAACCCAAAAACTCCCCTGGGGCAAGCTGAGGTCAGTTCCTCTTGTTCCTTGGACAAGAGGCCAGCCCCACCTGGCTCCAACCTCCTGGCAGGGAGAAGGTCTCTCCTGAGCCTCCTTTGCTCCAGGCTCCACAAGCCCAGGGCCCTCAGCTGCTCCTCACCCCCCTTGTGCTCCAGCCCCTTCCCCAGCTCCGTTGCCCTTCTCTGGCCACGCTCCAGCCCCTCCATGGGAGTGAGGGGCCCAAAAGTGACCCCAGAATTCAAGGCATAGCCTCAGCACATCCAAGTCCTATGCAATTAGCTGCTTTTGGGTGGTTCCTGTTTAAATCAGTCCAAAATCAAGACAGTAGAGAGTTAACATTTTTAGCCAGGTAAGACTCCAAACTACAGAAACCAAACAATCCACTATTAAAATCCAAACCCTAACTAAAACCAAACCAAAACTCTGTTTCCAGCAGAGCACCGTGGATTTTTCAGAGAGCTGTCTCTTCACATGGCACACGCTGACACATCCCTGCTGTCACACAGACACACACCAGCCCCTCAAGCCCGCTGGCCTCAGCATCCCTTACGGCTCTCGCTCCCAAGGCAGCATTCCAGAGGAGCTTTGGACCTGCCACACCGGATCAAATCACTGCCCAACAGCCAAGAGCTGATGCTGAGAAGGAAAATTATCCTTTGCATACCCTTTCCATGGATAGTTGGTAGAGTCTGCCATGCTTAGGATGGAGGAGGAACTTTTTTTCTCCCAGGGGCAGAATTACACGTCCAAAATGTAAGCCTTTGATGCTCCAATTGCACTCTTAACTAGAATAGCTACTACTGTTAGTAATGATCATTAGGCTGTTTAATCAGTCCCAACTACATGGTAATTGTAATTCCTGCTAATGAGCAAGTATCTTGAGAATAGTCCTGATGTATAAAACACACGGAGCTGCAGCAAACTCCCAGGGACAGACCAAAGGGAGGCCTGGAGATAAGGATATCATTAGGGATTCCCTGTGCCACAGGGACTGCCCAGAGAGGTTGTGGAGTGTCCTTGTCTGGAGAGATTCCAACCCCCCTGGCCCATGGGATGCTGGGCCCCCTGCTCTGGGTGACCCTGCTGGATGGAGCAGGGGGGTGGCCCCAGGGCATCTCCAGACAAGGAGATGCACGTGGGGGAGGGAAAACATGACTTCCATGGAGCCATGACCTCTCAGGAGACCCTAAATAACCCAACCACTGTCACCAGGAGGAAAAGCTTCTGAACTCAAGCTGAGGGATCTCTGGAGCACCAACTCTCCAGGGCATCCAGCCACACATCCCCCCAGCCCCACCTCTCCCCAGGGCAGGGCAAGCCCCAAGGAGCACTGGCTGTGCCCACCTGGGGCTTGGCCCCAGGAAGGTTTTTCTACCCTTAACAGAGGGTCAGGAATGGCAGCCGGTCTCTGCTCCACCTCAAAGTAACCTCTACATCCTCACTCACATGTGAAAACTCATTATTACCTTTGCTGAGGCTTCTTCCTTCACTTCCAAGTCTCCTTTGTAAGGTGGTTGGCTTTTTTTTTTCCTTTTAAAAAAGAGCCACCCTTTTAACTCCCACTTCAGGAATGATTTGGCCATTATTTGGAGATTTAAAAGGGCTGAGGGGGGAATGAACCATCCAGTCAGTATTTACAGCAGGCAATGATAAATTTAACAGAGCTGTAGCCTATAAACCAGCTCTGGTTGTAACTGATTGTGGCTAAAAGAAGAGGTTGTAGCTCCAGGTAACACCACGGGTGCTGATGGGCTTGCCCCTGATTCCTGCTGCAATAATTAAGTCCAAAAGCAAAGCTGTAAATTGGTCCAACATGGGTGAAGTAAAACATGAGATGGTCACAGCATTTCCTTTTCACTGCCAGACTTTTGTTGCCACTCATAAAAGCACTTTCAAGATACTGCCTTTAATTTGAGGTTTATGGAACCCATAGAAAAAAAAACCAAGCTGTGCTCTGAGCAGATCTAACATTGACTTTTGCCTTTCCCTCCCCTTCCTTCCTCCTCTCTGCTCTGGGGCTTTATGGTTCCCTTCATCCTCCTCATCCTCAGAGCAAAGGTTCAGCTCGAGTCCCTCAGTGGGGACAAGCTGAGGCAGGCACAAGCAAGGGCTCCTTGCTGAAGGGCCACGAGGCACCCCAAAGGCAATGGGGGAGGGTGGTGTGACCCACATCTAACCCCTACCTTGGCTCTTCTTACTCTCTAGCACCAGTTCCAAGAACCATGTTCCAAAATAAATGTCATTTGGGTTATGTTTTGTTCTCCTTTTTGACCACTGGAAAGCAATTTGGTTGTAGAACAGGAGTTTTCAGAGCCAAGGAAGGATTTACAAATCCCTGTGGATTATACACGTGTCTAGACTCTTTTTCTGACAACCAGATTGTAAACTGAAGCTCCTGGTTTACATCAGAAATGCCATTGGCTGGTGGGAAGGGTCCTGAGATGAAGAAAGGCAACATCTCTTCTTCTTGATGGGCACCATAAGCAATTTGTGGTGGCTCATATCTCCCTGGAAAGACAAGAGGGAGCAAATTCACCTCCACTGCCACATCTCTGCTCTGCCATGGCCAAGGGAGTCGGCAGCTGAAGCTACAGACAGCAGGCACAGTGAGCTAAACTGCCACTTCACACTTCTCCTCACACGTTTATCCTTGGTTCTGTTATTGACTTCCATCCGTACATACCTGCTCTTAAATGTGGAGAGAATCAGAATTGTTTTGGTTGNCACCCCTCAAAACCATAACCCATCCCAGCAGCACATTCTACCCGACCTTTCAGCAGCTGTAAAACACGGAGTGATAACCACAGCTCAAGCTGTCCACGTCTCACACAGTTATTAAAAACAAGAGCCACCTTTCCTGGATGAAGCTGTTTTATCCCCATTTGTTCCAGGTGTTTGAACCACGGTGCTCTCCTTTAGAGCCTTTTCTCCATTATTTTATTAAACACCCTGAAGTCAGGATTATTAATTTCCTCGCAGCATTTATCCCACGCTCCTGACTACACCAAGTCCTTCACAAACAGAATTTAGTTTTACAACACCCAAGAAAGCCAGAGGCTGTCGGCAGCTCCGCTTCACCGAAGC
The DNA here is from genome assembly GCA_013399075.1 of Chloroceryle aenea. NCBI lineage: Eukaryota > Metazoa > Chordata > Aves > Coraciiformes > Cerylidae > Chloroceryle > Chloroceryle aenea. Next base: position 459,971 of record VWZY01006900.1, read on the forward strand.
GGAGAGATCAAGCTGAAAAGTCAACCTGTTTGAGGTGTAGGCTGAGCTGCCTCAGGCACTGGTGTTCCAAACACCTCCACACGGCACAGAACCTTGGGGAGGAGAATTGCAGCTCCCTGGGCTAAAGATGCTCCCAGCCTGGTGGGCTGATCAGCCCCAGGGCAGATCCCCACATTCTCAGTCAGGTGGCAAGCAGTTGGGCTGATCCCTTTGGATGATGTCCAGGTGGGACCACAACAGACTCAGGCAGCCTGCTTGTCTTCAGGGATTTCAGGGAGCGCTGGATGCTCCATCACTGGTTCAAGACCAGGCTGGATGAGGCTCTGAGCAACGTGCTCCAGTGGGATTGGAGCTACAAAGTCCCTTCCAACCCAAGCC
>VWZY01006900.1:470699-482119 GCA_013399075.1 Chloroceryle aenea
CAACTCCCCGGCCTCCTTCTTTCGGGGGCTTCTGGCGTCTCCATGGCAACACGCTCAGGCTGCAAATTATCACCTCTAATAATAACAGGGAAAGTCGGGGGCTCTTCCGCTTATATCCATAAGAAAAGACAAAACGTAAAAATGGAACTGGAGGGCTCTGGACTGGGCACTGGGGAGGCCGCTCCTCGAATCCTGGGGTCAGTTCTGGGCCCCTCAATCCCANCACGCTCCCCCAAAACTCCTCCACTATGGTCCTGGGGCTTCCAGCACATTACTGGGGATTTGGAACCACATGACAAAGCCTCGGTTGCATCACACAGAGAACATCTTCTTTGAAGGAGCAGCTTCTCTCCCCCTGTCCCTTCAATCCCCTAGGAAAGAAGTAAATGCAGGTGGCCCAAATCCCACAGCGGTGTGAGGGAAAGTTTTGCCTAAACCCAGCATCTTTCACCCCTCGGTGTGACCCTGCAGGCAACAAAACAGGAAGGATCCACACCAAGGCCTCCTCGATGGAGGGTCCCCAGTAGCTTCCCACACACACCATCACTTGCTGGCACTCACACCCCTCCCAAGTGTCAGCCTGGGAGAAATTCAACCTGCTTTGCTCCCTACATTCGTGCTGTTGGCAGCACTTGACAGCATATTCCATCCTTATTTGTGTGAAGGTGCATAAAAACCTGGGAAATCAGCAAATGGAGAGAGAGTGTTACATTAAAATATTTCCTGAGCAGAATTTCGGCTGCGCTTGAAGCATCTTGATAAAGCCAAGAAAATAGAAAGGATAGAAATGTAGCTTTTACCTCCCTTTGAGCTAATAAATTTGGCAAGACCCTGAGGCAAGACTGATGCAATCGGAGCTTGCTCTGAATTACATCAGGTTCTTGTAATTTAGGAAAGGTGGGCAGAGCTCAGAGCCTTCTGGGCATTAGAATAACCTCCGTGCGACAGGCAGAATGTTCCTGGGGTGGAAGAACCACCTTGGACCCGGGAAGATGAGGTTTCTGAAGGCTTTGTGCAAGCTGCCCTGCTTTGATTAGAATCATACAATGGTAGAGGTTGGAAGGGACTGCTGATCATCGAGTCCAGCCTCCCTGCCAGTGCAGGAACACCCAGGGCAGCCCACACAGGAACAGATCCACCAGATCTGTGGATCCAACAGATTAGCCACCTTTGATCACTGCATGCTGGAAGGAAAGAGCCTCAAGATCTGCTCAGCTGGAAGCTGGTTGCTGAAAGGGGGAATCCTGCTCTGTCCTGGGAGATTTCCTGTTTTCCTTCACCTCATTAAATCAGCAGAAAACATTTTTTTCCCTCTCCCAGGCTCTCCCTGGGTGCTGGGTTAGCAAGCAGAACTGGCTCCCTGAGGATGGCAAAGAGAAGGCTCAAAAATGCCCAAGAAGGACTTGGATAAGTCCAGCTCCAGCGTGAAGCCTCCTCACCCTTCCAGGCTGTGAGCATCACCAGTTCCAGCCACAAGGAAAGCCAGACATGCACAGAAGTGCTGCTGTCACACCCATAAAACATTACACCATACAGACAGCAAAAGTGTCACCGAAGGAGCTCCTACAAAGCAAAATCTGACCCCACTTCTTCTAAATCCCCCCTTCTTTCCAAGCCACACCATTTCTTTTAAGCTTCAAACACTCCAAGTGCTGCTCCCTAGGCTTCATAGACTCATTGAGCTTGGAAAAGACTTTGAAGACCATCGAGTCCAACCATTACACATCAGCCCCTGGGTTTGGCCAGCACAGTCCATAGCAAGGACAATGTGCAGCACTGAAGAGGAGGCAGCAGGAAAGGCCATGAAGGCAAAAATAGAGAAATCACCAGGGAAATGAGGTGTTTAAGTTCACATCACCCCCCTGACCAGAGCTGACATGACAGTTAATTCATGCAAGCTGGTGACCTTGGCTGCACTACGAGGGGAATGTTTTCTCAAGGATGAAATGTCCCCGTGTAACTCCTGTGGTGCGTTCAGGGGGAATGGGCAAACAGCTGACAAGCAGAGCTTCTTGTTTCTTTCTTTGTCAACAGTGTTATTGGGACCAGCCAAAATTATTTTCAGCCAAATGATTTTATCAAAGTTAGGAATCTCTCGCCATCCATCGCCTGGGACCTGCCTAGGGAAGAAGCAGCTCTGTTTATGCAAAGCTGTCCTCATGCAAGCCCGGAGGAGGATCTCCTCAGAGAGCTTCCCTCAGGGCATGCCTCAGGGAGGCATTTACCACAGCCTCCCAAAAAAACCTCAGGACTCCCAGTGCCAAAATGACCTTAGGTGAGCTGATGCAGAGGAAGACACAGGGTGGTGGGAGTTGTGCTTTGGAAGGACACCACTGCAGCTTATCAGCCTGGCATCCTGAGGACCCTGACCTTCCTCCTCCCTCTCTCTTGGCATTGCCAGATGAAGTATCAAAAATTGCTGGAGTGTGGCCAGAGAGGGGCAACGGAGCTGGGGAAGGGGCTGGAGCACAAGGGGGGTGAGGAGCAGCTGAGGGCCCTGGGCTTGTTNATTCTTTGATTTCCCCACTTTGCAGCTAGCCCCACTCCCTTCAGGTTACTATCAGACCAGTCCACATCCCATAATGACCGCAAGAATCCCATTTAGGAAGAGCTAAATGCAGCTCCTCATCAACTTTTAGCAACTTAACATCTAGGATACTCAGCTAAGCAGCTCTAGGTCTGCTCAAAGGAGAGCACCACTGTCATTTGACCAGCCCAAGCAGGGGTTTTGAAGTTGATTTTCTTCTCTTCCACTGCAAGACACATAAGCATCAATATTTGAAACAAATTAGGTTCCAAACACCATTTGTTTAAAAGCAGATTTAGCAAAAGCACCTCAAATCAGCCACGATCCAGAGCTTCAGGACTATTACTCATTTCCGCTACTTCGGGGCTGCGATGGTGAATCACAGGCAGCATTTGGCACTTACCTCCAGAATCAGATGGGGGTTTATCTGCCTTTACAAACCTTGATAAAATATCCTTAGGACATTTAATTGGATCTTCCTTCTTATCTGATTGGCTGGGGAATGTGTGAGCTTTCCCCTTCTGGAAGCAGAATGACCTCTCAGTGGGGCATCCTGTGGCAGCTTTTAGCTGCATCTTTGTGCCTCTTCCTCCACCTCAACCCTTTGGCCATTGGGTAAACCAAGCCCAGCAGGAACTGAACTAATTCCCCAGTTCATACCTAAAAAGCAGCTGATTACAGGAGCAAACCTGAGAGTGAAGTCCCCTCCTGCACCCCTCTCTGGTGGCCTCCTGGGTGCCGTAGCACCGTGCAGAAGGCCGGTTGTAGCACGTGCCAAGGGAGAACCTCGCCAAGACTCTGCTTCCACATGACATTTCCTGAGCTACAGCAGCTCCCTGCAATCTACAGGAGTTGGATACATTTCCCAGTCCTGCTAAAGCCAAAAAGAAACATGCCAAAAGCGGGAGGAGATGATGTCAGCAGCTGAAGGTGAGAGGGGAAGGTTGGAGGGAAATCATCGATCCAAAGCTGGTTGAGGTGAGGAAGAGAGGGGCCACTCTGACTCAGCAAGGTCTGGGGCTTTGCTGGTTTGCAGAAGTGACCCTCAGCTCCAAGCCATTGCTGTAAAAGTCCAAGCTCAATTCTAGATGAAAGAACAAACCCAGAAAAATACACATACTCTTGGTGACTGCTGGGAAAATATGATTCAGAGAAACTGTGCAATGCCCAGACTCCATTTAGCTGTTAGCAGGATGTAGCTAAAAAATACACAATTAACAGTCTTGAGCAGCTGGGGAGAACAAATGGTTTTAAAACACACCATATTGTTGCTGCACTCAGATCAAAAGCTCTTGGAAAGAAAATAGACCTTCAAAAACTCCCCCTTTGAGCCGAAGCGCTGTCCCTAGGGTGGTGGAGTCATAACACCCATGAGAGAAAGGGACAAAAATGGTTTCCAGCTTGGAAAATGAAATGCTTTGAGATAATAAACTGGCTTGGAAGAAATAGAAGCAAATTTGTCACGGGTTAATGTGAATCGGTTGGGTTGGAAAGGACCTGAAAGATCATCTCCTTCCAAGCCCCTGCCATGGAGCTGAGGTGGAAAGTGTTGCCCAGCAGTAAAAGCAACCCAGCTTTTGTTTGTTTTCCTGTTTCCACAACCATCTTCGTTCTGGCCTAGGGGCCATCACATGCTCATTTCCCTGGTAAGGGGCAAGGACCTCAGAGCTCTTGTGTCACCTCAGAGAGGTGCACAGACAGTGCTGCCTTCATGGTGACTCCAGTCCAACTCTGGGCACACCCTGCTCTTCTGACAGGGTGATTTGCATTAGTCACTGACCTCTTCAACCTGAACACCTCTGTCAAGAGCAAATCTGGTGAGGAGCAGCTGAGGGACTTGGAATTCTTCAGCCTGGGGCAAAGGAGGCTCAGGGGAGCCCTTCTGGCTCTGACAGCTCCTGACAGGAGGTTGGAGCCAGGATGGGTTGGGCTCTGCTCCCAAGGAACACACAACAGGACAAGAGGGAGGGGAGGTTTAAGTTGGACATGAGGAGAAATGTCTTTGTGGAAAGGGTGTGCTCAGGTTTGCAACTCAAGGACCACTACATCTAAAGAAAGGCAGAGAAGGATGTCCAGCTAAAGCCCCATCACTGTCTTCCTCCAAGTCTTGGCTCCAGACCCAGGAAGCAAACAAAAATGAACAAAAATTTACACGTGTCAAGAAAGGTGGAGGAGGTGATGAGCTGAATCTGCGGCTCCCTCCCACACCCAGGCTGAGCAGCCTGTCACATGGGGAGAGAGGGGAGGCAGATGGAGAGAAACACAAACTTGAACAGGAAAAATAAACAACAAAACATACCAGAAAAGAGACTGATCCCTCCCTTCCCCTTCAGTCCCAGTCAGCTGGAGAGGAAGGATGGGTCTGGGTCATCTGTACTTCTGTTCCTTGTGGCTCAAGCTCCCTTGGCCACTTCCAAACCATCCCCCCTTGGCCTGGCCCAACAGAAACAGCTCAGAACTCTGTCCCCATCTCTCTCCCAGGTCCCATTTAAGTACTGAAAGACACACTAGGGCCTGTCTGCCCTTTAGGAAAACTCTCATTCCTAAGCTCCCAAAACCACAGGGCATATATTTGAGGGTTCCTCCCTCCCATACATCCCTTGTCCTGGTGCACCAGTGGTTTGTCCTAAATCCAGCTCCCATTGCCCTCCTGCTTTGCTGCTCTTCTCCAACAGGCCTCCTAGGACAGCAGATGGAATGGGAAATGCCAGATTCCAGCTTCTTCTATCACTTCATTCAAGGAAGAAAAAAAAGCTTTAAACAGACCAGCAGATCTATTTGGACTCAACCTATTTCTGCCAGGATAAGGAGATGTTTTTGTACTATGATATTCTAAAGATACACTTTTATCTTATATTCTTTTTGAAATGTTTGGTTGTTTTGTTTTGTGTTTTTTTTTTCTCCAAACATTTAATGAGTTTTAATTTTCACACCACCTCTGCATTACAGCCCAGTCATCTCACATTGCAGCACAGCCACCCACAGACCTGGAGGACTGAAGGACTTGTCTGTGCTGCTCTCTGGTGTGTGACCTTCTGGTGTTCATGCTTTGAAGCCATTTCTCCTTTTCTTTATGACTGGAAACATTATTTCCTGGTAAATAACATGAGTCTTGTGTTATCACTTGACTCTGAAAGCTGCAAATTTAATAAAAAATAAAAGAAAAAGTCATCACATACGTGACAGTTAATGGATTTTGTGACTGCTGACAGGTTTTGCAGGAAGCTCTTGCATTCCTCACAGCTTGAAAACACCAAAAGTCAGGAGATACGTGTTCAGCCACAAATTACCTGAGTCTGATATCCTCACGGCCAGGCTATCTTGTCTCTTCAGCTTGTTCTGCAGCCTCCCATGTCTGTCTGGGGAGGTGCTTTCAGCCCAGTGCCCGATGAGTCCACCTGCACAAGGAGTACAATGTATGCACAGAAAGAGAAGTAGAGTGACCCAGTATGTTCATTGCTAGTTAGATATTGATGACAGAATCATAGAATCACAGAATCATCGATTGCTTTGGGTGGGAAGGGACTTTTCAAGGTCATCTGGTCCAACCCCCTGCAGGGAGCAGGGCCATCTGCAGCCAGAGCAGGGTGCTCAGAGCCCCGGCCACCTCCCCTGCAATGGGGACAGGGATGGGGCAGCCACCACCTCTCGGGGCAGCCTGGGCCAGGCTCTCCCCACCCTCAGCACCAACAATTTCTCCTGCTCTCCAGGCTCAAGCTCCCTCTGCCAGTTCCAAACCATCCCCACTTGGCCTGGCCCAACAGGAACAGATCCAAACTCTGTCCCCATCCCTCTGCCAGGTCCCACGAGGAAGAAACTGAGAAACTAATCAGAGATCAGCATTCATTCCTGTGAAACAGGTGCTTCATTTGCTCTTTGCTCTGCACCCAAGTCCCTTTCCATCACCTCCCTCTTTGCACAGTGCCAGTTTCTGCAGCCATTTCCCAGTAGCACCAGTTCCATGGCTTCCTCCAGCTCCTCACTGCTCTTTCTGTCTCGATGGAAAACAATACCCAGCACAGGAAGAACTCACAGCCCATTAAACTCCTGCTAATCTGACTCTAATGATGCACTTACCTGCAGGTCCCTTATTAATGGCAGATTTGGTTGCAGGAAACAGGTTCCAAAACAGCTTGGAGATTGCTGGTCTAGGAACTAATGAGCCTACTTACTCATCACCCACCCTCTTCTTATTTTCACCTGCATTTGCTTCATTTAGGGCACTCACATTTCTTCAGGGAAGGTGGTACCTACTGCCCTGAGCAGCTGAGGAGAAGCCAGGCTCCAGGGTTCCTTCCATGCTCCTCTGAAATCAACCTGCTGTTGGCTTTGAACAACTAATTTATCCCTTTTACCTGCTGTTTGGTTTGGGGTTTCTTTTTTCCTCAGCTAGCTTCCTGTAAACAGGACAGATGCTTTACACGGACATTCAGCCAACCTTTGACAACTCCCTCATGAGAGGGAAGCGAAGTAGACAGGGGGTGAAAGGTAAAATATTGTCATAGAAACAAACTAAAAGACAGAGAAACCGAGGAGCACAAATACTGGGTCAATTCTTTAATCTAACCACCAGAACTGGCCTGAGATTTTTGAAAGGGGAATAAGAAAAATCTATTAGAAAAGGCAAAAAAATGGAACCTTTGCACTGAGAAATATGATTTTGCAGATGTTGTTATTGTGTATATGATGTCTATAGTGTGTGTTCATTTATATTTACAGCATGAAATCGGGGTGGTAATTTCCTTTCTCTCACAAACATGAAGCTGAGTAAGAGCAGGCTAAATAGTTACCTAGAAAAAGACCCTAGGAAACACAAGAAAAATGGAGATCTGTGAAGTCATCACAATGAGGTAATCACTGGCTCCTGGAAAAGAAATTCAAAAGCTTCCCAAAACATCTGGACCACCCTCCTGTGCCAAGGCTGCAGCAGCTTTGCCTTTTGTCCTTAAAGAACTGGTTTCAGTCTTTTCAGGGTTAAAAAAGGTTATTAAACATTTGAAGGAAGGCAAAGACTGCTTCATAGGAGACAGAACTTTTTATACCATATTGATTATGGGAAAGAGAGGTGGTTTCTCTCCCCCTCCAGAAAACAGACTCTATTTTTCTCCTAACAGAAAGCAAAGATGAGTGTAAAGTGCTACCAAGGTCTTTGCTGGCTTCAATAAGAGTGTTCAGATACATTTGACAAGAGCCTTTACTTTGACATTACCACTTTTCCCTGCTTTCTGTTAAGTGTTTGTTAAAGTCGGCTGAGAAACCAAGAACTCTGTTGAGGCAGAAGAAAAAGCAGTTTCAAAACACATAATTCTGTGTCTCAGGTAAGGGCTGAAGGCTGATGGCAATCACCATCTCCTCCTTCACCCGAGTGTTCCCACCAAACAGGAGCAAAAGCTAACAGAGCTGGATGGATGAGGAGCCACAGGCAGTGGGATCTTCTAAATCACCAGCTGTAGTGATAGGATGAGGGGTCATGGCTTCAGACTGGAAAAGGGGAGATCTGGGTTAGAAGGTAGGAAGGTCTTCACCATGAGGGTGGTGAGACTCTGGAACAGGCTGCCCAGGGAAGCTGTGGATGCTCCATCCCTGGAAGTGCTCAAGGCCAGCTTGGATGGGGCTCTGAGCACCCTGCTCCAGTGGGAGGTGTCCCTGCCCATGGCAAGTAAACTGGAACTAGATGATCTTTGAGGTCCCTCCCAACCCAAACCAGTCTAGGAGTCTAGAATCATAGAACTGTAGCCATAATTAGGACAACTATCAACAAATCACACGATTTCCATAGGAAATCAATAGCACCTACTCAGCAAGAAAACTCAGGCTTTGAGTTTTGGGCTTCTTTGTATTTGGTTGGTTGGGTTTTTACGGAGAGATCCTACCCAGAGGAATGGAGTGATGGGGCAGAGCTGTAAAGATGAGCTTCTCTTGCACCTTTAGGTCAAGATCTTATCACAGGATCTCTTACATCTAAAAGAATTGCTTCAACCATCTGGGTAATGACTACACTGAGCCAGGTTTCTACACTGATGCAGAGAAAATCCTCTGCTAGAAAGCTCTGAATATTTTTGTGTCTATATTAAAAAACCCCAAACAAAAAGCAACACATCAAGGAAATACCCTTTCAAACAATCCCACCTGGTGTTAATATTAATCCCCCCTTTTCTTTTTCCAGCCTCCAAAGCTCAATATCCTTCCCCTTTGACTGAATACTCACATTTGTGTATCTCAGATTGGTTTCCTGTATAACACACAGCAGCAGCCCCCACCTCCTTTCCCTCCCGACCCGCTAATCCTTCCTCCTCTGATATATGCAGCCGCATAACTCAAAGGAGATGTCATTTTTTTGCCTGATGGATATCACAATTTTAAATAGAACCAACTGTCCCACCCCTCTTCATCTTGCAGCTACGCTTCATTTCAGATCCACAAGCTGAAAATGTTCATTTTTGTGAACTTTCCCACCCCCAGAACTCTTCCACTGTTGCAGTCCTTGTTCCCCTTTAATCTAAAACGAGGTGCTTTGCTCTTTGCATGTGAACAAACAGCCCCTTCTTGTTTCTGTCCTCTTTCTACTTCCCCAAATCCAGAAGCATTTCAAAAACCACGCAAAGTTGCTAAGTAACAATGGCATTTCCCAAACCTGTGCTGCACTTAAAGGTAAGGACCTAATGAGAATATTGAAGCCTATCATAAATTTTATCACCAGCAAACAAACCCATTATTGTCATCAAATAAAATGAAACCACTTCAAATCTGTTCCAGGGATTGGAAAGTTGGGTTTTGCTGTTTGGTTTGGGTTTTTTTTTCTGCAAATATTTCTTGCAAAGTGATGTGGTTGGATGGGAAAATCATTGCTCTGATCAAAACGTGGCTGCTATAATTCAGCTGCTGTGGTTGTTCCTTTTTAATTGGAGGGTTTGTGATTAAATGGAATGCTGAGAACAGGCCATGGAGGGGAGTATTTTTGCCCAGTGAGCCTTTCAGTCACAGGGAATCCACCCCTGCCCTGGGCAGCCTGGGACAGCCCTGCACAGCCCTCTCTATGATGACATCGTTCCTCAGGTCCAACCTAAACCTCCCTTGGGGCAACCTGGGGCCAGTTCCTCTTGTCCTGTNCAGCCCCTCAGTGTCCTGCTAGGAGTGAGGGGCCCAAAACTGAACACAATATTCAAGGTGCAAATATACACATGAAAAATCCCCTCTTTCCTCCACCCTTTGCCTCTTCCCTCTGTCAGCAGGAGACAAGGTGAGAGGCAGGTCATATGGCAGGAGAAGATGGAACTTCAGTGTGCTCTTTACCCTGAAAACTCAGAGAAGAGCCATCAAACACATGCACAGCTTCCCCAGCTGCACACGAGATCAGCTAGAGAGGGGCACAGGGCAGAGCTCCCCAGGCACCCTAAACCAAACTCACAGTGAGGAGCTGCAAACATAACATTGCTTCTTAGCTACGCTTCCATGAGCTGGAGGCTGCTGGTTCCCAGCAGCACACAAATCCACGGATTGCAGAAATACCAGCTGGTCTCTGGTCTCTGGTCCCAGCTCCTGCTCCACGCAGGGCTCTTGGCAGCCACAAGGCCACCAGTCACAGCTTTGCCCAGCCAAGCCCTGGAAAGCTCCAAGGACAGAGAAGCCACCTCCTCAGGTCTGTGTCAGCCTTCTCATCAAGAATGATTTTCCAATATCTGAGCTGAAGTTCCCAAGTCACCATTTGTGGCCTTTGCCCTTTTGTTTTATATCTGATGCTAGCAAGAAGAGTTTGTCTCCATCAATTTCATCACTGTCCATCAAGTGCTGCTGAGCTGCCACGGGATCACCCTTAGCTCTGTTTTCATCACAATGAAACATCTCTTGAGCCCCCTTCACAGTCACTAACTCCTGACTGTCCTCACCACCTCCTCTGCGTCCTCCACGCTTCCTCCATCCCCTGGAAACCAAAAGTAATGACAATACAGCAAAGGTGACTCCTCCTTGCCTTTGCAATCACCTCCAAACAGGTTCCCAAGCAGAAGATAAGTCAAAATGAGCTTAATTTTGCCCAAACACTAAATACTCCTTTCCAAGTTAGCACCTTTATTTTGGCAACACCAAACCAAAAGCAAAACTTCCACTCCCCCGTGGCTCTTCGGTGGGTTTTGGTGTAAAATTCAAACCCATATTCAAACAAAGGATGGGAGCAAATGATTGCTGCGAGCTTAATATTTTCTCCCAGAGGAAAGTGATTTCTGTTTGTCACCTTTATTATTTCCACACGCTTCGTAATTCGGGTATCGCTGCTGCTGCTCATTTTACATACCCTTGATTGATCATTTATGCTAATTATAGAAACAATAATGAAGGCAGCAAGGCTGATGCTAATTGATGTTTTCTTTCAGTAATGAAAGGTTTGACATCAGCTCTGCATGCTGGCTGTTCCTAGGTCAAGCAAGAGGGAGGAAGCCAAGGGGGCTTGGTCTGTGATGCCAGGTGGCATTTGGGGTCCAGGAAAAACGTATGGTTGTGGTTAATGGCACCCATGAGCCAATGCTGAAGATCATAGAATCACAGAATGAATCATTTAGGTTGGAAGAGAACTTTGAGATCATCAAGTCCAACCAATATCACAGCACTGCCAAGTCCACCATTCAAATCCCTCAGCATCACAGCTCAACGTGGGGCTTGGAAACCCCTCCAGGGGTCACGGGGACTCCACCACTGCCCTGGGCAGCCTGGGACAGCCCTGGACAACCCTTCCCATGAAGATATTTCTCCTCATGTCCAACTTAAACCTCCCCTTCCTCTTGTCCTGTTGCCTCTTGTTCCTTGGGGGCAGAGCCTGACCCCCCTGGCTCCAGCCTCCTGTCAGGAGCTGTCAGAGCCAGAAGGGCTCCCCTCAGCCTCCTTCTCTCCAGGCTCAACA
>VWZY01006900.1:488176-500785 GCA_013399075.1 Chloroceryle aenea
GAGAAGAGAAGAGAAGAGAAGAGAAGAGAAGAGAAGAGAAGAGAAGAGAAGAGAAGAGAAGAGAAGAGAAGAGAAGAGACAAAAGAAAAAGACCCAAAACAAAAAACCCAAACCCAACCCAACCCACATTTTATCAGAGTACATCTTAAAACCCCAGCCCCAAGATCTCTCAAGGCGACAAAGAAAACTTCTTGGCACACTTCAGACCCAGCTCCTCAGCTGTCCTGCTGCCTGGGAATCATGGCCACCATGGAAATGAGCTGCCTAGGAGAGGACCCCAGGGATGATGGATGTTGTCAGAGGTCTGCTTATCAGACCCAGCCAACATCAACCAGCCGGTGCTACCGTGATTATTTCCTCCAGCCATGCCCGTTTAGATGAACCACCTCCAGATGACTCACACTGTTTGCTCAGAATCTGGTAAACAGAAAAAAANTCCAAAGCAATGTGAAAACCAAAGAGGTGCTTAGAGAGGAATCTGCCTTTCTTTGGCCAGGTATTTGGATTTCCCCTACTAAGGCTCCAAACCATACAAATCTGTTGGACAAGCCCTGCGGAGCCAAGAGCCAAGCCATCATTTATCTCTGCCTTTAATTTAACCTACTACCATCAGCCCAGCAGAAAAAGACCCAAGGGACACTGGTCCTCAAGCTGAACTTGGTCCTAATCCCTCCAAACCAGATGGCAGGTGGTGTTTATATGCCCTATAATCCTTCCCATCTACCTGGAAGTCTGCGCCAAAGGAGAGAGGGAAAAACCCCTTCATCTCTGCCTCTTTTCCCAAGGCTTCGAACAACGCCAGGGGAAGATAAATTTAGTTCCAACTATTGCACCATCTCACATTATCAGCTAAAGGATTTTCACATCTCCTGCAAACAGCACAGGCAAGGGCTGCTCTTCCCCCTCCACCCCATGGTGAGATCTGATAAAGCCCTTGGGTCCCATCCGCCATCCAAGGGAGATGAGATAAGAGCTACAGCTTCCAGCAAGTCACCTTGAAGCTGATAACAGCCCTCTGCAAGACTCCTTGGAGTGTCAGCTCCACGCTAACGAGTTGGAACTAAGAAACCCACCGGGAGGCCCCGTGGATGGATGAGTTTGGGATATGGCTGTGATGGGAGAGCTCTTCACCACTTAACCTTGGGGTGGGTGACACGGGGAGGAAGTGGGTAGGGTTGGCCATGGCACAGCACAAACATTTACAAGCTGATTGAGAGGAGGAGGAGGAGGAGAAGGAGAAGGAGAGGAAAGAAAGAGGANCCCCTCAAAAATTACTTCTTTTCACCATTATCCGAGATGTGAGGACCACCTTTCCAACTCCACGGGAGCTGGGCATCCTCACTCACATCCTCCACCTGGGAGGTACAATTGCAAAGAGAGGTGCTAATGAGTCAGAGGCTTGATAAAATTAAAGCTCCCTGAAAATCTCCTTATTTAAGAAACCTCATTTAAGTCTCATAAAGTGTAGCCAAGCCCCCGGCAGCACAATGGGCTCGTTCAATAAAATAATTGCTTTTGGCAAAACGATGCTAATGACATCACCAGGGTGAAAATGCGTTTACAGAGCCATCTTCAGAGATTACTCCCTTTCTGTCACGGGCTAATGGGCTGGGAGAGCTCAAGGTGCTCACAGCTTCTGCTCCCTTGGCAGCACAGCCCACGCAGCCAGTGGATGAGGAATACAGGACTTGGGACCAGCTGGCATTAGTCACACAGGGGAGGAAAGCAGCCCCCTGGGAATGAATTTCTCCAGAGAGGGAAATTAACTCTGCCCTGATGAGACCACACCTGGAAGATTGTGTCCAGTGCTGGGCTCTCCAGTTCAAGAGAGATGGGGAAATACTGCAGAGTCCAGGGGAGGCTCTGAGGATGATGAAGGGGCTGGAACATGTCTCCTATGAAGAAAGGTTGAGAGAACTGGTGCTGTTTAGTCTGGAGAAGACTGAGAGAGAACCTGATCAATGTCCATAAATATCTGAGGGGTGGGTGTCAAGCGGAAGGGGCCGGTCTCTTTTCAGTGGTGCCCAGTAATAGGACAAGGAATAATGGGTATAAACTGGAGCACAGGAGGTTCCACCTGAACAGAAGGAGGAAGTTCCTTGGTGTGAGGGTGTCAGAGGCTGTGCCAGGCTGCCCAGAGAGGTTGTGGAGTCTCCTTGTCTGGAGAGATTCCAACCCCCCTGGCCACTGGGATGCTGGGCCCCCTGCTCTGGGTGACCCTGCTGGATGGAGCAGGGGGTGGCACCAGCTGATCTCCAGAGGGCCTTTCCAACCCTACCATTCTATGACTGACATGATAAAAGCTATAAAGTTTCAAGGCATCTTGAAAGGAGCTGACCAATAACAACACAAGAGCCAAATCATCTGGGGCACCTGACATTTTTTCATGGACAAGCTTCTGTTCAGATCTTGAGTGACACCATGCAAAGGCATCTTCTGCTTGGCCCTACCTGTCCTTCACACCCCTCTTCACCAAGGCTCATGCTGCCTCCCCTGCTGCCTTTCCACAGCACCGTGCCCTTACTGGCTGCTCTAGCCCAGTCCTACCCTCCACAGACACCTTCCCAGGTTTCATCCAGCCATCCATATCTGAGTCAATGTCACATTTTCTCTGCTGATATTGGTTGATTTACTTTCTGGTGCTGCATCACCAGAAGCATGGGGAAGGAGGGAGGGGATCCTGCCCCTCTGCTCCCAGGGTCTGGGGAGACCCCCCTGCAGTGCTGGGGCAGCTCTGGAGTCCTCAGCACAGCAGAGGCAGGGAGCTGGGGGAGCAGGGCCAGAGGAGCCCCAGCAATGCTGGGAGGGCTGGAACCCCTCTGCTGGGAGCCAGGCTGGGAGAGCTGGGGGGGTTCAGCCTGCAGAGGAGAAGGCTCCAGCTGGGGAGACCTTCTGGGGGCCTCTCAGGGCCCTGGCAGAAAACTGAGGACAGAGTTTTGATCCCTTCTTCATTCCCTAGGTGAAACACATCTTCTGAAACCACTAAGTTATATATGAAATTAAAATATCTTTGGAACTCCTACTGCAAACAAAGCTGTCTGAATAATCACTGCTCTAGCTCTGCCAAGGCAAAAAGATTTTTCTCAGCAGCTATAGTTTGGGATTAACCCGAAATGAGAATACTGCTGCACTCTCCAAAATAACAACAGAAAATCCTTTCAAGTCTTCCCTTTGCTTTTTTGTAGGTGAACAAAATGTTCCTTTGAAAGAAAACAAGAGGTCTAGGTCTTTCTATAAGGGGATTATCCTGATTTTTTAATAGAAATGGATGAAAATTGAAAGCAGTTTTGAAAACAAAAAGACCAAAGTAAAACTGAAAAGCTACAGTCTTAATATGTGGTTATTAAACAACTCAGTTATTTGATTTCCTTGTAGTCCCAGGTTGTTCTGCCTCCTGATTAAACTCAACCAGTTTCTGTTCCCTAAGATGACAAGCTCTTTTGCATTGCCATCAACCTCCCACATCCCCAAGAGCTCCAGCACTCCAGAATTTCAGCAGCAGCAGGAAGACTGCAAGGGCAGAACACACAGGGAAGAGAACCAGAAGAGCTCTCCAGCCAGTCTGGTTGTCTCCATCATCTCATTAGCAGAGTGTAGAACCTAGCACCAAATTGCTGAAGAGCTTTCACCAGCTACTTTTCCTCCTCTGCAAAGGACTGATGTGCTCCAGCATTGAAACATCCTCAGCTGCCATCAGGCCATTTACACCTTCCACCTTCTTCAAGGGAAGTTGGTTATTAGCTGCTCAGAGCCCCGTGGTTGCTGTTAACACCTCAATATATTGCTGTGGTTGACCCACTGAAAATTAACAAGTTGAACTGCTCAGGAAGCAAGCTTCATGGTAAAAGAACTGTGTTAAATGTGTTTATTATAAAATAGTTTAGGTTGGAAAAGTTCTTTCAGATCATTGCGTCCACCACTGCCAGGGCACCCCTGACCCCTGGCCCTCAGCACCACAGCTCCACGGGGGGCTTGGAAACCCCTCCAGGGGTCACGGGGACTCCACCACTGCCCTGGGCAGCCTGGGACAGCCCCTCACCCTTGGATCCTCTTGTCCTGTCACTTGTTCCTTAGGAGAAGAGCCTGACCCCACCTTGCTCCTTACCCCAACATGATCCTGAACCAGCTACTTGGTATTTTTCAGGATAAATGTTCCTTATACCCCTGCTGGAAAAGCTGCTCACAGATGAGGTGTACACGTGAAGGAGGTTCATTAGCCAGTTGCAACAATTTAATCTAAGTAAATAATAATGATGATGACAGTTTTAATATTTCATCTAACAGCCACATACTAAAACACTAATTACACTGAGTAAGACTCTTATCCCTCTATCTAAATATTTATTCTGCATTAATCAAGGCAGCAGGGGGGGGTGTGCCCACAGACCAGGAGGCCAAAGGCAGGTACATGCCAAGCACTGCATTTTGTTAACAGCATGAATATTGGCACCCAAAAACCTGGTGGAGAATTGTTAGCACCCTTTGGCAGGCAGTGGGGAGGAGAAGATGAAGATGAAGATGCTTTTACACAAAAAAACAGCAGAGGCAGGGAGCTGGGGGAGCGGGGCCAGAGGAGCCCCAGCAATGCTGGGAGGGCTGGAACCCCTCTGCTGGGAGCCAGGCTGGGAGAGCTGGGGGGGTTCACCATTACATCTAAAATACACAGTTCAGTGTTTTTCCCAGGCCACAGCCATGAGGTGGCACGCAGGAATGACATCCTTGCACCCAGGCGTGCAAGAAAATCCTACTTTTGTGATCAGTCCTGCAAAGGAATCAACTCCAGGCAGCTCTGGAGTGGGTACAGCAGTTCTGCTCCTC
Source organism: Chloroceryle aenea (assembly GCA_013399075.1). Classification (NCBI taxonomy): domain Eukaryota; kingdom Metazoa; phylum Chordata; class Aves; order Coraciiformes; family Cerylidae; genus Chloroceryle; species Chloroceryle aenea. The sequence continues at coordinate 492,995 of VWZY01006900.1, forward strand.
CTCTCCTACCAGGCTGCAGCGACAACTGGAGCTTTGGAAGCCCTGCATGACCAGCAGCTTTCTATTTCCAAAGCTGTTGTGCAAGTTTTGAGTGCATTTATCAGGAAACTCGGCTCCTCCACTGAGAAATTGCTTTCTCTGCTCACACATTAATTTTTCCTTCACTCCCAGCAAAGGAGGAATATTTTTTTTATTGGTCTCTTGAGCAACTTTTACATTCCGTTTGCCATTGTTCAACAACAATAAATCTCATCTCTGACTACCAGTAGGCAACGACTGCAGCTGCCCTGTTACAGCAAAGCACGTGAAGTTATTTACTCCAATTTGCATCAGCCTGAATTCCCAGCGCCTTGAAATGGGATGGAAAGAGATTAATTGCAATCATCTAAAAGCTCTAACGTGCTCTCTAACAGAGTCATCCCGGGGTATAAACGGCTGCTATTTGCCTTCCACCGTTGGGGGAAGAGCACAACTGAGAACAAGCCTTTTCTTTGGTATTACAGACACTGAAAAATTCCCTTTGGCTTCACCGCTGAGCCTTTCAAAGGTCTGGGAATGCTCCTCTAAAAGAAACAGCTCCTGCATTAAGCTGGTCCTTTGGAGATCAATTGAGGGGAGGAGTTGGTGCAAATCCTGCTCTGCCTGCAAAGCCTCTTTTGCTAAGGCTGCAAAGAGAAGACCATATATTGATGCTCTTCCTTCAATACTTGCGTGGCCTGGCTGAAGACCATAAATTTTTTGATGTGGCATTCCTTTGACAAAAGGTCTTTTAGAGCAAGTGCTATTAATTTCCCAAACAGAGCTATCTCTCAATTGCTCCCCAAACAAAGATTCATTTGAGACTGTCAGGAGAAAAGGAAGGAGGTTTGAATTCATCATTCCCTCCTGTTTGGTTTCTCCCACACATTTAGATCCCTCCAAGCTCCCTCCTTCCTCTCCACCTGGAGCACCAGGGAGAGCCAGACCCATTCCACATCCCTGCGTAATGCCAAAGTAAGTGCTGTTGGTGCACAGGGGTAATAAATAACACAGTGGGCTGAGAAACAGCCTCTTAGACCCAGATGAACAATAATCTACAGCCAGGGAGTATAACTTTGATGGAAAAGATATTTCTTACAGCACAGCAGGATGAATTTTGCTGATGATACCAAACTGAGGAGGGAAGAGAACACTCCAGAAGGGAGGGACACCCTGCAGACAGACCTGGAGAGGTTGGAAGAGCTGACTAATGAGAACCTTATGAGTTTCAACAAGGACAAGCATAAGGTCAAACATAATCCAGGGGTGCAGCAGAGGCTGGGATCTGCCTGGCTGGAGAGGGACCTGGAGGTCTTGATAGACAGCAAGATCAATAGGAGTGATCAGTCAGATGCCCCATCCCTGAAAAGGTTGTAGGTGAGGTTGGCCAGGGCTCCAAGCACCCTGCTCTGGCTGCAGATGGCCCTGCTCCCTGCAGGGGGTGGCACCAGATGACCTGGAAAGGTCCCTTCCCACCCAAACCAGTCTGGGATTCTGGTTATCCCACTCAGCACTGGTTAGGCAACCCTTAGAATACTGGTTTCAGTTTTGGTCCCTGCTCTACCCAAAAGCTGCAGACAGGCTGGAGAGGGTCCAGAGAAGGGCCACCAAGATGATCCAAGGACTGGGAAGCTGCCATGTGAGGAAAGGCTGAGAGAACTGAGTTTGCTTAGCCTTGAGAAACGAAGGTTTTGAAAGTTTTCTTTGGGGCTGCAAGGAAGCTGGAGACTTTTTTCACAAGGAGTCACAGGGAGCAGACAAGGGGTAAAGGGTACAAGTTACTCCTGGAAAAATTCCAATTAAACACAAGAGGAACATTCCAATCAGCCACTGGCATAACATCCCCCCCAGGGAAGTGATGGACCCCCCAGCATTGGACACTTAAGACTCAGCTAGACAAGCTGCTGGACTATCCTATCTAAACCACACTTTGGCCAAGATAGGTGGGTCCAGAGAACCCCTGAGGTCCCTTCCCAGCTGGTATCCTGTGGTAAACAGCAGAAAGCATGGTCCCACTTAACCAGAAATACCTGCTTGTCCAACAGCTTCACTCCACCTTGAGTTTAAACCTCCATCCTGGGGTGCACTGGAGCCAGCAGGACCAAGACCTTGTTGTCCATTCCCAGGTACACCGAAGAGACTCCCTCAGCAACCTCAGCAAAGGATCAGTTCCCTCAAAACAGGAGCATGGGGGCAGGACAAGCTTATAAATGTAGCTGGGAGCAGGAAAGAGCTTTCAGCTGGAGGGAGGATCACTCTGGCTTGATGTTCCTCCAGCTGCTGCTATTTGTCACCTTCCCCTCGTAAACAAGCTGTGGTGGGGACCTCATTCCCTGCCAGGGCTTTGAGCATTGGGTTTACATCTCCTCTGACAGGTCCATCAGTATTAAAACTGGACACCTGAATGTTCCCATAGCATTAATAGGTTTTGGGAGCCTCTGCAGCTTTGACCTTGCCTGGGAAAAAGGGTAAGAATCCATCAGGAGTTTGTCAGTGTCAAACCTGATGCCTGAGCAGGTTTCTTTCCAGGTGAATCGTTTATCAAGAGAATGAGAGGAACAAAAGAAAAAAAACCCCAATCCCTGTCAAAACAACAATCAAAAGCATGAAAAAAACCCCACCACAAAATAAAGTCCCCAAACAAAGGAGCCAGAGCTGCAAACCCCGGGTCCTTTGCACGCCAAGTGACTCACGCTGCGTTAGCAACAAAGGCTTCAGAAAATAAATCAACAGCCACTGAGAGCATGGCTGGGGTGGAGCAGCAGATGACTTCCCAGTGGGGGGGCCATGGGCTCTGGTGCTGATTGCCAGCCCCTCCATCACCCCAACTTGCTGCATCATAGAATCAATCAGATTGGAGAAGACCCCCGGAATTATCAAGTCCAACCATTAACCCTGCTCTGCAAAGTTCAACTCTAAACCATGTCCCTCAGCACCACATCTAAACGACCCTTCAGCACATCAAGGGATGGTGACCCAGCCACCTCCCTGGGCAGCCTATTCCAGTGTGTCCATCATCAGATGAGCTTCTCTTTGCTTCTGTTCCAAGCAGGCTTTTCACTTATTGTTGTTCCCTCCCCAGGCATCTCAGGGAGGTTCACACTGGATTAGAAAACTACTTCTACCTTAGTGGCCGAGATGTCCTGTTGGGAGAGAACAAGGGGGGATGGTTTGGAAGTGGCCGAGGGAGCTTGAGCCTGGAGAGCAGGAGAAATTGTTGGTGCTGAGGGTGGGGAGAGCCTGGCCCAGGCTGCCCCGAGAGGTGGTGGCTGCCCCATCCCTGTCCCCATTGCAGGGGAGGTGGCCGGGGCTCTGAGCACCCTGCTCTGGCTGCAGAGGTCCCTGCTCCCTGCAGGGGGGTTGCACTGGGTGACCCTGTCAGGTCCCTTCCCACCCAAACCAGTCTGGGATTCTGTTTAAAGATGACAGGGTAAGTTCAGGTGCTTGTGGCTCTAAATGGGCTCAGCTGCAGATCTGGCCCAGAAGGATTTTATTACTCTCCCTGGAGCTCAGGCTGTGCTCCACCACAGTGAAACAGTGAAGAGGCTTTTAAGCATCCCTGTATTACACCTCCGTGGACTTTGACGTCCTTCAGCTTGCTCACCAGGCAAAGTGGCCTTGTTGCTAATGAGAACAAGGGCTCTTTCTTGCCTCGAATGCCATAACAACTTCTTAAAACCCTCTTCAGCTCCTGAGAACATCCACCCTCTCTGGGCAGCCTGTTCCAGTGTCTTCACCCCATTCCTTGATGCCTTTGCATAATTTTTGACTTCCTGCAAGCCATATTTATTCACCAAGAGCTTCCCTTTATCCTGACTCTGTAGGTTTCTGATCATTTCTTGCTGGCAAGAAACAGGAGCATCATCCAGGTCCTACACGAGGAGGTGGAGCAGCTGGAGAGAAAGGGATTCATTTTTTTTTCTCATGATCAGCCCTATATCACAAAATTTTGTCCAGGCTGGGACTGGAAATTGCCAGATTGTGATCAATAAACCTCAAAGGGAAATGAGAACTCTTTTAAGCTGCATTTTTGGGAAGGAATGGAAACACAGCGAGCACAGAGCTGAAAAGCATCACTTGGGAGAGCAGTCAAACCACATTAGGAGGTGAAGGAGTGACAGGAACAGCTTTAGGTAATTTTAGATTCACGTAACAGATCAATGAGAAGAAGGAAACCTGCTTTTCAACCAGAGCTGATTTGTGTGTAGGCAAAGAAAAGGATGATAATGGCAACATTAGAGAGGTAGAAATGTCATGTAAAATCCCACTCAAAAATTACCATTTGGAGGACAAACCAAACCAAACCAATTCCCCTGCCCCACACAGCCAACCCTCTGCTGACCCACCTGCTGAGGTCAGCTTCACAGGGATGCTCAGAGGTACTAAGGTGCGTGTCCTGCCCCGTTCAGTGCTCCCACAGAATGTCTCAAAGAGCTATTTTCCATGAAAACTCATCATTTCATAGAGGTACAAATCTCTTCTATGGAGGATCTTGGTGTCCTCCAAATACCTGTCGAGTTTTGACCAGTGTTGGTGACTCGTGGGAAGAGAAGTTCAGCTGTGCAAGGACTTTTTGGCAGCTTGTTATAATTAAATGATTAATTAACCTTTCTAATTTTGCTCTTTTCATTTCCTTCATCATTTCAATCAAATATTTATGTATCTATAAATAGATGTATTCAGTCCTCTCAAAAATCTAGCCCAAAAGATGCAGCCTCCAAGGCACAACCAGGGGCTGAATCCTCCCACAGCACAACGACACTGAGCAGAACCTCCCAGCTCACTTCCCATCGCCTGCTCCAGTGAGGAGCTTTTCTACCTGCACATTGCAACAGCCAAATGAAAACCACATTTTCCTTCTGTGTCCTTGGCAAAAACCCAGTGCCTCCGACCCCTGAAAATCCCAGAGACCTTGTGGGCTTAATTGATTTGATTTTGTGGGCTGGCAAACTTTGCAAGGTTCAGTCTGAATGCACGCTGGGCCAGTATATAAACTTAATAAAAAGATGATTCAGGGGTTTATAATTCCTAAATGGCTTGCTAGGGAAAAGTCACGGGGTACTTTCAAAGCAATGTTCTGAACAGCACCTGGTAAGGCAACCTACAAAGGTAAAAAAACTTTACCACTGCTGTAACAGTGCCCGTACTCATCCAAAATTACACAAAATATTTTGTTTTCCACTGGTAATGTTATGCCACATGCCTCTAAAGTTCTGGTAACTGCATAAAAAACACTATCCCTTGTTATGTCACAACAGGACCTACTAAAGTCTGTCCCCAGAGGGAACAACAGCATCCCGACAGGAGGTTGGAGCCAGGGGGGGTCGGGCTCAGCTCCCAAGGAGCAAGCAACAGGACAAATGGAAACAGCCACAGGTTGACCCAGAGCAGGTTCAGGTTGGAGCTGAGGAGAAATGTCTTCCTGGAAAGGGTTGTGCAGGGCTGGCCCAGGCTGCCCAGGGCAGTGGTGGAGTCCCTGTGACCCCTGGAGGGTTTCAAAGCTGTGGTGCTGAGGGCCATGGGTAGGCCCAGCTCCTGCACCATTAGTTACTTGGATTGTCATGAACCAAAATGCAGAGCCAGCACCTGCTTTATCTCACATGAATTTGTCCAATTAACAACCTGGAGAAACATATTAAAGTTCCCTTCCTAAGTTTTTTTTTCCCCCAAGCCATTAAGAGTCCAAATTCAGCCAGAAAAAGAATTGCACCAAGGTCACCCTGGACAGAAGTTCTCTGTGGAAAAACTTGAGTCTCTTCCTCCTTGGTTCAGAGCAGAGCAAACAGATGTGATGATGTTTAATCTCTCCTGTAAGATTCATTTGAACTAACTAGCTGACCCAGTGCCACGGCTGCTAATTACCTCCCAGACTTCAAAAGCTCCATCTTCAGAGCCTAGCAAGGTAAGGAAGAGTGAATAAGGTCAGGCTGGATGGGGCTCTGAGCAACCTGCCTGAGCTGAAGATGTCCCTGCTTATTACAGGGGGGTTGAAACTACATCATCTTTAAAGGTCACTTCCAACCCAGACCAGTCTATGATTCTATTATCTTCATGTTACTGCTAAGAAAATGAGGTACTAGGATATTGAGTGATTAGCCTGAGGTCACAGAGGAGAAAGAAAAAAAGACCAGTCCTGAAATTCCAAGGCTTTTTGGGTGCCATCCTTCCCCAGGGAGAGGTGGCACTCCCAGCCTCCTGCCTGGCCCTCACCTCATCACCAGGGGACATGGAAATGGGAAGATCCTCCTAAATTAGGACAGTGTGAGAGGGTCAGGCTGAGATACATGCATCTCTAAGGGTGGGGTTTTTTTTCCCCCTGATTTAAATAAGGAGTTGTTTGCTGCCACCTCGGGAGGCAGCTGGTGGAGGTTGCTTGGTGGAGACATCACTTTCTCACTTGATTTTGCTTTAGGGTGTTTGTCTCCATCAGGTATAAAATGTTCCAGCTGCAACTGTAGAGTCACACTTTGCAAATGAAGGGAAAGAACAGCAGAAGCCAGACACTGTTAAAGGCACAACTATTTATCCCAATGTTCTTTCTGTAAGTAGAGAGAAGGGAGGGAAAGTTGGGGGGAGGGAGCCCAGGCAATGAATGAACATCTTTATTCCAAATGGAAATACCTGTGGTTTCCATGAAAAAACAAGAATCAGGCCCTGAAAGCATGGGGATGATAAATGATGACAGTGGATATGAAATCCAAGGGTAGGAGACCAGATGTTCCTTTCTGCCTCTGCCCCAGGCAGGGTGGCTATCCGTGATCACCCCAGAGCACTGAGGGGCTCGAGTTCCTGATGGAGCTCCTCAGATCCCCAGCACCAGCTGACGGGGTGANCAGCTCCAACCTGAACCTCCCCTGGTGCAGCTTGAGGTTGGTTCCTCTTGTCCTGTCCCTTGTTCCTTGGGAGCAGAGCCCGACCCCCCTGGCTCCAGCCTCCTGTCAGGAGCTGTCAGAGCCAGAAGGGCTCCCCTGAGCCTCCTTTGCTCCAGGCTCCACAAGCCCAGGGCCCTCAGCTGCTCCTCACCCCCCTTGTGCTCCAGCCCCTTCCCCAGCTGATGGGGTGGACTTTGCCTCCCACAGCTCCACCAGACAGAGGTCTGATCCATTCACCTTTGGACCATCTGATGAAGTCCTGTATTTTAGGTGCCTTTCACATGGCTTCTTATTCATCGATTGGCAGCATCCAAAACGAGTTCCTCCCACCAGCACCAGCTCGGGGCTCCCACCATCAGGTACCATTCAGGTACCTTTTCAATCCTGACAGGCAACAGAACTCGCAGCGCTATTAGCAACACAAAGACTACCAGGCTAAATAAACCCCCTGGAGAGCTGCACATATGGCTTGGCATGATATTGATCTTGATTTCCAAAATACACCTTCCCAGCCTCTACCTTCCCTCATCCTCACAGCTCCGCCAATTAGAGGGGGAAAGGGAGGAACGTGGGATAACACGGAGCAGCTGAGGAGGATTTTCGAGTGACAGAATTCCTCTGACAAAACAGCAATTAAAAAAGTTTAAAAAAAGCAAGAGCAAAAAACCTTCATGGCTGTTCCCAGCACCAACAGATGTCCTTCAAACATTCATCTCAACAAATACTGCAAGGGTTATTGTGAAGTGTTAGGAAGTGATGGGAGGCAGTTGAACTGTTCCACTTGGTCCTTTCATCCGTGCTCGTAATTAAGAAACATGGAAAATATGGTCAATAAACCTCCAAGGATAAAAAACCCCAACACCCTGAGACTTGATTGGGATGAAACCTGCAGAAAGAAATA
>VWZY01006900.1:500813-520092 GCA_013399075.1 Chloroceryle aenea
TCTTATCTACTCACTTATCACTTTCTGCACAGGATAAACTGATGTTGTTTAGAGGATGGAATAAAATGCTTGGCACGGTGTTTGACTTTGGGGCTCTGGAGCAATCCCCCCCTGCCAGGCTGGGTGCAGAGCTGAGCTCTTCTCCCCAGCCCAGGTCACCAGCTCTCAGGAGATGTGGGACAAGGTGGCTTTAGTGCCAGGATACCCCTGGCTGACTTTTCTTCAGCAAAATTTATCTGGTCTAAGGACTCTTGTCCATCAAAATCATAATTAGTCATTGCCAAGAGCAAGTTCTTGGTGCCAAAAAGCTTTGAAATGGTAAAGCCCTCTTTTTTATGATATCCTTAAAATGAAATATCCATTTTTAATTTAAACTTATTATTTATTATAAATGTGCTTTGAAGTAAGCGAAGGGATCCAGCCAGAAGAACACAGACAGATGTCTTCAGAGAATACCAGCTTAGAAGGGACTTCAACAATCATCCAGTCCTCTTTAACTTGCCAGCTGATGCAAAACTCAACTTCTTCCTGCCCTTACCTTAAGCAAGCATTCAAAACTTGACCATCTGCAGATAGCATCGAATGGTTTCGACTGGAAAGCATCATACAGATCATTTAGTTTCAACCACCATGCCATGGCCAGGTTGTTCAAAGCCCCATCCACCCTGGCTGTGAACTCTTGACCTTCAAGTCCCTCTGGAAGGATGGTGGAAAAGATGCCACCAAAGCCAGGCTCTTCTCCCCAGGGTGGTGGCACCAAATGAGGGAAAAAAACCAAAGCAACCCAACAAGCTCAAAGGACCTGGGGTGAAATTTAGCATCCTTTGAAAAATCCCTTGCATGGGAAGGAGGAGTGAAGGGATTAGGGAGGGAAATGTCACCATCTGAGCTTGTCTTGGACCGCAGAGCCAGGAGGCGACCGAGGCTCAGCTGAATATTTAGCAACTATTTACAGCACGCTGGGTTGAATATCTCATGAAAACATTAAATTCCACACCCTCACTGGGCAGCCCCAGAAAAGCAGAAGGCTCCAAAAAGCCTTTTATGTATTTAGAGCTTTAAAACATGATGCCTACGAGAAAATCCCTGTAGATTAACTGGAATCTGAATGCGGACACGCTCGCTTAAACCTCACCGGGAAACTTAATCAAGGGAGTTTAAACCTTTGGGTGTGATTCCTGCTCCTGACATTTCACCCTCCTAGGAAATCCCTGGAAGGGTTTGGGGTCAGGGCAGCTGAGTAGACCTGTAACAGATGCTCTGATAAACCCCCTCCCTCCCCAAAGGGAAGAGAAAGGGAATTGAGGGAGAGAGACTTGACCCCTAGGAAAAGGAACAGCTTTAATGACAATGAAAATAATGATAATAAAAATAGAATATATAAAAACAGATTAAAAAAATAGTACCCAACCCACACCACCCAACAGCAATTACATCACCACTGATGCTGTGGAGCAGCACCCGATGGGAACTGTGTTCAGGAGCTGGATTCTGGTACTGGATTCAGGAACACACAGACTGGAATTGAAGGCAGGACAGAGTCCTCCTCAGATGCCAGCCAGGGAAGAAGGGGAAGAAACCAGAAGAGCTGAGCAGCAAAGCCAGGCAAGACCAAGATACCATCCCTGGGCTGGGATCCCTTGGTCAGTTTGGGGTCACCTGCCGCATGCCTTCCTCCCTGAAGACGCCTCCTTTTCCTTTCTGCACCCCCAGCATGGTGCAGAAGATCCAGCAGACCTTGTTCTGCACCCCAACCTTGGTACCCACTGCCCATGGGGTGTTCTCCCTGCTGGGAGCAGCCCCTGCCCGTGCCAACAGCTGCTGCCTGCAGCCAGGGCAGGGAGGGAGAAGAACTGAGCATGTTCCCCACGGTGCATTTTCACCCCAATTAACAATCTGATGTTTTTCAGGTAAATACAACTAAAACCAGAGTGACTTGCACCCCTTTACTGTGGGGCCAATGCTGCTGGGGACCCTCTCCCCAAAGACACATTTATTCTGGCACCCACTGTCAACTTGGGATGAAAATCATCCTGAGAAGGGGCTCAGGGACCTGGGCATCCTCAGGGTGTCAAGGGCACCCCAAGGTGCCTATTGCTCCTCACTGATGAACTGCTGCTGTCATAACACTAAAATAATCACTGATATTATTAATAATCTTAAGAATAAGATGCTGTTCATTAACAGTTGTTAATTATTTGCCATCAGAAAGGGCCATGTTTGCTCCACGCCTGGTTTCCCGGCAGCCCGTAGCAAAACCAAACCCGCCCTGATTTACGAATGGGGAATGGAGCAGCTTTTTCAGACTCGATTTGACTGTGATATAAATCAGCTCCCGAGCTCTCTGCTCAGGAATGAATTACTTGTTAAGGGAATAAATATGTATTAGCAGATCAGACGTGGATAAGTCGCTCGGCACGGTGCTCGCAGGGTACGAGTCCTGTTCCTGTGCACGGGATCGGCCGGCTCTGTTTCCTCCTCTCTGCAGCTGAGCTGGAGNTACAGGCTTGGAGGCATGGATGGTTGAAGGTCTGCTGTTGCCCCACCAGAAGGTGATCAGCTGGGCTCCCACAGCTCCTAACACAGCTTTGTCTTCTCAGCTGGCTGTCCCAAGACCCTTCTCCCGGGCTGCCAGAGCTGCCATCAAGTCATCGAGGTCTCAGAGAAGGCACAGCCATTGCAGATGGGCACAATTCTGAACAGAACTGGTCCAAGGCTGCAATTTTTCTCCAAGAAGAAACTCTGCCTTCATGACCAGCTTTTGCTTCCTTCAAGCTTTTTTGGCTTAGCTTCATTATGCTTCCTTCAGCCCTGGGAAGTCCTCCCATCTCCATGGCAAACGTGCCTGAGATCTCTCAAATCCCAGCGCATCGGCTGCCGCACCTGGAAAGAGATAACAGAGAGTTGATGCCCGACGTGTCGAAAGCAGAGACAGCATTTCAGCAGATGACACTCTACCAGGAACCCCGGTGTGAATCAGCAAGAACACATGTTTTCAATGATAACAGCTTAAATGAGTCTTTAATCTTTCACACACCAAAAAAAAAAGAGAAGAACAAANGACCTGAGCTGAGCCTGCACAGGCTATGTTCCCCTCTGGTATTTCTTCAGGGGAGCTGGAGGCAATGCTGGGAGGGCTGGAACNCCCACCCGACCTTCTTCTTGCCAACGACCAGCGTTGGAAGAGCCGGTCTAAAAATAACAACCCAGAGAAACCCAATGCATATTTTAAAGTGTAATAATGAATTGAGTTTTCTCGTTTAATCTTCTCCAAATAATGGGGGAAATTGGACATGGCAACTATGAAATGAAATATTGACTATTCACTTCCAATAAAACAGTGATTTCTTCTACTTGTCGCAAAAGATCCAGGGACCGCGGCCCCATCCAGGGATGCCTGGCAAATTAGAGGGAAAAACTGGGGTTTATAAAATAAACAGCAAAGAAATGGTTGAGGGAACAAAGGAAATTTGGTTCACCATGAATGTGACACTTGGGAGGGGGTTTAATTGAGTGCAGGGTGAAAATAAAGGTAAAAAATAATTGAATAACATCACCTCAACCCACCAATCCAACCTGGCCAGATCCCTCTGTAGAACCTCCCTGCCTTCAAGCTGAGCAACACCCCCATCTAAAATATTCAGATCAAATGAGGAGGGGGAGAGCAAAGGATGGGAGAGTCCAACACAGCACAGCCACCGCTACAGGGTCAGGCACTTCCCTCAGAGAAGAAAAACCAAACCCAAACTAAAAACAACCCCAAAACTCTTGGGAAAAAAAATTATAGAGAAACCCTGAGGCTTTGCCTTTTTATTTCTGGCTGGGTGATTTGCCAGAGCATCTTCTGCCAGCCACCTTCACCTTTTCCTTCCCCTTACAAAGGCTGTTGGCTGGTGTCTGCTTGTTGGTTTGGTGGTTGGTTGGGTTTGTTTTTCAAGCTTTTGGCACAGGGATGAAAAGGGGGCAGCAAGTTAACAAATGAGACACGTTCCACCTGGACAAGCCATCAAAAAGCTCACTTGACTTGGTCACATCATAACCAACCCTCAATGACTTGGTACGTCCCTAAATGATGGAAAGCACCACTCAGATCTCATAAAATGTTTTCCTGAGAGTAAAGCAGATCTAATAGCCCTATTTCTCATTAAAAAGGTCAACGCAGTGAACATCGGATGCTGTAGAACTGTCTGATTCAATTTAGTGGGTCAAGCTTCACTAATCCAATGCCCTGGTTGGTCTGAATTCATTTCTGCTGAGGGAGAAAAAAAAAGGAAAGAAAAAAGGGGGGAAAAAAAAAGGCATTTTTTCACATTTAACATCCCCAAAGTGATGCCATGAACCATGACTTTGGCACCACAGAAGACTCATGGGGTTGAAACAGCTCTGCTATGAGGCCAGGCTGAGAGAGTTGGGCTCTGGGGAGACCTTCTGGTGGCCTTTCAGTGGACACTAATATTTATACATCCACCTATGTTTATAGAGCTGTGTCCAGGTGGCAAGGGCTGTAGGACCTTGAGAGGAGGTTCTTTGAGCAAGCAGTGAAGGAGAAGGGTCCAACTCATGGGGAAGGGACATCTGGAAGTGCCAACCTGCTGGGGAGCATCATTCCCATGGGAGCACTGTGCAGGAGCAGCCTCCCCCCACATTTTCAGTGTAAGAGATGTTGACCTTTTATGTGAAACTCGTTTTTAATATAAATATTTTCTAGTATGTATTGAGGAAAAACATTTACATTTTGACCTTTCAGAAATGAAGCAGTTTGGGTTTATCCGAGACAGCTTTTTATCAGAGAACCAAAACATCCCTCTTTGGGGGAATTTCATTCCTGGTGTGGGAAGAAGATGATTTCCAAACCCCTGGTGGAATAGGGAACCCCACCACAGGGAGGAGAGCTTTGTGTTCTCTTCCAGCTCCTTAAGTACACCAACTAATTTAACCACCAAACTCACCTTCCCAGCTGCTCCCTCATTAGGAGTTGAAAATACAAATTAGGAATCTACAGAAATCATAACCTATGGACACCAGGTCTTCCTTAAGGGCCTGCACCACAGCACCTATAGGTACGTGTGCACAGGGGAGATTTAGACTGGAGAGGAAGACAATTTTTTTCATGCTGAGGATGGGGAGAACCTGGCCCAAGCTGCCCCATCCCTGTCCCCATAGAAAGACCAAGCCAAGAAGGGCTGATTTCCAGAGCCTGGCAGCAAAACAGCTTCTTTAGGCTGAGGGCCACTAAAAAGTCCAGCTGCATGGAAGCTGCATAATGCAGATGCAGCAAGAAAGGAATATTCTATCTAACCTCACCCATCTATTATTTACATAGTACTCTCAATCTGCTAAGAATTCAGAATTTGACATTTCCATGCTCTCAGACATCACTGTTTACAAAGATTTTGCCTTTGACTATTTCCTCTTTGCACTCTTAACTTCAACACATCATCAACCCCACAGGACAGCCTCTAACAGCAATCCCAAGCAGGGAATGTAAAAGCATCTTGAACAGCAGCAGCTGCACCGTGAACCAGGAGCTCTCCACCCTCACCAGAAGAGGTTGCCCTCAAATTTACTAAAGGTTTCAGAAGAGCTTCAAAGTTCAACACTGTTTGCAGCAAACCTGAGACGAAGCCAAAAGCCTTTAATCCCACATTACCAGGAGCTCTGGATGAAAATGACTTTGCCATTTGCTATAGATTTTGATAAAGAAGCAAATTCAAGGTTGGGGATTTTTATTTTATTTTTTTTAAGCAGGGAAAAAAACCCAACCAGCCATGTTCCATCTTAAGCTCAAATAGTCATCAAGAGCAACAATTAAAATTCCTGCAGCTGGAGCCAAGCTCTGCTCGCAGCCTGGGCTTCTCAGCCCACAGGGGTATTGATTGGGAGAATTGATTTTGCATATAAATTAAAAAAGGTGCAATCATTAAAGCATAGAAGATTCAGTTATAAGGGCAAAACCCAACGTCTCGTGCGAAGAGACTGCACCAGGCTGAGATTTAAGGTGGAGGGGAGATTCCCAACACCCGCTGGCTCTGGGTAGGGCTCAGGAGAGCAGGTCAAATAAAAACCTTGATAAAAACAAGATGGGACCTCTCTGATGAACGTGGTAACCAAGGGGCATTCAGGAAACAGATTTTCTTCACAGTATTTCCCACCTTCCACTCCCAGTCTCCCTCCATAATGCTCCAGTAGTGGGAATCCCTATCAGGTCCTCTCCCTGTGGAAGGTCAGCTCACAGACCCACAGATGCTCCCTCCAGGAAGACTTCAAACTTCTAAATAAAAATAGAGAGATATATTAGTGAATCCCAGCCTGGTCTGGGTGGGACCTTGAAAGGTCCCATCTGGTCCAAGCTCCTGCAGGGAGCAGGGACCTCTGCAGCCAGAGCAGGGTGCTCAGAGCCCCGGCCACCTCCCCTGCAATGGGGACAGGGATGGGGCAGCCACCACCTCTCGGGGCAGCCTGGGCCAGGCTCTCCCCACCCTCAGCACCAACAATTTCTCCTGCTCTCCAGGCTCAAGCTCCCTCGGCCACTTCCAAACCATCCCCTCTTGGCCTGGCCCAGCAGGAACAGATCCAAACTCTGTCCCCATCTCTCTGCCAGGCCCCTGCCAGTCCTGAGAGGCCCCCAGAAGGTCTCCCTGGAGCCTTCTCCTCTCCAAGCTGAATAAACTCAACTCTCCCAGCCATATCTGCAGCAAAGCAGCACTGCTGGATGGATTGGAGAATTAGGATACAGTGGCCACAGTGTTGACATTTTTAAATAAAACCTCTCCAGCAGACAGTGTAATGAAGAGAGCTACCTTATTAAAAATTAAATAGAAATGGCAAATTACCCCTAAGCCATTTCACAAACATGCATTAAGCGCTCTGACAAATAGTATATTAATAAAACTCACCAGCAGCCAGCACAGTAAGGGAAAAGAATGTTAACAGCAAAAGTAAATAAGACTTTTTCCCCACCACCACTTATGCAGCAACAAAAAAACCCTGATGAACTGATGGGTAAATGAGTTAAAAGCCGAGATGCAAAGAGAGACTTCAGATTGTTAGATCCGCGGGGCAGAAATGGGCTTGGTTATTTTGGCCAGGAGTGAGGGAGGTTCTCCTGCTCAGGCCACCTCCGGAGTATTGGATCCAGTTGTGGGCTCCCCAGTTCAAGAGAGACAGGGAACTACTGGAGAGAGTCCAGCAGAGGCTGGGAAGCTGCTGAGAGGCTGGAGCATCTGTGTGGCCAGGCCAGGCTGAGAGCCCTGGGGCTGTGCAGCTGGAGAAGAGCAGCCTGAGAGGGGAGCTGAGCAATGCTGAGCAAGAGCTCAAGGGCCCTTGAGGGGGCAAGAGGAGGGGGCCAGACTCTGGTCAGGGGTGCCCAGGGACAGGACAAGGGGCACTGGGCACAAACTGGAACCCAGGAGGTTCCACCTGAGCAGGAGGAGAAAGTTCCTTGGTGTGAGGGTGTGAGAGGCTGTGCCAGGCTGCCCAGAGAGGTTGTGGAGTCTCCTTGTCTGGAGAGATTCCAACCCCCCTGGCCACTGGGATGCTGGGCCCCCTGCTCTGGGTGCCCCTGCTGGATGGAGCAGGGGGGTGGCACCAGCTGATCCCCAGAGCTCCCTTCCAACCCCACCAGTCTGTGGTTCTGTGACACCAGGATGAACTTGAGCATCCCCCTGCACAGCATTTGTGACGAGTGCTGGGTCTGGGCTCCCAGTCCAAGGGAGACAGGGATATATTGGTCATCTTCTGGACAGAGCTGAGCACTAGAGAAGGTCACCCAGAAAGTGTGTGGGGTCTTCATCCCTGGAAATATTAAAAATCCAACTGAACAAAGTCCTGCTTCTCCTTGAGCAGAGGTGGAACTGGACAAGCCCCAGAGTTACCTTCAACCTCAGCCATTCTGCCTTTCTCTCCTGCTGTCCTCAAAGGCTGGAGGGAAGGATGGGGAACTGCTTGGCTCCATGAGCTATTTTAAGCTCCAGATTAAACTGTGGACTTCACTAGGATGAAGATAAAATCTTCAAGGGAAGATTTCCAGCAGAAAGCTGGAAAAGTCATATTTTTGTTATTATTATCAGGCTGTCAGAGAATAGCTCATTCTGGCCAGGTCTTTAACACACAGAGCTATCATTAAGGAGACCCAGATACGATGGGAACCCGTGGGGTTCCTACTTACCCAGATCAGGGAATTACCTCCAAATCTCTAAGACAACAAATGCTACACAGGGACCTCATCCATATAATCCAACTCCAGCTGTTAACCAGAGCTATCCTCTCATACCACAGAGAAAATCGACTCTAAATCTTGTTTCCAGTGGTGCTACAGTCACAATCCCTTCCCTGGTTTCCGACACAGTGACAATTTCTGGGGCGGGTTTTAGAGCAGCCCTTTCTCAGAAGCCAAGGAAGGTTTCTCCTGCCAAATCATTTCTCCTAACAAAGGTAATTATTAGCTAAATCTTGCCCAAACGAGAGTGGAGAGGTCTCTGACAGAGGGAGGCTTAAAAAGAATTAACTGGTTGAGGGAATAGTGGTTGTGATCTTCAGGCTCTGCAGAAGCCAAGCTGGAGCCAACCAGGAAGCACCAGGGGTGGTTCAGAGCACGTATCAAATGTATCTACAGGTCACACATGGAAATAAAAGACAACACACAAATAAAAGACATCACAGAAAGCTCAGATGTGTCTCCCCAAAGCTGCTGCTCTTGCCATGTGGTGCACACACCACTTAACATCAGCTATGGGGATCACAAGCCCCATGGAGAGGATCCTACCCCAGCAGCATCCCACCCCACCTAGCTCTCTTCAGTCAAAAAGTCTGATTAAAGAAAGAGTGAAATACATTATTTCCCAGTTTTTCTGCCTGCTTCACCAATGCCTCATCCCGTGGTGGCAGGAGGGGCTGCAGATGAGCCCTAAGTGCATATAATAACTGTAATAAGTTAATGAAATAACTATCAACTCCCCAAAAAATCCCTCTTTTGTTCCCAGCTCACTCAGTTACGTCAGCACCTATCAAGAGGGAGTGATTGACAGGCAGCTAATTTTGCTGTCAGCTCACACACAGCTTTTGGGGAGCTGCCCACCATCCCCACCTGTGGCACCACAAACTCCTGCAGATCCCCACTGGTCACTTGTTCTCCAAATCACTGGGCTATCAGCAATTCCCTTGCCTGACGTGTTCCCACACACCCCAACAATAACACAAATCTCCCCTCTGCCATTTCTTTTCCTTTCTGCCTTTTTTTCCCCCCCAACACAAAAATAACACCCCCAGTAAAACCATCCCTGCTCCTACCAGGTTCCTATTTGACTTGGGCAGCACAGGTTACATAGCAACCTGTGGGATATTATTTTAAATGAAGTGTTACCTCAAGCAGAAGATGCAAAGGGAGATGCCCAGGTTTTGAGGGGCTCTCAGTGACTGCAGCCATGGCCTGGAGATAAGGAGCATCAGGCTTGGATGAACCCTGGGAGATGAAACATCCCAGGCAAAACTTTCAATTTCTAGGAGGTGGAATAAAAGTCTCTATCAGAGCACGGCTGGGGTGAGGGCACAACACCTGCCCAGCCCCATCAGTGACAATATGAAATAGGCACTGTCCTTTCTGCCAAGGTCCTTCTCACATCCTGAGGAGCAGGAGGGCAAAGCAACAAGCCTGTGACCAGCCCAGGTGGCATCCTACCAGTCACCTTTAGGTTTTTCCCTCCTCATATAGCTACTGCAGCTGAGTTCCTGTACCATTTTCCACTTGTCCTGCCCCATTTGCAGACTATCCAGTGACATTTCTCTTTTAGAAACATTCCAACCAGCCAAACTGTAAAATACTGCCAGCAAACTGAGCCAAACCAGCTCAGGGCTGGAGTTTCACTGTTCTTATATCGTGGTGTGCAAGAGCAGCCTGGGCAGATCAATCTCTGTTGGGTGAGTTCAGCCCTACCAGCCTCACCAAGAAACCCAGTCCTGGAATAGCTTCTGTCCCAGCTCCCAGGCAATTCAGAGAGTGGGTTGGGTTGGAAGGGTCCTCAAAGACCATCTAGTCCCTGCCACAGGCAGAAACACCTTCCACGAGACCAGGGTGCTCAGAGCCCTGTCCTACACAACCTCAAACACTCCCAGTGACAGCCTGGCTCATACTCACCCCCCCATCTCCTTTGAACCCCCTTTCATGGTTTGTTTTAGTGACCTTGGAGCTGGGCTTTACTCTAAGACCTGACCTAGGTTGCCCTCCTTTGGGTCTAAAGGGAGTCTGAGCACAGGGTGTAAGATTTTCGAGGTCAGGATGTTCAACCTTGGTCTTGAAGCCTTTGAAATGAGAAAAACCAAACAGCTCTTTGGCACACCAGGAACCAAATCACCCAGGGAGGATCCTGCAGCCATGCCAAGCATCTCCACACAACCCAAAGGTGAACCAGGGAATTCTTTGGGATGCTGCAGGCAAGTAAGGACATTCGACCAGCATTTTGGATCCAGCATCATTTCTCAAGACACATTTACCTATCAAATGCCATGAACTCCCCCACCTTCACCTCTAAGCCATACTGACACCCCATTAAAAATGCAGCTAGCTCCTCTTTGGCGAACAATTATCTCATTCAATGGCTTGATTCACTGATATCTTAATGACAGCCTCCCCTGTTGTTGTTTTTTTAATGTTTAAAATATGAAATAAATGAGCCCTGTCAGGCTGAAAAATCTGGGCTGGCTATAGGAGCTGTTTTCAATAAATAATGAGGAGAAGTTTCAATTTACCCATCAGCTGGCAGATCGCGTGACGAGGTTGTCAGCTCCTTTCAAGCTCCCAAATCCCCTCCTAGCCATCTCCATTACGTCATTAAACAGCGTGGCAGAGGCACTGAACTTGCTATTAAAAAGTCCATCCTGCTCCAGTGGGAAATGGCAATGCTGAGGGAGAAGCACAAGCAGGAGGGATTATCCTGGGAAGAGAAAACTGGTTGGATGCCACATGTTGGCCCAGGCTACAGCAGATAGAGAGAAGCTTGTGGGCAAACAGGGCTGCAAATGGGTGTTCCCAAATCTGAGCGTTCATTACCCATCTGCAACACAGTTGCTGCTTTGCAGCTGCCCTCTTGTTACATGCTGAAAGAAAAAAATACACAAATATTCTGGTTTCAGCCCAGCAAATAAGATCAACAAATACAATTGAGGCCAGGTTGGGGCTTTGAGCAGCCTGCTCTTGTAGGAGGTGTTCCCTGGCAGGGGGACTGGAACTAGATGATGTTTCAGGTTCCTTCCAACCCAACCCATTCTGTGATCCTTCTGTTTTCCTCTGAGTATCTCTCTTCAATGAAATTTGGGTGCTCTTTCTGTCAAGAGTTAGGGCTGGCCACAAACTGAATGGCAGATACTCTCTATTAACCCCTCTCCCTTCCCAAAGAGGAAGGGAAAGCAAATTAGGGAGAGAGGCTTATGGGCTGGAATCAGCTCTAATAGTTTTGATGAAGCAGTAGAAATAAAAGATAATATTAATAAGAAAAGGATTAAATATGTACCAATGTATGCAAAACCAGTATCAAACTCCCTCAGAGGCCAGACTGGCCTCAGCAGCAGTTGGGAACTGGGTTCTCCTCATTGGTCAGGTTTGAGTCATCCCTCCTGGCTGCTCCTCCCTGTGGGTGGCCACTTTTTTAGCTCTAACTCTTATTTTACCATGGACCACAAACTGAGCAGTGAGCCAGTCACAAAGCCAGAGCCTTTCTGCACACCCCAGCCCTCGGTGGTGACTCTCAACACAGAGCATCATCACTTCTAGAAGTGACACTGCCTCTGAAAATCTGCCCTTAACTTCAGACAGTTCTGAGCTGAAAACAAAAATCACCTGGAGAATTGGTTCTGGTTCTGTCCTGGCTCAAACCACAACACCCCAGCGTCCCTCACTTTCCACACCAGCCCCTGGCAAGGCAACGAGCCACCGTCAGCTCCCATCTGGATGTTCCACTGCTGTGGAATTATCATTTTCTCCCCTTTAAGCCACCCCCTTCCATTCCCAACACCTCAGCCAGCAGCAGCAGGGAGCACGCGCGGCTCACGGGCAGCGTCTCGTGCAAATCTCTTTAGCTCTGTTTCATCCAGGCAGCTTTAAGAAAAAAAAAGCAGAAGAAAAAAGGCAAAACAAAAACAACCCAAAAACTCGGCAGATGATCTCAAAGGCGTGGGCAGATTCCCATTGTCCTGGGTTTGCCACATAATCCAAATGGTTTCAAAAGAAAACTGCTACCTGCTGATAGCCCGAGTGGCTGCCAGTTACCAGATGTCTGCCTTTTGTTGTCTCTAACTGGGATCATTTTTTGCACAGAAATGAAAATGGTTTCGATCCCGTGGAACAAGATGCTCCGTGGATCAATCCATTTGCAAAAAGCTCTTTTTTTTTTTCTTTTAAGGATATCTGCACGGACAGAAATTTTATTTCAGTGGGATGATTGGCTCTAGTTGATTTAAACCTGTATTTATACTGAACATTCAAATAATGGGCCCTACTTTGCATTTCAAAAAGAATCTCAGTGTTTATGAAATCACTTTTGAGGCGCAATTACAGTTATTTGTCTCTGGGACACACAACATGTAATTGGGTCAACATTGTTAATGAGCTAGTAGCGTTATTGTTAATGAGCTACTAGTGTTAGTTGCAGTGTTTCATCCCCAGCAGGCAGCAAATACAGTATGTTAAGATAGATAATTATGTTAATGTTACAAATATCCACAGACCAAAGAAGTCATTAAAAATATTAAACAAAGAGGTTAAGTGAGACAATTGTGTGGAGCGAACTCTCCGCAGCAGGAGGGAGGGCCCAGCGCCACGGGGATGTGGGGATGGTTTCTCCCAGCACCCTTGAGCACAGGGAACAAACCCTTTGCTCTGTTAATCACAGGCTGGAGTTGTCCCGTTTCATGCAGAGTGGTGGGACTCTTGGGAAAAGATCTGTGTTGCAGGCACGTGAAGAGAAGCGAGGTCTCTTGAGCATCACCTGATACACAAAGATGTGCGAGCTCCGTAGGGGCTCCTGAGCATCATCTGGTACACAAGGACCACTTGATGGCAAGGGTCATGTTTTAAGAAGTTGATAGAATCCTTTTGGTTGGAACAGACCTTGAAGGTTGAGTCCAACCATTCCCCCAGCACTGCCAGGGCACCACTGACCCCTGGCCCTCAGCACCACAGCTTTGCAACCCCTCCAGGGATGGGGACTCCACCACTGGTGACTCAATCAGGAGAGAGAGTCACTTGGTTTCTTCACATGAAGAAATTCCTAAAATGCAAGAGCCTTCTTGAGAGGCAAGCAGATCTTCGAGGGTTTCTTCTCCAAGCCAAACCCTGCAAAGGGAAAGAGGAGTTCATTTGTGGTCTCAAAAAGCACCTATTTGGAGAACCTAAAAATAAAGCCCTGCAATGTAGCCTCCACTTCCATTCAGTATCACAGCACGGCAGGGGTTGGAAGGGACCTCCAAAGATCATCAAGTCCAACCCCCCTGCCAGAGCAGATCACACAGAAATGCATCCAGACAGGGCTTGTGGAGTCTCCTTCTCTGGGGAGTCTGTCCCAATGCTCTACAACCCCTACAGTACAAAGTTCTTCCTGGTGTTGAGGTGGAACTCAATGCTTGAATCCATTGCCCCTCATATTATCACAGGGCAGGAGTGAAAAGGGGTTGTCCCAGCCCTTATGTATTTATAGACATTCATTAGATCCCCTCCCCAGGCTAAAAAGCCCCAGGTCTCTCCCTACTGAGAGTGACAGTGAAAGATTGACCAAAAAATGATCAGTCACCAAAAAAAATTAAATAATTGAAGTATGAAAAATGAGAAGTTGTGGAGGAATTAGTGGAAACGAACGGAATGGATTCTATTTTGAAATCATTACAAATATTAATGGAAAATAATTGGAAGGCACAGATGGTGACTCTGCAGAGAAATGCTTTTTATTTGGCAGTGGCTAAATACCAAGGAAGTTAAACCAAACTGCTCTTCCCCTGCACACACATTCTAGGCTAAGCTTTCAACCAGGACCCAGAGCCAACAGCAGAATTCAAAGTTCAGATGTTTGATTTCTAAAGGAGACTTCAACAGCTGCAGCTTCAGCTGCCCAAATGTTTTAACTGCTGCAGAATTAAACCCTCCAGGACAACCTGGAGCTCCCACCATGTTCAGGTACACAGAGTAACCTCCAAGTGCTTTTGTTCCATGCTTCCAGAAAATAAAAACAGCTAAATATAGAGGAGGAGAAGGGGTCCACTGCACCAGGAAGGTACAAGGTATGGGGTCCTTCTTGTTTCCCCCCTTCAGTGCTGCAAACACATCTCTCTTAGGTGGGCTTGGAAACCCCTCCAGGGATCACGGGGACTCCACCACAGCCCTGGGCAGCCTGGGACAGGCCTGGACAACCCTGAAGGGGAAGAAACTGTTTCTCAAGTCCAACCTAAATCTCCCCTGGGGCAACCTGCAGCTGTCTCCTCTTGTCCTATCAAAGAAGGGATGCAAAACCCAAGGCACAAGGAAGGTGTGGAAGGAAGGCTGCAGAGGATGAAAAGTTTGAGCTCAAGTTTCCCATGCTGTAGTAGAAACTACATCCCTGGAGGAGTGAAAATTCAACGTATGGGACTTCCAAAGAGAACTTTTGGGAGGAAAGGATAATCCCCACCCTCGAGGGGGAAAATAGTAGTCACGTGATGCTCAGCTCTTATAGCAATGTCAGTCTCAGCTCTGCGGTGATTGTTGGACCGGGCAATATCAGGCATTTAAGTATGGAAGAAGGTGTGATGAAGATACCCACAAGCCTAATATCTCACCAGAGCACAGAAAGAACAATAAAAAAGCAGCAAAGTATCTGGAAAACAGAAGAAATAAAAATATACTATGTTTTTTTTTCAAGGGATCACACCAGTCCAGCCCAATGGTGTTCTTTGCTAAACCATTTCCAAGACAAAACCCAACACAGTAGATGCTACCACTTGAGGCTTAAGATAACATAAAGCATCGTGTGTAGGCACAGGGAAAACTATTAATAAACCAGCAAAACCAGTGATTAACACAGCCTTTGAGAGGGACCAAACTGGAAGTTTATCATGATGAGCTGTGCTGGAAGAGGGGGACGAGGCTAAAGCTGAAGCTGGAGGAAAGCCAACCTGTGACTGCTCTATTTAACATTTGGTTTAATGAACTTAATGAAAAAAAATAAAAAATAGAAGTACAAGGATGAGTTTTAATGGTTAGTTGGGAAGCATCAACAATCTGGAGAGGGTTCAGAATAGGAGACCCACGGAGGTGGAAAAATAAGGTGCAAATTAAGTAGCATAATGTGCTCAATCATGCAGCCAGGATTAACTACGGGAATTCCAGCTGTCACTGAAGAATTCAACTGGCTACCTTGTCCAGTCTGCTTTAGGATCTCACTTGGTGGACTCCAGCTTTTTTGGAGCCAGACCAATAGGCACATAGCTCCTAGAAAACCAGGGACCACCAGTATGGTGCAGATGTGAAACACTTGGATGTGATCCTAAGGCACAACAGAGTGAATCCACAAAGATTTAAACTTCTGGGAAGCGTTCCTGCTACAGTAAAAGACAGAGATGGGACCCTCATGAAAGGTCAGTGGCCAAACTGGCCCTTCTGGTGCAGGCAAGATGGATCCAGGTTGGCCCAAGCCCCCTGAAGGTCCAGCAGAGCATTTCCCAGTGGTTTCCTCTCCTCTGAGGGGAGCAGCTCTACATGGAAACCACAGAGCTACACAGGACTTGCCTCTTCTCACCGGGGCTGAGGAGCACGTGGGAAGGTTGGTCCCCAGGATGACCTTGTCACTAACATACCTTTGAGTGGTAGAGAGAAAAAGTGGCATCTATCAAGGGCATAACAGGAAAATCCCAGGGTTATCCCAAGGGAGATGCAGGTAGTGGAGAGACAAGTCCCCAGTGAGCTGCAATACACTGCAGCTTTATTTATAACTTGACTTTGAGGACAAAAAGCAAACAAAAAAAAGCCACCAAGCAAAACCAACACCCCCCACAAAACAACCCCTCAAAGCCTCATCTGACCCAGTCCTCACATGACTGAAAAAACTCCTTCTGCTGAAGAATTCAGGGCCTTATCTTTACCAAGTGCCAAATTACTCTTGGAAAGAAATCAGAGCCATTTTCCCTGTTAACCTCCTGCAAGTGCAGGTTTCTGGTTCATAATCAGACCAAACTATGCACAATAACTCTGTGGGAGATGCTCAAAGTTATCCCCACGGCAAGCATTTGTTAGATGACAGAAGTGGCCAAGATATCAGGCACTAAAAGGTGTTTTCTTGACCATAGGACATCCCTGAGTCTTTGTCCTTCAGCATCCTCACGGATCCATGGATGAGGAGGGGTTAGGGCAAACCTAGTCCTCGGTGTAACTCAGTTTTAGTGACACTTTCAGCCTCCAACCCCTCTGCAAGATCATCCAGCTCTGCAATTAGGGACACCCAGGGCACACCTCATCTCCACAAGCCTCCGAGATGTTCCTAATGGACAAAGTTCCAGCTTCACCAAATCATTCCCCATTAAATAGAATTTAAATGCATAAGTTAAGGCTCCTAAAGAGACATCTTAGAGGTTTCAAAAGCCAGTTAATGCATGTTAAATATAATCAATTCTGGGGGATGAATAGTAATAAGTTTTAAGAATCACAGGCTATGTATCTTAATCTGTTACACTATTCTTGATCTAATAATTAAAAGACAATTACTGTCTGTTTAAATCTCAGTCAAATATGTCAGAAAACAAGGCTTGCATTTTAAAATTCAATATAAAGCTATCCAGTAATTTAAGTGCTATTGTCTTTTTGGTGCAATACAAAGGAGTCCCATCTTCAGGAACTGCAGAGAATTCCCTTCAAGGCACCCAAAGTTTCTCAGGCAAGCCAGGAGGGTGCCCACGTGGCCCCCAAGTCAAACAAATTTAGGCTGTGAGAATAAGCTTGATTTATATGGTCTGCTATAATAAAAATAATATTTATATATGTTCTATAAAATCAGATGCAATGACAGAAGATGAATAAAACCAACTCAAACACCCAGGACACTTTATCCAGTGCTTGCACCCAACTCAGTGCTGTTCCAAGCAGGGGAGATGCTGGGGAAGAGCCAGTTAAAAATCCTTTCTTTGGGTTATTGTGGTAGCTGGATCTTAAAGCAGCAACCACAGGACTTGAAATGCTTTTTATCTGCATTTCAAATGTTTTCTATTTGCATCTTCAAATGGAGGGTTGTTGGCTGTCTTGTATTTCAGGATTTGACAAACCTTTTCTGCTCCACGAGTGTTTCTGGTGTAGAAACAAATGGCTTGTTTTAGGTTGGAGAAAACATGTAACAAGAAACAGCCTCAATAATTAATGTTTTCTTCACTGGCCAACAGTGACATGGGAGATGCCAACGAGGAAGCCAAGCGAGTGTTAAAGAGGGAGCCTTTAGTCCACCTTGGCCATGCATGAAAATGAGATGCTCGTGTAATCTTAATTGGGACATCTACAAGCTGATGGCTGAGGATAGAGATTGGTGGCTCTACTCTGCTGCTGGCAGGTCTGGAAGATACTCAGATCCCTGGAATTAGGTTCAAACCTGTGGCATCTGAGTAGAGAAGGTCACAAGAAAGCACAACCGTTCGATCTCACCGGAGATCTCCTCCTGGCATCCATCCCTAGCCTCAAAGTTCTTCAAGAGAAGACCTCAACAAGCAGCCCAAGCTCTTGGGGCTCCACATGGCCCTGCCAGCTGTGCCCACCATCACCAGGTTCACAGCAAAGGGACCCACTTTCAGCAAACTCCAGTCAATGGACAAGTAGAGAAAGATTAGGAGATCAGGAGACCCAGCCACTGTGGTTCTTGGGGGGCTACCCATGTCCAGAGGGAATCTCTGCCCACTGCAGGGCTGCCCCCCCTTGGTTGTCTCCACAGCAGTGGAAAAATAGCAGTTTTCTGCCTTTCCCCTCTTCTCTCTGCAAGGAAATAGCCACAAACAGTCTCAAAACTCCTTGGCAGGACCACCCAAGAGGCAGCTCTCCATCTCAGCCCTGCTCCTCAGTCCTCATCCTTCTCAGCACGTGGCTCCTCAAAAATAAAAACACCAAAAAAATCTGTGAAGCTGCAGTTTTGGATGCTGGGGAGAAAGGCTTTTCCATGAATGAGCCATCCTGGTGAGAACGTTTGCCCCAAATTTGTCCCAAGCTGTCTGCTGTTAATTGAAGGAAGCAGGAATCTGTTTGCTGAAGCTCCACGAGCAGGAGAAGATGTCGGATAAATTATTCATGGTGAATTACTCACTTGGCTCTCGTTAAGAAATTACTTGTTTTCACAAAGCTCGTAGCAGATTAATTTCTTATTTAGTTCATTTATTTGATGCCTTAAGCTGGCCAAACGGGGATGGATACTAAAGATGCAGAATGAAGATCAGCCTGACATCCTTCCCACCACCTCCCTTTGGGTCTGATTTCCCTTAAATCAGGGAATTAATACATTTTCACACCCCCTCTGGGCACAGTTCTTGAACACCACGTGATTGCTCAAGCAGTAGATGGCATTCCCTTGCCCGTGGCTTGCTCAGGACTTGGCCTCCAATGGGCATTTCACACCCAGTTCAACATTATGGACAAGTTGCTTCTAAAGAAGCACGGTGGAAAGACCTTAAAATAATTATTCCAAAAATTAAGAGTGGAATTTGCTTTCAGAGATGAGTTACAGCACCAGAAACCAAATATTTCTTTCAAAATTCTCTCAATCTATCAAACTTCCATCCAAAGCTGGGGTTTTTTTATCCCTAGGACTTGAGCATTGTTACAATAGTCACTTGAGATTCAGAGATGGCTTTTAAGTGGCTGCCCTCCCCAGCAGCATCTCCTCTCTGCTCTCACGTCGCAGTCACTCTCCTGAAGAGCTCTGCAGCCTGCTGCTCCTGTTCCTTTCAGACACGTGGGGGAGAGAAATCAGCTGTAATTCCCTGGCAGAGAAACCCAAGGTGCTTTAACATCTCCATTCTGTAAGGGACTTTGATAGAGAGATGCTATAGTTGGAGTCTAGAAATAAAGAGGATGACTTTTAGAGCAATGCTTTGATGATGCCATAGCTGGGTTGGACCGGTGCTATTCCCGGGTGCCAAGGCAAGTTGGCTCTTGAGGGAACAGCAGCTGCTCTTCTCCAAACCACCAGGTCCTCCTTGCAAGGTCACAGAAACCTTTGAGACATCCTCTGTCTACAGTTTCACCCAAATTAGGTGCCTGAGCTCACACTGGCTCAGGTTAGAAGGCCCTGTCACT